>CM064525.1:29282336-29380194 GCA_032716605.1 Paralithodes platypus
TGAAGAGGGGGCAAAGAGGGTGTTTTGACACATGTGGAGGAGTGATAGAAGGTATGGAGGGGAATTATCTCACTTAATCACAAATCCTTTGTTTTGAGTGCTACTGGGGCCTTTTAAAAGGCTTTTTTAGGCCTTGGATCTTAAGAGGTTCGTCGCCTTTGCCAACCAAAATCTCTTAAGAGTGTTCTCGCCATTCCCGGGTTAAGGAGTATGTGTGGAGTTACTCATAGAGATAGATTGAGGAATGAAGAGATACGTAGGAGAGTAGGGCAGCAGGAACATTTGTCAGCCAGAGTGGACAGAAGAGTGCTGAGCTGGTGTGGTCATGTTGAACGAATGGAAGATGAAAGGCTTACAAAGAGAATATGTGATCAGATACAAGGAGAGATAGAAGGGCAGGAAGACCCCCATTGAGATGGAGAGACTGTGTAAAACAGCTTTGGATGATAGAGGAATGACTATAGATCAGGCAAGGGAAGTGGTAAAGTGGTAATAAACAGGAATGGATGGAAAATGCTTGTGAATAGATGAGTGAACTCTGGTCATTTGGGGGAAGGGGTCGGGCGCAAGTTGGACTAGATAATAGATAATGGCCCCGGGAGACGGTTTATATGAAGGGTGCGCCCGGAAGTGTGGTGGGCGGGCTTGTGGCTTCGGCTCCGCTACATGTCTGCCTGCCGAAATCGGAACCTCTCCGGGTGGTCGGGGGCCGGGGGAGTGCTGGAGGGACCTTGGTGACCCTGGTCTCTGGTCTCTGGGGCTTCTCCTGGATGACCTACAGTATATGTGTGTAAATTTATATTTTGTTTTTGTGTGTTCGTTGTTTTCTGTTGTGTTTTGTGGTGTCCCTATTCTGGCTCTGTCTTGAGTCGGCCCCCCCCCCCCCCCAGAAAAAAAGGGAAAAGTGGGGATTGAGCCTGAGTAGATAGATAGATAGATAGAAACTATAAATTCAAAATATCATACAGGCATAAGTTCCAATCTCAATACTATTTGTAATAAGTCTGTACAATACAATATTACTAAGCATTTTACTTTCTACAGACGTTTTAAGCTAAATTATTGTAATCAGTATACAGGCATCTTGAAAACAACCATTCACTTGTTAGTTATGTAATCCCGCCGCACATTATGTATTGATGTTAAGTATAAACATCTGTATTTAATTTTCCTTAATACTCAACGTCTTTCTGGAAATTATTCTAAACCTGCAATAATACAAATATGGAAGCAAATTGAACTTCACGATATTCCTCACCTCGACCAATCATGTCCCTCCTTTCACACGCCTTTCGGTTTGAGGGATTCATTCATAAAACTACGTTGTTTAATACGGATAAAATGCCAAACACTTTCACACACCACAACATTTTGTCGCAGGACTAAGTTGGCCAACTGTATATACGCCGTGCTATAAACATAAATAAATATATTAAAACAGTCAAATGAAGATTAGTATAGATGTCGTTGTTTGATTTGGTTTGCAATCTTGTATACACACTGTATATACTGTATATACAGTATATATATATATATATATATATATATATATATATATATATATATATATATATATATATATTTATATATATATATATATATATATATATATATATATATTACAAATACACATGCGCTACTAATTATTTTTTGCTCTCAGCCGTGATTCGAACCATGGACAGTCAGGACACGAGTCCATGCTTTTATCAAGTACGCCATGGCGTGAATATAACAGTTAACCATGTCATATATATATTAAGGGGATGGAGAATTCCTACCTGGAGAAAGTATTAATTTCCATACCAAGTCGTAGGACCCATATTCCTGAGTACAATACAAGTATACTGTACTTTTTTATATATATTCAAATTAATAATATTCACAATATGTCTGAGGCAAAAACAAATGCGTTTATGTTACATACAAATATTTTATGATCAAACCGACGAAACCCGGCAACATTCCCCTCATATATCAGGAAACCCGGCAACATTCCCCTCATATATCAGGAAACCCGGCAACATTCCCCTCATATATCAGGAAACCGGCAACATTCCCCTCATATATCAGGAAACCCGGCAACATTCCCCTCATATATCAGGAAACCCGGCAACATTCCCCTCATATATCAGGAAACCCGGCAACATTCCCCTCATATATCAGGAAACCCGGCAACATTCCCCTCATATATCAGGAAACCCGGCAACATTCCCCTCATATATCAGGAAACCCGGCAACATTCCCCTCATATATCAGGAAACCCGGCAACATTCCCCTCATATATCAGGAAACCCGGCAACATTCCCCTCATATATCAGGAAACCCGGCAACATTCCCCTCATATATCAGGAAACCCGGCAACATTCCCCTCATATATCAGGAAACCCGGCAACATTCCCCTCATATATCAGGAAATATTGCAATTTCGAAATGTATGAAAGCAATTCGAGAGAGAGAGAGAGAGAGAGAGAGAGAGAGAGAGAGAGAGAGAGAGAGAGAGAGAGAGAGAGGAGAAGAAGAAGAAGAATAAGAAGAAGAAGACAGAGAATCAGTGGTCAAGTGGAGAGCACACTCACGTGTGAATTTGCTTGACCTGGGTTCAATCCCAGCCCAGGCGAACATTTCGTGGGTGTGGTAGTACGTCCTAGCTCGTTTCACATGCTGGACCCACCTTGCTGGCACCCAGTCGGGGGACACCTCGATGACAAATACAGACTAATAACACACATAACAAAGCCACTTCAACAGCTTTCTCTCACTCCAAAACCCCTTCTCCCCTCTCTACACTTCAGAAAATAGGAAAGTAGAAAGTAGCTACGAGGTGCCGTTGTAAAGGCTTATTTATCTCTCAATACAAAAAAGAAAAGAAGAGTAAGAAGAAGAGGAAGAAGAAGAAGAAGACAACAATTGACCACTTGCTAGTTTCGAGTTATAAGGAAGTTGGAACCGTAGACATCAATATTTAACAGAATTGTCAGATAAAGTATGGTTGTAGTACATATATAAATATATAACACACAATTCAACATAATTGCTATCTATCAGAAACCTACATTATTATTGCATTTCTGTTTAATATCGATGTTTACGGCTCCAACTTCCTTATAGCCTGAAACTAGCCAATGGTCAATTGAGTGGCTCCGTGCTAGACAACATTTTCAATAACTCTATAGAAATTTGAGAGATACATGAAGCTTATAAGTTGGCTAATGTAATCGCTAGTTTTAAGAAACGAATCGTGGGTTACTTGGACAAATATTAGTCAATTAGCCTGACATTCATTATAATAGATATGATCATATTACTTGTTGCCAAGGTTAGTTTACTACTTGGCCTTCACAATTTAATTATGGATACCTAACATAAATTCAGTCGACAGTAGATATTCGTAAGTACTATCAACTTCCTAGAATTTTCTCGAGAAATGTTGAGTAATACAGGAATTTAATATTATATATTATGTTTATTAATTTACTTAATTCTTGACGTGCAATCAACATTTATTGCACTATGCATCAGCACTGATGTGACACATCGAATAGAAAGAATTGAAAGTATTTATTAGACATACAGTGTTACGACCGGGGCTACGAATAAAACAAGGGCACTTAATGATTGGACTAGTAATAGGGCACTATGCAACAACAGTACACTAGATCCAAACCCTCGAACTTATATGCCGGCGAACAAAAACACCTATACCCTCCAGAGTTAATCTGCGATAACGGGGTATCCTTAACTGGGCATACATGTACTCTACTTCAGGCTAACCCACACTGGTATAGCCTGACAACAAACAAGATGCAAGTTACGTTAAAATGCATAAAAGGGAAGCTATGGAAAGATCAATTAAATCACTGCAAGATTTAATACAATAAAAAGATGCTTCAATACAGTTACTCTAAACAACAATAAACTCTTCACTCCTATCTGAAAGAAAGTGAAATGTAGTCCTACAGCATAGACCTGGAAACTTCTGAAGAAAGTCTGATGCTCATAAGATGCTCGTATCTTAAATTATATAAAGGCAGGAGGCAGGACACCACACGTGTAGACTGAATACACTAAAAGATAGGACATATAATGTTAACTGACACGGGAATACTATAAATGCGCAACGGTGGTAATTCTTGACACTAAAAGAAGTACTTCCTCATCAACGAAGCAGTCTGCTATGGTTGTGCAACTCAACAACAACCTAGACTAATAAATGCTGTGAATAATAATGCATACATATCAAAGAGCTTATATTAAATACTAATAAGTGTCTACTCGATTAATAATGTCTAGCTGGAATACTCTAGGTAAGGAACTGGGGTTGAGCAAGACAGGCTCGTAGCCTAGCGATGTCCTTAAGACTGCATCCTTTAAGTTACGTTAATTGACTGGGGTGCTCTCTTGATAGATCCAGATCACAAGTATCTGGTTCTATCCTGGCGACCCTCAAAAGATAAGCAAAGAGGCAGCAAAGTGTGGAACTGGAATAGGCCAAAACCCTCAGTCAACACAATGCTGTTCTCGTAAAGGAAGCAAGCGAAAAGACAACACAGGCTACCACAGGACCGGTCGAAGTCGTGTAGGTATAAGCAAACCATACACACATCGGAGACAACGACTACAGTTACCTTATCCCAGTCTAGCATTAAATAAAAGAGCAGAAACACTAAATCAATAATGGAGACACACAGAGTTCTTTAACCTATACTAACTAAGAACCCTCAAACCTATTCTAAGTACATGTAAATATCTCAGAGGACGCCGCATACAATACAATGGGCCGGCTATGGAAACCGTATGCAGAACCCAAGGGGACAAGTAATTGAATAAAGGTGAGAAGCAATGGAAAAGAAGAAGTTCAGAGAGAGAGACAGTGGTAAAATGGGGGTGATCGGGAGAGAGTTTGCAAAGGGATGTTAGATGCATGCGCGCCAAGCCTGTCCTGAGGAGAACAGCTCCCGTGGACCCTCACACAGGAGGCAAGTCACAAAGGCGCGATGGTCGGCCAATCACAGGCCGATACGTCACAAGGCAGCAGGCCCCTAGGACGCGCCAGGAACCACCAGCCAATCAAAGGCGAAGGAAAGCCCGCGCGAGCGGGAAAACTTCTCCGAGCGATGCAACACATACATACGCACTCACATATTACCACCTCGCTGCCTATATCTCTCTTTCTCCTTAACTCTACACAAAGCATCTTATATTCTATTAATGATATAAAATACTTCCCGTTGTCACAGACGAAAGCAAAGACCACCACTGGACTGTCTGTGACAATGCGAGTACTAGGAAATAAAGAACAACATTCTCTGATAGCTGTAGCCCATTTCACTGCCCTGGCGAGCGCTAGCGAGTTACGAGCGCATTCTGCCAACGCTGGTAGACGTCACAACAGTACACAAGTATGATCAATGGTGCATCATCGAAATGTCACTTCCAATTGTTTAAAGGGTTAGTTGTCTTTGGCTCACTACTCTTTATAGTGCATGTGATACCCAGATGACATCATGAAGGAGCTTGACAAATTTGTATGGATCTGTATAAACTAGATGAATGGTCTAAGACAAATCAGATGCCTTTGAACACCTTATCAATTACGTGCACAAATCTGCTTATCAAATAGGAAAACATCTCTAAATTTCACAAAGTATTTAGTACTTTACGTTTGGATTAATTATGAAAACGTTAGGAGAAAAATCTTTCTACAAGATATAAAAGGCAATATTGTTGAACAGTTGAGATAAGTTTGTATAATTTTAATAACAATGCTTGAAAAAATACCCTTTTAGCAACCTTAATATTCAAACTTAATTTATTAGTTTTGCCACTGACTACTGCAATAGGAAATAATGTATATATTTTAGTTTACCTTCTAGAACAATGATAAACATATTTCGAAATATTAACATGAATAGTTATTCTTAACTATTCATTGGATCATTAGCCTAAATGGGAGTTATGAAGTTTGGTTAGTGACTTTTAAAGAATAAACGTTTTCTTCAAGTAGGATTTCACTTCTCCTTAATATAATAGGAAAAGGTTAACTATTCTGTATCACGCCACAGTAGAGTTTATTAATGCATGGACACTCGTCCTGACTGTTGGTGGTTCGAACTTAGCTGAGCATAAAATGTGTTTTTCTTTCACTTAAAACATTAGGCTATTCATTGTGCAGTTGGGTTTGAGTACATGAAGATTGATATCCAGTATTCGACCAATGTATATCAAATCGTAGTCATGTACTTAACCTTTAACTGTCTTCATGGTGTAATGGTTTGAGTGTTTAAGATCTGTATGTGGTAACCCAGGTTCGAATCCCGGGTGGATCATATGCTTTCATTAATTTCATCATTGGGAGGCGTTTGGTGTTGGGAGTAAAATGAATAAATTAGGTTTTATATATACAGTATATATATATATATATATATATATATATATATATATATATATATATATATATATATATATATATATAGAGAGAGAGAGAGAGAGAGAGAGAGAGAGAGAGAGAGAGAACTAAGCACACCTACTAACGCATTAATTACATCCCCCAGGTATTTTGGGTTATGTCATACAGTATGTGTGACTATAAACGTGTGTTTACTGTACCTATGTCTGCTTAATGCAAAAGAGTGATACATATGCTAATGAGTGATACATATGCAAATGAGTCATACACATGCTAATTTGAGTAACATGTTGTTGCTTGAACTTGTGTGTGGGTGGGTGGGTGATTTTGGCTTGGACTCTGTGTATGTGGGTGTGGGTGGGTGGATGATTTTGGCTTGGACTCTGTGTATGTACTGTATGTGTGTGGGTAGGTGCGTGATTTTGGCTTGGACTCTGTGTATGTGTGTGTGGGTGGGTGGATGATTTTGGTTTGGACTCTGTGTATGTATGTGTGTGGGTGGGTGGTTGTTATTGCTTGGACTCTGTGTTATGGTTGGGTGATTGGATTGGACTCTGTGTATATATGTGGGTGGGTGGGTGTTATTGCTTGGACTCTGTGTTATGGTTGGGTGATTGGATTGGACTCTGTGTATATATGTGGGTGGGTGGGTGTTAATGGCTTGGATTCTGTACTCAGTGGGTGGGTCGGTGGTTTTACACTTGGATGTGTTTGTGGCTAACTGTGTATTTCTATGAAAAATTGAAACAAGCCGTACATAATTTTCCACAAGGTATGTTTGTCTTTGCCACTTCTGCTTTGTTACTGAAGATGCTAAGCAAATGTATTTTGTGTTTAAAGTGTGATGGTTCAAAGAGAACAAAAAGTGTGTTGCAAGTGTTTCGGAGGCCATGTTTAAACCTTAGGCAGATAAACTGAAAAGCTAAACACAGGCATTGTATGTTTATCTTCCAATTATATTTTTACTTTCCAGGATTGAATATAAGTGATGAGTGCTATTGTAAGGTAATTTACTATCTATAGTGTGGTTCTTGTTTAACTTTTTCCGTATTATTTTCATATATCTTGGTTTCTTTCTGGTTATCAATGAACGAGTTTAATCAGTTTAGAAATTATCTGTAGGAGTCAGTGGAATGATTAAAATAATCATTATCCCTAACTAAGCTGCACAAAATAGTCCAACAAAATTAAATCAATAAGAATATATGCGTGGACAGAACCTGGGAGGGTTACGTTGTGTATTTGGATAAGCATAAGGACATTGGCATGCAAATGTTGTTTGTATATGTGTGTGTGTGTGTGTGTGTGTGTGTGTGTGTGTGTGTGTGTTGTGGATAGGAGCAAGAGAATAGTTAAATAGGTATTCTTTGTTTCTGCGTTTGTATGTATGAGATAGTAACGCAGACTTAGTAAGCATCTACCATTTATAAATAATGCTAAATAACGTGTCATTAGAATCATGTTTCTAGTTCTAGACGATTTCGAGAAATCGACTTATCCCCATCCTGATTACTCGGTTATAATTATATTTGCATAGCCAAGTATGTTCCTACCTAACCTAAGGTCACCTAAGGTTGCGTTCGCCACTCTCCTACCAGCACCGAGGAGCGTGTCGCCCCTCGTTGTGGGTTGTGTTTTGGTGCAGCAGGCTGTTTGAAGAGACAGTCTGCTCCCTTGCGAAGATGGGCTCGTCTGGCACTTTTTGCAGTTCGACATCGGGGGCTCTCTTTAAGTTGTCTAAATAGGCGCCCCTCATGTCTCTTACTCGCCGTGGGAGTTTGTTGAAGAGACGTGGGCCTCTGTGTGATAACCAGCCCTCTCGCAGAGAGCCCATAGCACCCCTGTTATTCATCCGGGGGATATTGCATTCCCAGCCTCTCTGATCACTGAATTTCATGACTATCGGAGTATGTAGGTTTGGTACTAAACCCTCTACCCTCTGCGATTTTCCACGTGTATATTATTAGGTAACGTTCTCCTCTACGTTCCAGCGAGTACAGTTTCAGTGCTCTTAAACGCTCCCAATAGTGTAGCTGTTTTACCGAACTTGTATGCGAAGTGAAATTTCTTTGTACACTCTCTAGGTCATTTATTTCACATGCTTTGTATGGGGACGTTAATACGCTACAGTATTCAAGCCGCGGTAGCACTAGCGATTTGAAGAGTGTTATCATAGGTAATTCACCGCGTGTTTTAAATGTACGCAGAATCCAACCAGTTAAACGTTTCGCAGCCGCAACTTTGACCTGGTTATGTTCTTTGAAACACATTTTTTCAGACATTAACACCCCAAGGTCATTCACACTGTCTTTCCGTTCTAGTATGTGGTTAGATTCTGTTAGGTAGTTTGTGTTCTCTTTAACGACATTCTTATCTCCATACCGTATTAATTGGAATTTTTCTTCATTGAATTGCATGTTGTTTTCCCTGGTCCACTGGAACACTACATTTATGTCTTCCTGCAGCTGGCCCGTGTCCTCTTGTGTGTTTACTATCTTGCTTAGTTTTGTGTTATCCGCAAAAGACGACACCGTGCTATTGTCTTGTGTTGGTATCTATGTCGCAAATTAGAATGAGGAACAGAAGGGGTGCTAGCACTGTTCCTTGGGGCACTGAGCTTTTGACATCCGAAGGTTCAGATGCGACTTGGTTTACTGCTACTGATTGTTTCCAGTTTACAAGGAAATTATATATCCACCGTCCGATTTTCCCCGTTATACCTTTTGCTTTTAGTTTGTGGGCTATTATACCATGGTCACATTTATCAAATGCCTTAGCAAAATCGGTGTAGATGACATCAACGTTTTCTTTTCTTCTAGCGCTTTAAGAATTTTGTCATAATGTTCCAAAAGTTGTGCGAGACATGATCTTCCCGCTCTAAATCCATGTTGACCAGTGTTGTGTAGTTCATTTGCCTCCATGAATGCTGAGATTTTGCTTCGCAGGACTCGCTTGAAAACTTTAATGATATGGGAGGTTAGAGCTACCGGCCGGTAGTTTTTTGTTAGTGCTTTATTCCCTCCTTTATGCAGTGGGGCAATCATTGCATTTTTAAAGCTATCTGGTATTTCACCAGTGTCTAGACTCCTTCTCCACATTATAGCCAGGGGTTTTGAGAGGTTTTCCTTACATTTCTTCATTAGGATCGAATTCCATGAGTCCGGGCCTGGTGCCGAGCGGGATGGCATGTTGGAAATGGCCTCTTCTATGTCTTTTGGACTGAAATCAATATCCAGCATCTGCGGGGTTTCCGTGAGGGAGGTTTCCATGAAAAATATAATCGGTCTCTGATGGCTTTTGTTTCATCCGGTTCACTGAAGGCCATTTCATACTGCCGGCGTAAGAGTTCGCTCATTTCCTTTTTGTCCCCTGTGAATGAACCATCCCGTTTGCTTAGTGGGCCGATGTTTGATGCTGATTTAGCCTTTTGTTTGGCATATGAAAAGAAGTACTTGGAATTTTCCTTTATACCCGCAATAGCTTTCCTGTCTTCTTCCATGTGTTGTAGTTCATATGATATTCTTGGTCTTTGTTCAATTTCCACAATTTCTCTATCTATTTTGGTCTTTTGTCTATCCTGTAGATTTTGATGTGTGCGCCTTTGTGTGAGTAATTTTCTTCTTCTGTACATCTTCCTTCTCTCCCGATCCTGTTTGCTTCTTCGTCTTGTTTGTCTTGCAGGTATATGGTAGTTACAAATTTGGGTCATGGTTTCTGTTATTAGGACTAGACATTCTGCTGGTGTCAGGTTATTCATTAAATCTTCCCAGTCTATTTCCTCCATTTCTTGATTTACCTCTTCCCACCTATATTTTTGTTATTGAAGTTAAATTTACTGAAAGGGCCAGTTTTTGGGCTCAATTCTGAGGTTGTCTGTACACTTGCTAAGGTTGTTTTGATCTCAATTAGTTTATGATATGAGTATGTTGTGTCCGATATGTTAATGCTGTGTACTAGAGAGTCGTTGTTAGTGAAGACTAAGTCTAAGATATTGTTTTCCCGTGTGGGTTCGGCAAAATGCTGGGTAAGACTAAAGAAGTCGCAAAGTTCAAAAAGCTCTCTCGTATTTGTATTTGCTTCTCCTGTGTTATTTGCCACTACCTGGTTTTCTAGGTGTCTCCATTTAATGTTTGGTAGGTTAAAGTCTCCTAGCCACATAATATTTGGTGTTGGGTTCCCCAGGGTTTCCACTTCTGATTTTATTTTGTTGAGCTGGGTTTTGAATTCTTCTAGGGATGAGTCCGGAGGCCTGTATGTTACTATAACTGCTAAATTTATGGATTCTATTTTACCTCCCAGCATTTCCACCACTTCATTGCTGTTATTTAGGAATTCAGTACATATCAGTGAGTCATGTATATACAAGGCTACACCTCCACGTGTTCTATGCGTTCTGTCCGCCCTGTGTAGGTTATAACCAGGAATCCTTACTTCACTATCTTCTTGATCTTTAATGTGAGTTTCTGTGAGAGCCGCTAATTGTGGAAATATAACCTAAATAAGATTGAGAGATAGACAAGTTTCTTTTAATTTATTTTATTATGAAGATGTCAGCTGTAATGTAGAACACTTTTCACCAGGTTATAACAAGTAGACTCTACCCCTACCCCCCCCCCCCCCCAGGACCAAGGCATATTTTCAGAAGCCAATGATTCACGGTACTGAACACATTCTTACTTCACGCCACCAATTTTATATACTGATTTCACTTCCAGCATTGTGGCGTCTTTCGTATAATTATTCTGGAAAACATTAGACGATTTCAACCCACCCAGTACCGGTGCCGCATTTTTAACTTTATTGTGGGTACTGTTGGACGATTGTATTCAGCTTGCAAAGGGACTCCAGCATTTAACAGGCTTCGAGCTATCTCCATTAATCCTTTTCACTACCACAAATAGTTCTTAAACTGCACAACACAGTCTAAATACAGAAACAATTAAATTCAAGAGACGTTGCCGGTACAGAAGGGGTAAATAGGCTTAACCCCTTGAGTACCAGCGATGCACGTTATGCGTCGCCTATGTATGCATTGCTAAACCCCAGCAACGCAATGGTTGCGTCCACCTTAATTACCACTGTCCCATGGCACCTAGAGTGTTGTATGGGAACTACTTTAGGATCCCACGTAACAATACCGATGGTCGGCAACTCTCCAAGTCCAGCCACGTGCGTGAGGGCGCGCACGGGAGTGATTTTCCAGTATATTACCTACCCATCACCCCATGTTAATTGTGACTTTCCGCCGCCCCCCAGGACCCCTAAATGACCTAGGGGAGTTTTTTGTTGTTGTTTTTCCATCATTACTAACCCATCCTATGTGTTTTCAGGAAACACAAAATGACAAGTGGCTGGTCCTGGAGTGGACATTTATATTAAATCGCTTGGGGTCCACCATGTCATAAAGAATGTGTAGGAATCGAAAGGCTCACTTTTATATCACCTAATGCTTTAACTACCACGGACTCTCTACAAACTGAATAAACATCGTCTAGTAATAATCAGAACAAACTATTATGTGGGTTATGGTGTCCTGAAAGAGTTAAATGAATACTATTGCATTGCTTGCGCTTTGGGATTTGTATGCAATATTAGTGTATTGGATAGAAACAAATTAGGTACCCACAGTTGTCTACACGTCCGTCTGGTACGCTCGTTCTATGTATGCTATGTATTGTTTTTGAGTAAATACCGGTTAATGCCACTACAGTACCTGGCAATATTTCAGGCTACTTACAGAAAGTAGAATAACCTTTTAACGGTGCGATGTTATCGTGTATTAACTGGGAATCTATGAATAGAACAGGGTACATGGTCACGGTATATTACGTTTTATTTATATATTACAATCAATTACTCATAACAATATTTAAGTGAGGTTAACTTACTGTACATGTACTAAGAACAATATGGCAACTAATAGTAGTTAACTTGAGGGCTGCATCAATCACGTTTTTTAAAGTGCCACCAGTGCGATTAGCTTTGACAAAAAAATATATATTTACCATAGAAAACAATATTATTGTTCCATATATGCATATTTTTCTTGTATAATGAATATGTGAACATTGAAGAACCAGAAAATAGGTGTAAAGCGTAAATATTTTGTGAAAAACATATTATTGTGACGAGAGATGTGTGTGTGTGTGTGTGTGTGTGTGTGTGTGGGGGGGGGGGGGGGTAGGTGTAAGAGGGAGCACGACATATGTGTGCTTTTGTTGCTATCCTGAGGCATACTGACTCTCCCAGCTGTCTACCACGCTTGTGAGGAGGAGGGAGGAAGGGAGAATGTAGGGGAGGGTGAGCGGACGTATTTCATTTAAGAATGTCAATTACTTCAAGTTATACATATTATAATAGGTAATAAAGATTGCACGTATATATATATTATTTCACCGAATAATATTTTTACATTTAGTCTTGTTACTTTAAGATTTTTACATAGCGCAGATTTAGATCCTCATGATTCAATAATCCCCTATTTTTGCGATACTAATGACTTTGGAATATAGTTTGTTACAGAACGAAGTAGCTCCTATGAGGACAAAATAAATACTAACGATATCCAATTATTTAAATTATTTAATAAAAGCTTCGGAATGATTTTCAAGGGCGTTTTATGTACCCCGAAAATACAGCATGTTCAATGCCAGATGAAAGTATTGTAATGACTAACATTAATATTATTATATGGAATGAAATCACATTCTCGACATATTTAACTCCTTGAAGATAACAATGCATTTTGACCGTATATTCTTGTTATCATAAAATAATAATGTGGGTATTAAAAAGCAAAGACTCTAAATATATCCTTTGACTTCCATATACCTTTCCTACTTATCAAACTATAAGCGGAATATACTGTCAAAAATGCGTTGTGATATACAAGGGGTATACTTCTAAGGTTTACAGCTTAACGTGATGTAATAAGTGATGAGAGGAAAAAATGTTACCTTACCGGGGACTTTAATCTTAACTTATTAAAATATAAAGATGACAACAGAGTAGCTGAATTTATCTCCACATGCTATTCTAAACTTTTTTCAATACTATAAATAAGCCAACACGTGTAACTTCTACAACAGCAACAATAATAGATCACATTTGGTCAAACAATTTCACGCAAAATGTGTTCAGTGGAATTATATACAATAAATTAACTGATCATTTTCCAATCTTTACCATTTATGAATCTGAGATATGCGCATCTAATAATAGGGAAGAAGACCATACTTTTATAAGATATAGAAATTATAGTGAAAATAATCTAAATGAATTTAAGAAAGCCATAGAAGATGCGTCCTGGGAACTAGTTTATTTTTCCAATGACCCTAATGTTGTATATAATAATGTTATGACAATATTTAATGCTTGTTTTAACAGATATTTTCCAATAATTACAAAACGAATAAATAACGCATACCTAGATAAGCAGTATATAACCCCAGAATTAAAAATCATGATTAAACAGAAGAATAAACTAGCTAGGAAATATGCTATTAGGCCCATCACATTTGGAGAGGAGTTCCGTAGACTACGTAACCAGGTAACAGAAGCTTTAACTTAAGATCAGCTAAAAGAAACCATTATAAATCTAAACTCCAAGAATCTGCTGGTAATGCTAAAAAGGTTTGGAACATAATTAATTCTGTTCTTGCAAGGAAAACTAAACATAAAATAAACAACACTTTCATTAATAATAATACCGAGTTGACTAAACCTAGTGATATTGTGGAACACTTTAACTCATATTTTATTGATGTCGGTAAAAAATTAGCAGAAAATATAGATACTTCAAACGTAGACTTTACATCCTACCTACAAAATAGACAAGTAACGCCTTTTTCCATGTCTCCCGTCACAAGCGATGAAATAATCAATACAGTAAAACAACTACTGGACTCCTCTCCTGGTTATGATGAAATACCAATGAAAGTTTTAAGGTTTGTTATTACAGCTTTGTCTCCAGTTATAGGATATCTTTGTAACATGTCATTTTCCAGTGGTGTTTTTCCCGATTGCCTTAAAATTGCAAAAGTTACTCCTATATATAAATCCGGAGATAGTTCAATCTTTAATAACTACCGTCCTGTGTCTGTACTCCCAGCTATGAGTAAAATCCTAGAAAAAATTATGCATACAAGGATTACAGAGTTTTGTTCAACTAACAATATTATTAATGAAGCTCAGCATGGGTTTAGAAAAGGATGTTCAACAGAGTCAGCTTTATCATTATTTACTAACGATATCCTCAAATCTTTTGATGATAAGCATTTTACAGTTGGTATATTTTTAGATCTATCCAAAGCATTCGATACTGTTGACCATCAAATCCTCCTAAAGAAACTCGAACATAATGGCATTAGAGGTACCATTAGCAAATGGTTTCACTCTTATCTAACTAATCGAAAACAGTATGTACAATATAAGGACAATTCATCTAATATGCAAATAATATCCTACGGAGTACCACAAGGTTCTATACTGGGTCCATTGTTGTTCATTTTATTTATTAATGATATTGTAAACTCAAGTATGTTATTTAAATATATATTATTTGCTGATGACAGTACTCTGTACGCCAGTCACCGGGACTTGCGCTCTCTTATTGTTTCTATAAACAATGAACTTAAGAATGTACATAATTGGATAACTACCAATAAACGTACACTAAATATTAATAAAACTAACTTTATAGTCTTTCACAGAAACAAAAACGTTCCAAATGATATGCAACCAATTAAATTTGGTAATCAATCAGTGAGAGAAGTGGAGAGCGTTAAGTTTCTGGGGATAACGGTGGACAGAAAACTGTCTTGGAACTTACACATAAAGGACGTAACAAATAAACTAAATAAACAATGTGGTATACTGTACTTAACACGCCAATGTCTTGACTTAAATGCCCTAAAGCTTTTATATTATTCAGTAATTTATCCATTTCTCTTATACTGTCATACAGTATGGGGAGCGACGGGTAAAAGTAAATTACAACCTGTTGAAGTTGCACAAAGAAAAGTTATACGAACAATTACATTTAGATCCAAATATGCTCACACCAATGAATTATTTCGACAACTTAATCTCTTAAAATTTGAAGATATTAACATATTTTGCAGTGCTATCTTTGTATACAAAGCATTAAATGGCTATAACAATGTGGAATTATTTAGACATCGTGAAAATGAAAGGTATGCATTAAGAAATATAAATTCATTAAATATTCCCCTAATGACCTCTAGACAATCCCAGACATCAATAAAATACCATGGTGCGAAAGTTTGGAATCAGTTGTCTCCTGACTTACAAAATAAACCCACTCTGCCTAGTTTCAAAATATCACTCAAATCTTCACTAATGTCTAAATATTAATCTTACTTAACATTTGACAATAAAACTGCCACAACCCTAAATTATAATCACCTTTATATCGGAAACAAATTAAGATACTGTTCAGGTGTTGATCAATATGTAGGTACCGTACTGTATATAAGGCTGGGGTTTGCTCTACCCACAGCGGTCTGGGTGGGGGGTGGTTCGGGGTGGTGGCTAGGTAATTATACCTGGCCACTGTTCCGAATCCCTTCTTGCTGTGGCTGCGGGGCTGGGGCTGTGCCTCATTAGCTATAATTATATAATATTATATGTTTTAATAATCTTACTGTATGTAAAATAACCATCGAGTTGTATTCAAGGTGCCTTTAAGAGAGATTGTTCTCAAAAGGCGCAGCCATGATATTATTTTATTGTAAAATTAACATATATTGTATGTTTGATTGGCAAAATAAAAATTAATAATAATAATAATAATAACGCATTAATATTTCATCAACTTCCTTTAATCGTTATATTTTTTAATATGAGCTTCCATTCATGAACATATATTCTGTGCAACTCTCCAACTCAAGATCTAACCGATATTCTTAGTTTTTGTCTTCAATAGCTGAGCTCTGGAACTCTCCTAAAACCCATCTTTGCCACATCCTATAACTCAAATTGCTTCAAAATCAGTTTATCCAGGCATTTTGGCTTGAACATACCTTGATTTTAGCTCTATCACACTTTGAACTCTTGGGGAGCACACGTTCCAGGCAGTTCTGCCTTTTGTCTCTCTCATACACATAGACAAAAATACATGTATATACTTCACTAAGCATGTTAGATTGTAAATTGAATAAGTGTTAATGATATTTTTGTAGTTGCTAATCAACTATGGACCTATTGTTATTTCTGGTTGGGCAAGGCTGCTACACTGATACAGTGAGAGGGAAGGGGCAGAAACTACTGTATATACAGTGATCAGGTAACAGGCAAGAATATTTATTCGTCAATGGAGTAGAAATAAACTGTTACGTGCTCATACATCATACCTTTTTGTGGCATTTTATTTTACCTACGGTAGTCAGGAGTTGCACAGGCTTTGTATGGTCGCATATACTAGTCATATGTTGCATTGATTATGCTTATTCAGAATGTACTACCATATTGTTAAACCTCTCAGAATTAGGCTTCCCTAATTCCACACGGACGAAATTAGCAGAAAGAAATAGTGATCTTTCTGATTATGAATGGGACTTAAGCCTTTTATAACATATGAAAGCTGTTGTCATTATAGAGTGAGGAAATCACCTTAGCTAGGTTTTAAAAGATAGAACTACCCAGGGTATAATAATTTATATTATATTTCGGAAGGACTTGCCTCGTTCATGTAACTTTGGGTTGTGATATAGCTTGGATTGACTATAGTTGGCCAATCTCCCTACCTATCTATTGCATTGTGGCCTTCGTTAAGTAATAGTGTCTTGTAAATATAAGTAATATTGCTTAATTAAACACTTTATTCTATTTTTAACTTGTGGGTTTCGGACACTGGAATTTGTTTGAATTATTTCGAATTTCATTAATTTAAAGCTAAAATAGCCATACAAGATATTAGTTTGTGTATTACTGTCTACACACAATAATTGCACAATAATATTTTATTTGACTGACCTTAACTGTGATTGCAACGAAAAGCAAAAAGTAACGTTGATACTTCAAATCACAATGGGTTCATTTTGATATTCGAGCCACCTGTGCTACATTGGAGTGGAGTGTGTTCGTTTGTGAGTTTCCACGTTTACCTGTTATCCAGCAAGACCCGGGATGTTAAGGAAAAAAGGGGGGGAGGAGAGGGAGTGGGGGGGGAGACGTATGTAAAGGGAAAGCAGGAGGTTGTGGAAAGGAAACATGCCACCTAATCACATGCTGTTTCCATTTCACTGGGTCTTGGACATTTTTTTTTAGATTTTTGATGGGCTATCTTCCAGAAGGAACATCACATTCGCTCAGTAAAACCTTCCAGAAGGAGCCTAGCAACCCTTGGGTTAAGAGTTAAACATATTTATATACAAATACAAATCAATGGAACGTGGAAGAGCCATGAAATGTAAGGAGGGAGCGAGTTGGTGACAATAACTAGAATGCTGTGTAAATGAGTGATGCTGTATATATTATTTACAGTTAACCCGTACAGCCCCAGCGACGCGCCTGGCGCGTCGGCGATGTATGTAACGCACAGCCCCAGAGACGCACCTGGCGCGTCACCCTAATTGCGCCGACCGTAACCTCAGGTGTAGCCACTCAAGAGGGCTCAGATTTGTATGCGAACTGTGTACGTATCTCACGCAACCGTGCCGATGGTTGAAAACTCTCAAAGTCCATGTGCGTGCGCGTGAGCGCACAATAACCTGTTTTTTTGGGGTAATTGCCTTCAATTTTTTACTCTTGTAAAATACGTTTTCGGGGGCTCTGTAGGACCATTCTTTAAGCTTTTTGAGCGGTTTTTCGTGGTTTTTCCTTCATTCCTAACCCATTCGCTATTGTTTCTGGAATAAAACCATTTTTTGAAAACCGGCCGGGTTCTGGTGAACAAACATTACAAAACTAGCCGGGGCTGGACGGGTTAAGTAAAACAAATATTTACATACTCAGTAACACAGACAGAGTCATCTATTGAACAATAATATATGAATATATCCTATGCAATTATGGCAAAGGGGACAGAGTGAGTATTGTGTGAATAAAATTATATAAGGGATCTTCACAGAGCACAACAGCACTTGAATTATACCTTCGCTGGTAACTTGGAAAGTATAATATATCCCTGGGGTCTCGGGCAAGACAGGACTAGGGCTTCTTGCTCTCTCGTACTTATTACGTGGGCTGTTAGTATGCTTGGAAAAGGAGGTAAGTATATGCCCTGGTTCCTTGCTATGTGAGAGTACTGGTGTTTCGAAGACGCAGCACCGGTTGAGAGTTCGGAAGGCGTAACTCTCTGAAAGTTTGGAGGAAGCAACTCTTTAGGAAAGCTCAGAGGTCACAGCAACCCTTATCCATTTGGAGGATGCAATAGTTATTTGTTTGGAAGAAGCATCAGGGCCTTGCACAGAAGACGCAACAAGTGTACTTTGGTAGGGGAGCCTAGCAAAGGTGCGGTCAAGTTGCTGACCAATCTCTCCATCCATTCCTGTAACCTCTATGTGTGCCTTCTTTCTGATCGTTCCATAGCTGTGGTTGTAGATGACCATCGCTCACTTTCTTAACCTATCAACTCCGGTATCCTTCAAGGTTCTATTCTGTCTCCAGTTCTTTTTATAATATTTATTAATTATCATTTCAACTGTACCTCTAGCCCTATGCATTCCTATACTGATGACTCTACCTTACTCTATATAACTAGATTTACACAGCAACCCACCATGGAGTTGCTTCAAAATTCACATGATAAGGCCATAGCACACCTATATTCTAATCGATTGATTTCATTCAATTGAGGCAGAGAAAACTTTGCCATCTTCAATGCTTCGAAAACACAATATCTCCATCTATTTACCCATATCAATCTTCTACACGACTCTCCTTTACTCATCAACAATACACATATCAACCCTTCATCTTCCCTCAATATTCTTGGTGTGGTTTTTTTCTGACCTCTCTTGAAAAGATCATATTACCACTCTTGCTAAAACAGCTTCCCAGAAGTTTGGTGTCGTCAACCGTCTCTGTTGGTTCTACACTCCCCGTGCAGTTTCTTGTTCTGTACAGGAACAGTGTGCGCCCATGTATCAATTGCTGTTCGCTTGTGTGAGGAGGTTCCACAATTTCACTTCCTCCTCTTTTCTACTCTGACGGTACACTGTCACCTCTTCCTCTGACAAACCTAAACTCTTCACACAAACCTTTGCGATAAATTCCACCCTGGATGATTCTGGCGCTACTCCTCCCTCTCCACCCTCTGCTCAACTACTTATGCCTAAAATCATAATCTCTTCTAAGGATGTACTTTCAGCTATCTTTGGGCTTAATACTAAGAAGGCGTACTGATGGGATGGTGTTCCTCCTGTTGTACTATAAATAACTGTTCTTCTTTGCTGACTCCCTTGCATAGTCAAACTTTTTCGTCTCTGTCTTTTCTCTAACATTTTTTTTTTCTTGCTGGAAGTTTGCTCTCGTTCAACCTGTTCCAAAGAAGGGTGTCCGCTTTTAACCCTCCACCTATCGCCCATTTGCTCTCATTTCTTGCATCTCTAAAGTTTCTTAAGCATTTATCTTCATATAATTTACTGTACTTTCAGATGACCATGTTGGGTTTCCTTTAGGGCCACTCTATTGGTGATCTCCTTGCTTATCTTACTAATTCTGGGTCATCCTCCCTTCGGGACTTCAGTGCATTAGACACATCGAAAGCCTTCGATAGACTCTGTCAAACATCTCTAAATTCCAAACTATCCTCCTTCAGTTTCTATCCCTCTATCTGTGCCTATGTCTCTAATTTCCTTTCTGACTGTTCCATAGCTGCAGTTGTGGATGGCCATTGCTCACTTCCTCAACCCATCAACTCCACTGTTCCTCAGGGTTCTGTTCTGTCTCCAGTTCTCTTTCTAATATTCATTAACGATCTCCTCAAATGTACCTCTAGTCCTATCCATTCATATGCTGATGACTCTAACCTTACATTATTCAACTAGTTTTTCACAATAACCCAGCATGCAATCACTCCAAAACTCACATAAAGGGACTATAGCACGCTTATCTTCTGATCTATCAATTATTTCTGTTTGGGCAGAAAACATTTGTGTTACTCTCAATGTCTCCTAGACCCAATTACTCCCTCTATCTACCAGTTGCAATCTTCCAAAAGGTTATAAATTACTCTTCAACAATACACAAATCAACCCTTCATCTTCTCTCAATATTATTGGTGTATCTTTTCATTCGACCTTTCATGGAAAGATCATATTACCACTCTTGCTAAAACAGCATTCCAAAAGTGAAGTGTGTTCAACCGTCTCTGTGGGTTTTTCACACCCGCGCAGCTTTTTGCTGTGGGTACAGTGCGCCCATGTATGAAGTATTACTGGAAAGAGTAGAATCAAAGGCGTTTCACCTCATCAACTCACTTCCTCTTACTAGTTCCCTACAATCCCTTTCTACATGCCGCAATGTTGCATCTCCTTCACTCTTCTATCACTATTACAACAACCAGTGTCTTTAGATCTCTCACAGGGCATACCCCTTCCCTTGTGGCGAGGGACTCCAAGCAAATTACACAGTCCTACTCCTATTCTGTCCAGCTCTCCAACCCAAGAATTATAAAATATTCTTAGTTTTTCTTTTACACAACAAGTGAACTCTGGAACTCTTTCCCTCAATTAATCTTTCCTTCATCCTATGAATTTGACTACTATAAGTTTTGTGTGTCCAGGCATTGTGATCCCAACGTCCCCTGAATTTGGCTTTCTGCCACTCCTTTGGCTTTAGGGGAGTCACTCGTCACAGACAGCCTGCATTTTGTCTCATTCATACACATAGAAACAAATAACATCATATTTGGCTATACACATATTGTAATTAGGATTGCCAGCTTCAAAAAATATATACTGGAGCCATGATTCTAATGACAAGTTATTTAATTATCAGTTTACAATAGATATTTACCAAGCCTGCATTACTACCTCTTATATATAATCGTTGAAAAAAAGAATATCTGTTCAACTGCTCCCACGCACACACATACATACATACATACATACATACACACACACACACACACACACACACTATTGTGTGTAGTTTATTACGAGGTAAAGACTATTCTAATCAACCCATTGACGCCTTCAAATATTTTCGATACCATTAAGCACTTATAATAATAGCCAGAAAAAATCAGGAAATGCGTAAACCATTCAGAAACGGTTAAGCAAACTCACACGTTTAATAAGTGACCTTACAATAACACTTATTACTTGTATTAAAACCTGAAAAAGTAAAAATATGAATCAGGGAAAAAAAAAAGAAAAAAGACAAAATAAAAACAAATAAGAACAAAAAAGAAAAAAGGAAAACAAATGCGTGTGTCCAAGAAATACAGTTTACCTGCCTTGGGTCTGAACATGGCCACCGAAATAGTTGCACCAACTTTTGTTCTTTGCACTATCACACTTTAAAATCAAATATTTATGGCAGGGATATTTTTGAGCATGGATAAAAAACACCATCTGAGGAAGAGCACTTTATTGACAACGTTTCGCAGATAGCTTCACCAGGTGTTTTTTATCCATTCTGTCAACTTTTCAAATACCGCTCAACATTTTTGAGCATCTTCGGTAAATAGTGAAGAAATGGCAAAGACAAACATACCTACTGGAAAGCTTTGTACGACTTGTTTCAACCTTTCATAAAATACACAGATAGCTACAACCAGATCTAAGTGTAAAACCACAAACCCACCCACCCACATATCAAAGTGTCCAAGACAATTGCACCCACCCACCCACATATCAAAGAGTCCAATCCAATATCACCCACCCACGCACATACACATGCACAAAGTCCAAGCCAATAACACCCACCCACACACACACATAAATACAAAGAATACAAGCCATTAACACCCACCCACCCACACACACACATACACAAAGTCCACGCCAATAACACCCAACCACACACACACACCAACACACATACCACAGAGTACAAGCCAATAACGCTCACCCACACACACACATACATACACACCCACCGACATACCACAGAGTCCAAGCCAATAATACCTACCCACACACACACACACATTACACCCACACATATACCACAGAGTCCAAGCCAATAACGCTCACCCACGAACACACATACATACACACCCACCGACATACCACATAGTCCAAGCCAATAATACCTACCCACACACACACAGTTTTTTTAATTGAAAATTTTGAATGTTTTGAATAGAAAATTTAATTGAATTGAATTGAATTGAGTCCAAGCCAATAACGATCACCCACACACACTCCCCCACAGAAACACACAGTCCAAGCCAATAGCACCCACCCACCCACCCACACCTACAGATGCTACCGCCAGACGCTGCAGACGCTCTGTCAACGCTCTCACTATATCGATCATAATTTGAGTATTAACTACTCATCCTCTTCATTCTTGTGCATGATAGGTGGTTAAGAGCACGTTTAACCATCCTGTAGCTTAGTAAGTAACACTGCACGATATTTCACTGTGTATTGACTGATAAACTTTGTGTTTATCACAAGACTCCTGCTCGGACAGGGCGCCACTAGCGCCATCTATTGTTTTGTTTTGTTTTGTAAACAAACGCTCGCTTACTATTTTATATAAAATCATAGCCCCTAATTTTACCCATTACCTACTGTAGTAAGTATCTATTTAACTGCCTTGTATGTAAGTAAAGCTTTGTATATTAATTTGCTAATAAACAATATTGATTACTAACTAACCTGCCTACAGTGACTAACGCCGATGCCATTTTGTAAACAAACTTTGGTAATTTTAGTGAAAAGACTCGCAGCCATATTTGCGAGTTTTTTTTCCAATTCTTTTTGGAAATGGTAGTTTTGATGCTATTATAGTTATAATTCCACTGTGGGAGAAAACCTATATAACCCCATTATCCAATAATCTTAAGATAACTCCCCCCGATAGTGGGGAGGGCTATGAAGATCAGGGCAAATGTGGGTTTAAAGTAATATAGTAAAATAATGAAGAATAGGAATGTGTGAAATGCCTAAAATGGCACTTTTCCGAAATCCGAGCCAAGTTTTGTCGAAAGTTGGCTCGGATTTTCCATAATTTCAGAGACTCAAAAGACCATTTTCTAAAAATCCGAGCCAAGTTTTGTCCAAAGTTGGCTCTGATTTTCCATAATTTCATAGACACAAAAGGTAACTTTGAAAAAATCCAATCGAAGTTTTGTCCAAAGTTGGCTCGGATTTTACATTATTTCAGACACAAAGGGGCACTTTTTAAAAGTCCGAGCCAAGTTTTGACCAAAGTTGGCTCGGAATTCCCATAATTTCAGAGACACAAAAGGTCACTTTGTAAAAATGTGAGGTAAAATGTGTAAAAACTGTGCTTGGATGTTTGAAATTTGGAGAGGCTTAAAAGGTTAGTATAATAATCATTTGTAAATACTACCGCAACTACGAATCTTGTTTCCGAGACCTAGTATATTAACCCTTTCACGCATTTATGACGCAGACGTTGCCAGATTAGCAATAATAAATAGAGTTCTCTCACTCTTATAATTACCTCTCCAAAATTAGTTTTCTGCCCACAGCTAACTCAAAGACAACTGCAGAGGTTGAAGTAACTAAACTAAAGGTTTCTAAATACCCCTGATGGTAACAAAGGCTTTAAAGTATCCCCAATAGGCTCAAAATCGCGTCATATGTCGGAGAGGGTTAACCTAACCAAACAACCCAACCTAACCTAGGCCCAGTACGTGGGATACAAAACTATCCCTTGCATGCCAGCTACTGTGGGTGCATAGTACCCAGTACGTGGGATACAAAACTAGCCCTTGCATGCCAGGTACTGTGGGTTCATAGTACCCAGTACATGGGATACAAAACTAGCCCTTGCATGCCAGCTACTGTGGGTGCATAGTAAAGGTTAGTATAATAAGTATTTGTAAATACTACCGCAACTACGAATCTTGTTTCCGAGACCTAGTATATTAACCTAACCAAACAACCCAACCTAACCTAACATAGACCCAGTACGTGTGATACAAAACTAGCCCTTGCATGCCAGCTACTGTGGGTTCATAGTACCCAGTACGTGCGATACAAAACTAGCCCTTGCATGCCAGGTACTGCGTGTTCATAGTACTCAGTACGTGACTTTGCGATCACCCATTAAGCTTCCCGAGCTAGCTGTGGTCCGGCTCCTTTACAGTATATTGTCCAGGTTACCTCCACTCCCACAGCATATATTACATTAATAAAATATATCTAACCTTATTCCGAAGAGGAAGAGGGAGGAGAATAAGGAGAGTACAGTTCAGCAGCAGCGAGTAGAAAGTGGTGAAAGCGTTGGGTGGAAACAGAGAATTGATGTTCGAAGAGGTGTTGGGCTAAGTACCCCTCAAAGTGCTGTTCCCGACGACCGTACCTTGGGATAGAATCCCTGACCTGTCTCCAACTCCTTTCCACAGTTTGAGTATGTGACCCAGTAGAAGGGTCCACAAAATTCTGGGAATGGTTGACGGTAGTGTGAGTGTAACCTTCCAGGGACAGGGTGTTATAGGAACGCCAACAATCTGAGTGAATGTGTGTTCCCGGTAAAATCCACTGCTTGATGATCTCCACTAGGGTGTCCTTCGTTCTGTCGGGAACTGACACAAGAAAAAGTTTCCTAGACTCCCTCTCGATGGCCCCAAAAACCCACTGGCCCTCAATCACACGACCACAGTGGTATTTCCTTTGGCCAAACTTTGCTTCGTCTATCTCAACGTTTTTACCAGGGCCACCAAGTTTTTCTGAATGTTTTTCACAAAAAAAAAATAGCCACTTCCCGACAAAACGAATACCAGTCAACTAACGTACTGAGGGCAACATCACACTGGAGGACTACATCTTGATATGGTAATTTGTTTATGCAAAACCAATACACAATATTGAGGACTTTGGGAATGGGTATGTGGGCATTTTCAAAGAATGTGTCTTTCACAGCACTAACATTATACCTACAGCGTGATTTCCTTACTGCATGGTGAACGTAATCTTTGTTTTGTTTGTCACATCGGAATTTCTTTTGTTCTCTATTTTCGCTCACCTGCAATTCACTACCACATGTATTGCACTTACCAGTTGCCAAGACTAACTTATGCTCCCATACCTAACTTAAATCCCATGTAGCTTCCTTGGTTCGCAAAATGTCCCCCAATTTTTGACAGGAGAGACTACAACCTGCACAAGCGGCCATGACAGTTACAAATCTGCCGGGCTGTTTGACATTTTTGTCACCTGGGAGAAGGAATGGCAACAATATGCGGCAATCGTCGTGCGCAAGAGAAAATATATGTAATAATACTAAAACTACAAGGGAAATGGGAAAGAAAAATGCCAGAAAGGATTGAACAAATACCGCGAATACTATGGAAATTAAATAAAAGCACAATGTAATGTTGCAAATGTGTATATTAGACATATAGAAACATCTTTGTAGAACATAACACTTTACCATAGCGAGTGTACTCCATTCCGAACACTTTTTGTAAACATTGAACACTGTTACGACCGGGGCTATGAATAAAACAAGGGCACTTAATGATTGGACTAGTAATAGGGCACTATGCAACAACAGTACGCTAGATCCAAACCCTCGAACTTATATGCCGGCGAACAAAAACACCTATACCCTCCAAAGTTAATCTGCGATAGCGGGGTATCCTTAACTGGGCATAAATGTACTCTACTTCAGGCTAACCCACACTGGTATAGCCTGATAACAAACAAGATGCAAGTTACGTTAAAATGCATAAAAAGGAATCTATGGAAAGATCAATTAAATCACTGCAAGATTTAATACAATAAAAAGATGCTTCAATACAGTTACTCTAAACAACAATAAACTCTTCACTCCTATCTGAAAGAAAGTGAAGTATAGTCCTACAGCATAGACCTGGAATCTTCTGAAGAAAGTCTGATGCTCATAAGATGCTCGTATCTTAAACTATATAAAGGCAGGAGGCAGGACACCACACGTGTAAATGGAATACACTAAAAGATAGGACATATAATGTTAA
Organism: Paralithodes platypus; assembly: GCA_032716605.1. NCBI lineage: Eukaryota > Metazoa > Arthropoda > Malacostraca > Decapoda > Lithodidae > Paralithodes > Paralithodes platypus. The sequence goes on from CM064525.1 coordinate 29,308,853, forward strand.
CTGACACGAGAATACTATAAATGCGCAACGGTAGTAATGCTCGACACTAAAAGAAGTACTTCCTCATCAACGAAACAGTCTGCTATGGTTGTGTGGCTCAGCAACAACCTAGACTAATAAATGCTGTGAATAATAATGCGTACATATCAAAGAGCTTATATTAACTACTAACAAGTGTCTACTTGATTAATAATGTCTAGCTGGGATACTCTAGGTAAGGAACTGGGGTTGAGCAAGACAGGCTCGTAGCCTAGCGATGTCCTTAAGACTGCATCCTTTAAGTTACATTAATTGACTAGGGTGCTCTCTTGATATATCTAGATCACAAGTATCTGGTTCTATCCTGGCGACCCTCTAAAGACAAGCAAAGAGGCAGCAAAGTGTGGAACTGGTACAGGCCAAAACCCTCAGTTAACACAATGCTGCACTCGCAAAGGACGCAGCCGAAAAGACAACCCAGGCTACCATAGGACCGGTCGAAGTCGTGTAGGTATAAGCAAACCGTACACACATCGGAGACAACGATTACAGTTACCTTATCCCAGTCTAGCATTAAATAACAGAGCAGAAACACTAAATCAATAATGGAGACACACACAAAGTTCTTAACCTATACTAACTAAGAACCCTCAAACCTATTCTAAGTACATGTAAATATGTAAGAGGACGGCGCATGCAATACAATGGGCAGGCTATGGAAACCGTATGCAGTTAATAAAGATTAGAGTATGGAAAGAGATAATCGAGTGAGAGAAACAGTGATAAAGGGGGTGATCGGGAGAGAGTATGCAAGGGGATGTTAGAAGCACGCGCACCAAGCCTGTCCTGAGGAGAACAGCTCCTGGGAACCCTCATGGAGGAGGTTAGTTACACAGGAGCCCGCAAGGGCGCGATGGTCGGCCAATCACGGGCCGAGACGTCACAAGGCAGCAGGCGTCCCTAGAACATGCCAGGATCCGCCAGCCAATCAAGGACGCAGGAAAGCCCGCGCGCGAGCGGGAAAACTCCTCCGAGCGAGGGAGGCAGCACATACAGTACATACACACGCACATATTACCACCACGCTGCCTATATCTCTCTTTCTCCTTAACTTTACACAATGCATCTTATATTCTATTAATGATATAAAATACTTCCGTTGTCACTGACGAAAATAAAGACTACCACTGGACTGTCTGTGACAATGCGAGTACTAGGAAAGAAAGAACAACATTCTCTGATAACTGTAGCCCATTTCGATGTCCCTGGCGAGCGCTAGTGGCTAACGAGAGGCGATTCTGCCAACGCTGGTAGACGTCACAACACGTCCGTAGCAGAGCTCTCAAGATTGCGGGAGTGAAGAAGAAGAGTTTGTTTACGTGCGGGACTCTATTTTTATCGACAAAATCGAGAGTTACAAAACTTATCAAAATATTCTCCCACAACGGAATCTATGTGAGTATATTATAAGGATTCCATAGAGCTTCACAGTCCCTAATAAATTATGTATAATAACGCTGCGATATAATAACGCTATTATTATCCAAACTTTTTTGTGGGTTTATACATATTAAATTCCAGACAATTTTGTACCAAATTTAAGTGCATTCATCTTTTCCCCCTAGATATCCTCAGACTGATTTTACTTTAAGCTAAGGGTGGTATTTGTACAAACTAACCTAGCCTAACCCAACCTGCCAAGCGTTTAACCAAACCCAAACCTAGCCTAGCCTATAGCCAGCCAATCTGTTTGTATTATTAACTCTTATAGATATTGTATTTAGTATCCTACTGTAGCTATATATATCTGTAATTTTAGTTGTTGCTTGCACGATCTTGTAGTAACCTTTGACTGATACACTATTTTATCTAAAAAGAGTAGGCTACTGCTTTACTAGGCTACAGCGACACCAGGGCCATCTGTTGACACAGTATATTAACCCCTTGTGTGCAGTCACACTTTATTTATATATAATCTCTATTTGGTGAATTGTATATTTAGTTACATATTCTGTTATATATATATATATATTTGATTAAGGTTAGATTATCACACCTGCTAGCCTATTTCTGCATATTTCAATTTTATTATTTTCAGTTAGGCTATTGTTATGATCCAGGTTCTCAAAGACACAGGGCTCTTCAACATTGGACTAGATAATGGCAAAATGCAACAACGGTAACACTAGATCCAACCCCTGCCTTAAACACTGGAAAACAAAACACCATTACCGCCCTGAGTCGTGCCTGGACAACGAGGTATCCTATGACTCGGTAACTGGTGCACACACACTAGGCTGACGCTCGATGAAATAGCCTATTCTCAAACAGTAAAAGATTACTCGATTAGGTTATACAAAGAAAAGATAGTTAACGTGATTAATTAACGTTACGGTAGATACTCAAATAACTGGCACTCCTGTATTAAAGAAAGTGCAATGCTAGTCCTGCAACATCAACTGGAAACTTCTGAAATAAGTCTGATGCTGGGAAGATGTTCGTAAAGAATCTTGAACAATTATAATGCAGAATACGGGTCACAATAAATACTAGGACATATAGTAATAATAGGCAGGCGAATAATAAAGACTGCGCAAAGGTAGTAATGCTCGACAACTAAAGAAATGCTTCGTGACACAACGTAACAGCCTACTAGGGTTGTGCAACTCAACAACAACCTCGGCTCAAAAGTGCAGTGAATAATAATGTTGCATACATATAATAATGGGGGCTTATCTCTAACCAGTGTCTGCTCAGTTAATAAAGTCTAGCTGGGGTATCAAGGCAGGGCAACAATGGGTGAGCATGCGGCTCGTAGCCTAACGTTGTCCGAAGGTGGTATAATGAAGATTACGTTATATGACGGGGATGCTCTCTTGATAAATCTAGGTCTCTAGTACCTAGTTCTATCCTGGCGATCCCTCAGAAGTCAACACAAAGAGGCAGCACTATGTTGTGAGGGATAGGCTATGGCCCTCTCACACCACAGCGCTGTGCTCGCAAAGCAAACCCACCCGAAGACAACTTAGGCTCCCACAGTACCTGTCGATGTCGTGCAGGGCTTAGCTAACACTGCACACATCGGAGACTACGACACCGTAACCTTACCCCTAGTCTAGCTTTAAATAACCAAGCAGAATCACTCAACACCTTGCCAGGGAGACATACATCGGTCTACAACCTTCCCGAGAGAGGACACATACGGAAAAGTCCGTCTCTCCAAACCTCAATAAAGCCTAATACATGGAAATCTCTGAGAGCTTCGCGTACAATACGACTGGTCGACGGTGAACGTCTATGCTGAAACCAGAAGGGATGTTGAGTTTAATAAAGATTAGAGAATGAGAAAGGAGAAGTCGAGAGAGAGAAATAGTATGCAAAGTGGCGAGTATGGGGGACAGAATTGCAAAGGATGTAGGTGGTACGCGTGTCAGGCAAGCTCTGAGCTGGTAAAAAACACGAGGCCGCGATGGGCAGGGACTAGTTGACCACCCGGCCGCCAACGCCGTCAGCGCCCAAGCGAGCCGTGTGATAGCTCACCCCGCTGCCAGGTGTACCCCCTCACCCTCTCTCGCTCGCCTCCCACACAAGCAACATTTATATTATAGCGAATATAAAATATAAGGCGCAGTCACAGACCAAAACAAAAACCATTTCTAGACTGTCTGTGGCAACATGACACTAATAACATAAAGCAGATCATTCTAGGACAACTGTAGCCCATCCCCCCATCCTGGCGAGCGCTAGCGAGCTGCAATGCCCCATGCAACCATTCTGTTAACGCCGGGAGGCGTCACACCCCCCCCAAGATATGGGACACTCAACCATGGGCCCATATCTGAACAGACAGAATGTCGCTAGAATCTGCCACTCCTAACCACTCTGCCACTCATGGAATGCAAGCTCAGTCTCCTCAAAACAAAATACAACAACATTTATATATAAAAAAAAAATCTTATCACCCTTCCCAAACATAATACATTAATTCATAACATTGTGCTCCCAGAGCGAGCTTTAAGAAGCACAGCCTACTGAGGGAAAATCATCTGCACTCAGTACTCAGCTACAATATTATCTTAAAATTAATTATTAAAAAGAAAGAGTTTTTATTTAATTTTTCATATTTTATTTTAATGTTGTTTTTGGCGGATACTATAGATGTAGCCTTTTTTTTTGTTTTGTTCCAATCAAAGCCAACAACTCCTGCCCTGTGACCCTATGCTGATGCTACACACGCGAACCAACAAGCACCAGCGCAAAAATACACCGCGAGCCAAGACAGGAGGCTATACCAACAAACTGTGGCAGCCTACCCCGGAGCCTCCACCCGCGACAAACAGTCCGCAATCACATTCTCACAACCGGCAATATGGCGAATGTCTAAGTTGTACTCTTGCAACATGAGCGACCATCTGGTCAGCCTCATATTCCGGTTGTGGAATTGATTGAGGAATTTAAGCGGGTGGTGGTCGGTACACACTACCACGACTGGCCCATAGGCAGGAACATAGACCTCAAAGTGTCTGAGCGCTAACACGATTGCCAGCAGTTCCTTTTCAACAACCGAATAGTTTTTCTGTGCTAAATTAAATTTCTTTGAAAAGAAACTGTACTGGATGCTCAAGACCTTCCTCGTCTGTCTGCAAAAGTACGGCACCAGCCCCTACTCCGCTGGCATCAGTCGCCAACTGAAATGGTCATTCAAAGTCCGGAGCCCTGAGGATAGGGTGAGTGCATAAAAGGTGTTTAACTACTCGAAACGCCTGCTCACACTCAGGTGCCCAGCGGAACTTTTTATCTTTAGCTAGTAGATCTGTCAAAGGAGCTAACACAGTAGAATAACCTCTTATAAAGCGGCGGTAATACCCAATCATGCCCAAAAATCTCATGATCTGCCGCTTGGTGGTCGGCCTGGGGAACAAGTCGATAGCCTGTATCTTCTGTTGGGGCGGACTCACCTGCCCTAACCCAACCACAAACCCCAGATACTGCACCGTGGCTTGCACAAAGTCACACTTGCCCAGATTAACCACCAAGCCTGCTTTACTAAGTTGACTAAATAAGGCTTCTATGTGCTCACAGTGACTTTGGAAATCGTTGTCATAAATGATCACGTCATCAAGGTAGACAGTACAGTTTGGGATGTCTGCTACGATGTCGTTCATTAAGCTCTGGAAAGTGGCCGGTGCATTTTTCAGACCATATGGAATCACGTTGCAACGGTAAGTACTGCCATCCACCACAAACCCACACACCTCTTTAGCCCGCTCAGACAGTGGTACTTGCCAGTAGCCTTTGACGAGGTCTACCTTGGTCAAGTACCTTGCTTTCCCGATCTTATCCACACTGTCATCCACCCGGGGAAGAGGATATGCGTTGGGGGGGGGTCAACCCGTTCAACCGCCTAAAGTCAATGCAGAACCGAACTTTTCCATCAGGTTTGGGCTGCAGAGTGACAGGAGAAGTCCACCGTACTGCCCCCTTCTCGATCAAGCCTCTCGCCAGCATATACTCCAGCTCATCCCTGAGCGCTGGGAGTTTAATGGGTGGCACCCGATAAGGTATCGACTTGAAGGGGGGGTGCTCTCCTACATCGACGTCATGCACCGCTTGAGTAGTGAGGCCTGGGTGCTCGGCAAATACAGTGGGGTATGAATCGAACAGGCGCTGCACTGCCACCTGCTGTTCCTCCGGCAGGTGCGCCAGAGCATCATGCGCACATTGGCTCGAATTCCCCGCCCACTGACCAGCCGAGACATGACAATTCCAGTTATCATCCACCTGATCATTGCTGCCCCCCTCTCCTTCTCCACCATGACCGCAGCAGGTCAACACAGGGACAGCTAGTGACTCAGGTGGGCGCCTCACATACTCCTTCAACAAATTAATGTGGCATAATTGGTTACGCTTCTTCCGGTCTGGAGTGGCAACGAGGTAATCTAGATCGGAGATCTTTGACACCACCCGATAAGGCCCAGCGTACTTGGCAGCCAGAGGATGACCTGCCAAAGGCAACAGGACCAACACCTCTTGACCTACCTGAAACTCCCGGAGTTTCGCCTTAGTATCGTACCTGTCCTTCATACGGGCCTGCGAACTCACCAAATTACGCCCGGCCAGCTCCAGACTTCTAAGCATTCTCTCTCTGCTCTCGAGGACGTATCTCAACATAGAACATGGCTTAGCGGTACCCTCCCAAATCTCCTTCACCATGTGGAGAGGGCCCCTCACCTGATGCCCGGAAACAAGCTCATTCGGACTGAAACCGAGACTCTCTCCAGGTACTTCTCTTGCCGCGAACAAAAGATACGGCAGACCAAGGTCCCAATCCTTTCCGTTCTCTGCGCAATAACATCGAAGCATGCTTTTCAGCGTGGCGTGCCACCTCTCCAACACCCCTTGACTCTCCGGGTGATACGCAGAAGAGACGACAGTGCTGAATCATAGTTTGTTTGAACAGATTAGAGGTAAAATTAGAACCTTGGTCCGATTGCACCTCTTGCGGGTAACCATACCGCGAGCAATACAAGAGCAGGTTCCGGACAACAGCTTTCGCCGTGCCATTTCTCATTGGATATGCATCAGGATAACGAGTGGCCACATCCATGATAGTTAATAGAAATTTATTACCGGCACTAGTAGGGGTTAGGGGTCCGACCATATCAATGATGACCTTACTGAAGGGCGGTCCACTGACAGGAATGGGGTGCAACGGGGCTCTCGGAATTGTTTGGTTAGGTTTTCCAACCCTCTGGCACGTATGACACCTTGCTATCCAGGTTACCACCTTCCCCTTCAACCCCGGCCACCAAAACAATTTTTCTAAAGCCGCCACCGTTTTTCTCACCCCTAGATGTCCTGCCAGTGGTATGTCATGCGCCAACCTCAGTAGGCTATCCCTGCACTCCCGTGGCACCACCAACTGGTCCACTACTCCGGACCCCTCTTGCCAACTACGATTAGGGTCTTGAAAACGCCTATAGAGGATGCCTTCTAAATAAAAAAAATCTCCTGGCTGTGCATCACCATCCTCGTCGAGCTCTACAGCTCCATTAGCACACGTTTGGAGCTCAGGGCCCTCTAGTTGCAACCGACGTATATCTGAGGGTGCCAAGCGATCTAACTGCTCCCGGAGCAATGCATGACTTTCCCCGATACTGGGCTGCTCCCTCTGTCTCTCTCGATGTACATAACGTTGCTGTCGTGGAGACTCGTCATGCCCAGCCTCGTCACTCTCGATGACAGGCCCAGGGGCTCCTCCAGAATTAAGTAATGGTGCTAATACTGAATCACCCAGGAGAGCCGCCGAGTCAAAACTCTTAAAACCAACTCCAGCTTTAGCCTCCTCCTGTTGATCGTTCCTCCGCTGGTCTGAAGACGGAGGACTAGGCTGTGACACTTTAGCTGCCCGAGCTCGGGTGACAACACACGCCATGGGTTGTGTCTGGCACCGCTCGACCCACTCTTGCTCTTCCCTGCTCACGTCGGCCGGCCTCTCGGCAACGACTAAGGGTAGAACCTCAGAAGCGGGCATTGCAAAGTCGTTGCCGAGAAGAAGGTCGACGCCCTCCACTGGCAGTTTCTCCACAATCCCGACATCCAATTCACGTGCCACACCATCCACCTCCAACTCTAACCGCACCAGCGGGTATGACCGAGTTGCATTAATACCCTGCACCACTACCACCCGAGCCGTGTTTATAGGGTAGCCAGTCAAGTTTTTCATCAGAGTCTGGGAAGCACCTGTATCACGCAAGACCTCTACTCCATGCTTGCGCCCCGCCCACATAACGCAACCCCGCCCTCTATGGTCGCAAAAAACATCCTGAGCAGGGTTCGAGCCTCCCAGGTGCTTCTGCATTGGCTGTGCCTCAGCCTCTGACGAACTGCCCCGGGCAAACTCAGATGACTTCGGAGACACACCAATGTTGCAGGCTGCTGTAGGTGGTTTGCTAGGACAGACTCTTGCAAAGTGCCCCTTTTTATGACAATGATAACACTCCAACTCCCCTTTGGGCTTCCCTTGGTACTGGGAAGGGCCCGGCCCCTTCTTAAATGGGACGGTGCTACTCTTGTGATCAGTCTTGGTATCATGGCTCTTGTACTTGTTTGCATAAGGTATATCACTAACTCGGGGGGGTGGGGCGTCACGCCCCTTGTTACCTGCCTCACTATGCTGGGCAGACCCGCACCCACGAATTAGTGATAGCCGGAGGTCAGCCATCTCAGCTGCCTCCTGTAGAGTTTTTGGTTGCTTTTCTTTAAGGTTTAACGTCAGGTCGCCGCCCGTGCATTTGAAAAACTGCTCTAAAAGCACCACCTGTTTAATGTCGTCAAACGTAGTAGCTTTCTCCGACCTCAGCCAATTCCCAAAAGCATCGGACAGCTCCCGGGCATGCTCCAAAAAGGTGCTCTCCCGACCCTTGGTAACACCCCGGAACTTCAACCTGTACGTCTCTGGTTGTAGTTCGTATGCTCTCAGGACAGCCTCCTTGAGTTCCTCATAGATAATACAAGACTCTATAGGCAATGCATCGTAGGCTTTAAGACCCTTGCCTATTAATCTAGAGGATACAAGTGCTGCCCATTTATTCTCTGGCCACTGGTGTTCCTGGCACTTCTTCTCAAAGCGTGTGAAAAATTCTGTTACACCATTCTCATCAAACACCGGAACCAGTTTCAATAAGTGCGAGAGAGACTGCTCATGAACACGGTTACCAGCCCCAAGTCGCTGTCCCGTTGTCTCTACTCGCGACTTCTCTACGTCCATGTCGGCACAGTACCTAGTCGACTCAGCTTGGATTTTTGCTAGCTCTATGTGCTCATGACTGATAGTTTTTCTCTCTTCTATCTTGGCTAATTCTATTTGCTGCTGGATCTTAGCTAATTCGAGCTGAAGCAATAATTCTGGAGTTAACCCTTGAGGAGGTGAAGGTGCTACAATGTTTGAAATTACCGGTGGTCCCCCCAGGGGCAACCCACCCTGCCAGTCACCACCCACCTGTGGAAGCGTACCCGGGGTCGGCAAACTACTGGGATGGCTGGGAGTCGAGTGTAGGGGAAGCATGGCCGAAGGGCTCTGAGCACTCAACCCATCTCGCTCACCAGTCACACTGCTCAGTACACACATTATCAAGTTATCCTTGGTCATGCTGCTAGTAACCGCATGACCGATAGCTGTGGCCAGGCATTGAAGACCGTACCGATCCATACCCTCCAACCGCTCGGCAGTAACAGGCCATTGCAAAAATATCCTAGCATCCTCCTCACAGTTCACCCGATTAACCCTTTCATCATGCTGCTGTTCCTCAGTTTCGACATTACGTACTGTGTCTCCATTCTCCTCTGACCCGGTATAAGACATGATGCTCACAAAAATTTCTCACCACAATATTCAGAAAAGAAGTACCCCAAACTCTTATGTAGCAATATTCACTTGCCAAACATGTCTGAAGACTCTCAAGTGCTATACTACTTTGCCAAAAAAAAATTAACGTGCCCACTATATTCCTCAATAAAAACAAATGACCACAACAATCCTGCAATTATCTCTTAGTTAACCTGACAAGCGCGATATAGACCTAGGTGCTAGGGTAGTTATTTGTGCATTTCTAGCCCTAGATTCTGACAGAATTCGTTATATTTACAATATAAAGCATTATTTGTTTTCGGTATGCTTTTATTTTACATATATGATGTATATATGAACCTTCAAGAGTGCTAAAATAAGTGGGAAAAGCATTTGGGTGGTGAAAAACGAAGATATTGGCCACCCGGTCATAATCTCAGGCGAGAGAGAGCCACAGGCAGCCCTCCCCTCTCGCTGTCTGGGAGTCAACTGAGACGAGCGGGGCGGTGTGTGCCGGTGTCTGGGTGTTGCATAACGATCTTTTATGCAACCCACTTGTGCTACATTATCGCGGGAGAGAAAAATAACCGATAAATGATGATAATAAGAGGATAAATAGGTGATAATTGAGGAGGGGGGGGAGGGGGGAATAAGGTGGGGAAGGAGGGGAGGGGGAGGGGTGAGAAACACATGGATGAGTACTAGAGGGGAATTATCTCACCTAGAGACAAAATCCTTTGTTTTGATAGGCCCTTTTTTTTTTGGAAGGCTTTTTTTATGGTCCTGCTTCCGTGAGGCCTATCGCGTTCCCTATAGGAAGCCTTCCGTGAGGCCTATCGCGCTTGCCGGGTTAACAAGATCCTGAGCTAGGTCGCCATTTGTTACGATCCAGGTTCTCAAAGACACAGGGCTCTTCAACATTGGACTAGATAATGGCAAAATGCAACAACGGTAACACTAGATCCAACCCCTGCCTTAAACACTGGAAAACAAAACACCATTACCGCCCTGAGTCGTGCCTGGACAACGAGGTATCCTATGACTCGGTAACTGGTGCACACACACTAGGCTGACGCTCGATGAAACAGCCTATTCTCAAACAGTAAAAGATTACTCGATTAGGTTACACAAAGAAAAGATAGTTAACGTGATTAATTAACGTTACGGTAGATACTCAAATAACTGGCACTCCTGTATTAAAGAAAGTGCAATGCTAGTCCTGCAACATCAACTGGAAACTTCTGAAATAAGTCTGATGCTGGGAAGATGTTCGTAAAGAATCTTGAACAATTATAATGCAGAATACGGGTCACAATAAATACTAGGACATATAGTAATAATAGGCAGGCGAATAATAAAGACTGCGCAAAGGTAGTAATGCTCGACAACTAAAGAAATGCTTCGTGACACAACGCAACAGCCTACTAGGGTTGTGCAACTCAACAACAACCTCGGCTCAAAAGTGCAGTGAATAATAATGTTGCATACATATAATAATGGGGGCTTATCTCTAACCAGTGTCTGCTCAGTTAATAAAGTCTAGCTGGGGTATCAAGGCAGGGCAACAATGGGTGAGCATGCGGCTCGTAGCCTAACGTTGTCCGAAGGTGGTATAATGAAGATTACGTTATATGACGGGGATGCTCTCTTGATAAATCTAGGTCTCTAGTACCTAGTTCTATCCTGGCGATCCCTCAGAAGTCAACACAAAGAGGCAGCACTATGTTGTGAGGGATAGGCTATGGCCCTCTCACACCACAGCGCTGTGCTTGCAAAGCAAACCCACCCGAAGACAACTTAGGCTCCCACAGTACCTGTCGATGTCGTGCAGGGCTTAGCTAACACTGCACACATCGGAGACAACGACACCGTAACCTTACCCCTAGTCTAGCTTTAAATAACCAAGCAGAATCACTCAACACCTTGCCAGGGAGACATATATCGGTGTACAACCTTCCCGAGAGAGGACACATACGGAAAAGTCCGTCTCTCCAAACCTCAATAAAGCCTAATACATGGAAATCTCTGAGAGCTTCGCGTACAATACGACTGGTCGACGGTGAACGTCTATGCTGAAACCAGAAGGGATGTTGAGTTTAATAAAGATTAGAGAATGAGAAAGGAGAAGTCGAGAGAGAGAAATAGTATGCAAAGTGGCGAGTATGGGGGACAGAATTGCAAAGGATGTAGGTGGTACGCGTGTCAGGCAAGCTCTGAGCTGGTAAAAAACACGAGGCCGCGATGGGCAGGGACTAGTTGACCACCCGGCCGCCAACGCCGTCAGTGCCCAAGCGAGCCGGGTGATAGCTCACCCCACTGCCAGGTGTACCCCCTCACCCTCTCTCGCTCGCCTCCCACACAAGCAACATTTATATTATAGCGAATATAAAATATAAGGCGCGGTCACAGACCATAACAAAGACCATTTCTAGACTGTCTGTGGCAACACGACACTAATAACATAAAGCAGATCATTCTAGGACAACTGTAGCCCATCCCCCCATCCTGGCGAGCGCTAGCGAGCTGCAATGCCCCACGCAACCATTCTGTTAACGCCGGGAGGCGTCACACTATTCAACGCTGGTAGCCTATTGTTGCATATTTTAATTTAAAAAAAAACTTTTGGTTAGGCTATCGGCCCTGGAAGCCTAGTTCTGCGTATCTCAAATGTTTTGTTTTCGGTTAGGCTATCACCCCTGATAACCTATTTCTGCGTATTTCAACATATTTGTTTTCAGTTGAAGTGATTGAAGTTATTTAAAGTGAGTGAAGTGTTTTTAAGTGAGTGAAGTGATCTTAAGAAAGTGACTGTCACCATGCCTCGCGCTTGTACGAACTGCGCCGGTAGGTTTGGTGAGTCCATGTTTGCTACTGTCGATCTTCAAGTCTGCCGGCTCTGCCAGCAACGAGAGAATTTTACAGTGAAATTAGATGAAGCCTACAACAAGATCAACGTCCTCACCATGATGCTGGAATCACTCCAAGAGTTTGTAACACTCAACGTTGGAGTACCACAAACTTCAATTGTCACCGCAACTCCAGCAGCCACCAACGCCCCAACGTCAACTGCTAACAATTCAACGCCTGCAGTAGCCACTTCAGCTGATGGTTCCGATACTCAAGAAACAAATAGGGACTCTTCCCCCTCAAGACAACTTCCGTGTTGTGAGGAACAAAGTTTGCCCCAAGACCAGGAAACCCATACCGATTATCGAGTGTCAAAACCGTTTCCAGATACTCACAGACTCAGATGACGGAGAGGAAATAGAAGAAGTCCGGCTCATGGGAGACTTGATGATACGTGGTCAGCTCACAGAGTTTTGCGCCAGGGCACCTAAGACCAGGAAGCGTTTTTGTATCCCGGGTGGTGGTGTGGACGACGTAGTTGCTGCAGTTGATGAAGTATCAAAGCTGGCCCCTGCTAATACAATGTACGTCATCCACGTTGGATCCAACGATGTACAGCGAACCTGGTCGGAAGATTTGCTTTTAAAGTACCAGCAGCTGATCAAGTCGTTTAAGGAGAAGTCATCAAGGATCATCATCTCAGGAATCGTCCCCCGGCTCGGTGTAGAGAGCCGATTTTACAACATAGCCACCAGCACAAATCGTTGTCTAGCAAACCTCTGCAGGAAGGAGAACGTGGGATTCGTCGACACCTGGGACAATTTCTACTACAATGACTATTTGTTTTCGGACGATGGAGTTCATCTGAACCAGGTGGGAGCAGCACGTTTTGGGCGTCTTCTCAACGATGCGGTGAAGGATTTTCGGAGAAGAAATCGACTCGGCACAGGACAACCAGGAAGGAGGACCAAAGACAGCGAGGATGGCAACCTGCAAAGGAATTAAATGCTAATCCGTCAAGAACCACGAATTTGGATAAAGCTCCACCAACACGACCCAAATGCAAAACCGCCAGGGATAACGACCGAGGACCGAGGACAGCCATGAATATAAATGTAGATCCGACCAGAACCAAAAATTTGATTAAAGAACGTTCTGTGAGTTCTAAAACCGCAACTTTAAAGGTTTTCTATGCAAACACTCGTAGCATACGCAATAAATTTTCAGATTTAGAGGAACTAGTGTTTACAGAAAATTATGATGTGATTGGCATAACAGAATCTTGGCTCAATACAGAAGATAGAGACTTTTTAGCAGAGTATTCACTTCCCGGTTATGTAATGTTTGAGAACAACCGAATAAATAAAAATGGAGGTGGCATTTTATTTTATATCAAAGAAAGTCTTAACCCGGTCCTCAAATTGTGAACGTCGACACATCTTTTGTGCTAATAAAGAATAATAAAGGTACAAAAATAAAACTTGCATGAATATACAGACCTCCAGCTCAATCAGTGCAAACTGACCGAGAAATTTACGAACAAATTGCAGATGTAAGTAACTCACAAGATACCGTATTTTTTGACGACTTTAATTTTCCTGTGACCAAGTGGGTGTGATACTCTTACTTCACACTCCGGACATGACTTGTATGCAAACTTACAAGAGAGTTCACTCTATTAATTTGTTCGATCGCCGACCCGTGGTAATAACGTTCTTGACCTTGTACTTGCAACAAAAGAAGAATTAATAGAGAATTTAAATGTTGGTGATGAATTCAGTAACAGCGACCATCGTACAATAACTTTCACTTTAACTCCTTCAGACATATTATGTTCCAGTAAGTCCGAGGAGGCGCTTGACATGGCTTTTGGGTCTTGAATTTAGCTCATGAGTATTGTCGAAGCCGTAAATTTTTCTCGATTTCCATCCACCAGAATGCTGTTTATTGTGATGTATCATATGTCAATGGAAAGAGGAATATTTATAGTACATGATAAATTTTTTTTTTTTTAAATAAATCGAAATATGAAAGTGTAAATGAGTCCGGAATACAATTATTTCCCATGCAATTGTCTTCACACCGTCTTATCTCGAAATTGTGAGTGATGACCATATATTTATTTTTGCTCAAATAATAGTATTTTTTCTCTTCTTTCCAAATCTGAAAACAGAAATCCTTTATCTTCAATAGTTCTCAAGCAGTGACCGAAAAAAAAATATGATTTTGATTTATATGGTTTATAACATTTTCGATTTATTTCGTTGCTACGAAGTGTATGGTTTTAAATTTAGGCTGTATGAATACGGCAAATAATGCTAATGAGTATAAAACAAACTAGAAGTTCCTAGGACAAATACTTTTTGCGCTATGAATATTTGAAATGAAGAGCCAAAATGCGAATATTTACGCTTCACCCGTCTCTGTTCCGGCGATGCTAGCCGGGTTCCGAGCTGTTCCCCACCTCGTCGTTGCGTTATTTGCTCGGATACGTATATAACTGTGTATATCACCGGAATCGGAAAATTGTGCTTTTTCCAATGGTGAAAACCAAAATAATATAGCGTAATTGGTTCGTGAGCTATGCGCAATTGTTTCCATGCATTGTTATTCTTTTGAAAATATATGAGAATGTTTAAACAGTTGTATATCTTTTCCACAATATACAACACTTTTCTATAATTTTCCTTGCCAATAATTGTATAATGTTCATAGAAGACATGTCAGTCATGAAGGTTGTCAATTTTACTTACCTGGTAGAGCCACAACCCTTTCCAACGAGAAGGGAAATGGCTACTGGGTTGACACTGAAAAAACAAAATAAGAAAGCCAGGTTATCTTCAGGTAATAAATTCAGAAATAATTCTATTGTACACGTAAATAAAATAAAGTAATGCATATATATATATATATATATATATATATATATATATATATATATATATATATACAAGGTGTCAAACAAAATATAAAGAATGGTAAATGGTAATGTATGTGTGTGGATATATTTATATATTATATTAATTATATATATATATATATATATATATATATATATATATATATATATATATATATATTATTTTTATTTATAAGGTGTCAAACCAGAGAAATATGTGCAAATTTCCAAGCCACCCAAAGAGGTACTGCACTTGACTCGTTATTTTTTTAGAGTGGTTTCCCCAGGAGGCCTATATCCACTGTAGTGCAAAATGTAGTAGAAATTGACTTGTGCTTTTTTTTTTTTTTTTTTTTTTTTTTTTTTATGATGATGATGATGATGGGTGAATGAAGGTGGGCCCCGAACCTCTGAAGTGATGATTGAATGAATGAATGAATTATTGAATGATTGAATGAATGAATGAAAGGGTGATGAAGGTGAATGCAAGGGTGATGAAGGTGAATGGAAGAATGCATAAAGACTGAATGAATGAATGGGTGATAGTGATTGGAAAGGAATAATGAAGGTGAATAGGAGAATGCATAAATTAATGAATGAATCGTGCAAATTCCTGGCTATAGGACATCTGCATCGAGTTGATGGTACTTGTTGAAGCAACCATTGACATCGATGCAGAGGCTAACGCGGCAAGACTTGCATCGAAAGCTCGTGTCCTTGCGAATTTGGTCCTTCGTGTACCGACTTCGCTTTCCGTCAGGGTTCTTCTCGAGAACGTGTTCCAAGTTCCTGTTGTACCGGTCATGGTCCAGTACAACAGGACGTGGCTTGGAACCCCTTCCTCGAAGAGGACCTCTCCGACGGCCTCTTGGTGCCTGAGCCCTAGCTTGAATGTCCATTACTAGTGGAGCCCAGTTGGCATCCATGACGGGTGCTTCCCGAGCGCCACCAGCAGCAGCAGCTGCACCCGGTACTACTGGTGCGGGGGGGTCAAGTGGTAGGATATCCACTTGCTCCTTATCATCAGTAGCATCATCTGATACTGGTGCCGCCTGGGGTGCATTCTCAGCGAGTGCTCCCCCGACGGCAACAGCAGCAGCAGCAGCATCTGGACCTGGTGAGGGGGGGGGGGGTCATGAAGGAGTGCTCCCCCAACGCCTCCACCAGCAGCAGGAGCACCAGGAGGAGTGCCAGGATCATCAGCAGGAGCGGCTGGGGAGTCTGGATTGTCGTCCGGTGGGGGCGACCCAGCTGAGCTTCCGGAGGATTGCCGACGCCGCCTTCCTCGTCTGAGATGGGTGCATGGCTCATACTGACCTTCCGGCAAATCCTGTGCACGCCGGATGCGTCTCCCCGACAAAGGCCACTCTGCAGGGTTGAAGTACAACAAGGAACGGACTACGCTTTCCTGGAACGCCAGCATAGTCATCTTCCTGCGGGGGTTGCACTTCTTGAAGAGTATGAAGACATTGAAGAGGGCCATTTGAATTCGTCCATTTGACCGTCCTTCGCTGGATGGGGTAGTACTGGATCATCTGATCGAAATGATCCACCCCACCCATGTGGCGGTTGTAGTCGTCAACACAAACGGGTTTCATGATGTTCTTGCGACTACGCTGCCACCTGCCTTGTACCTTCTTCTTGACAAAGGACTGCTTTGGAATGGTGCTCTGGTCGTGGAAGGTGGACACCATGTTGACAATCCGTTTGTCTTTCCAAAGCATCACTAGGGTTGTGCCGTTCTTCATCGCCTCTATTGCATCGTCTTCCAGTGTCGCTGCATGGGCAATGCCGCGCAACAGCTTCGGAGCCCCTCGTGCAAGCCTCAGGGTGCCACACACATAGATCTGGTGGTGTGTGAGCATGTGGTGGCACAGGTCAACTGAGTTGTAAAAGTTGTCCATGAACAACTTGTAACCCATGCCTTGCAGGGACTCCGTTAAACCCTCAACCGTTTTCTGGAGAGTTTGACCAATACCAGTGTAGACTTGAAAGTCATACACGAAACCAGTCGTGGACTCTGCCAGGATGTACAGCTTGATGGCGTACTTCGTCGGCTTCATCGGGTTGTAGCCATTGAATGAAAGGCGACCCTTCCACCCAAGGCAGCCTTCGTCGATGGACACCTTCCTCTCTGGGACGTAGGCAAGCTTGAAGCCAGCAAGCAGGTAGGGCATCACCGTGCGGATCTTCACTAGCCTGTCTTTGGTCTGCTTGATGACTGCCTTGCTGTTGAATGTGTGGAAATTGCTCAGCAAGGCTTAGAACTTGGAGACCTGCATGGTCTTGCGAAACGTTGGGTAATTATGGAGTCCATCATTTAGCCAGTAGTGACGCACAGTGGGGAGTTTGTTCACACCCATGAGGAAGTACAGGCCAAGGAATTTGGCCATGTCCTCCTCACTGAATGATGTCCAGAGAGAACCAACGAATAAGGCATATGCATTGGTCTCACTCACCAGGAACCTGAGCAGTTCTCTTGTAAAGAAGAGCTGGAAGAACTGCAGTGGTGTCACTGGTGCTGGAACCCGCAAGCCAGGGGTTCCAGTGAAAGGATCAACGTTGGGTGTGAACGGGTCTGAAGTCCACTCGTGATCCTCAGCATACACGGTGGGGGGGTGTGGAGGTGCACGTGCTGGGAGAGCACCACGGACGACGTATCTAACCTCTGCGGCCCCTGGGCCTACCACCTCGGCCCTTCATGGACCCAGATTTTCGGCGGGGAGGGGGAGGGGGTGGGGGGTCGTCTTCTGCGGAAGACGATGGGGGTGATGGTAAATGTGATGAGGGTGATGGAGAAAGTGCTGTGGTGGAGTCAGGCCGTGGGGGTGATGGTGGATGTGATGAGGGTGATGGAGAAGGTGCTGTGGGTGGATGAAGTGGGGCAGGAGGAAGCCTTTGTGGAAGCTCCTCATCGATTGCCGCAGCAATCTCATCGTGCATGATTTGGCGATGTTCAGGCGGAACAAACGCCATGTAGCGCGCCTCGCTGCCCCCGCTGTTACCCAAGGAGATCAGCGAGGGGGAGGCTACGTTAGGAGACAGGACATGTGATGGTGGGGTGTTTAGACTACCCACTGGCAGGAGTGAAGCCAGGATGCGGGGGCTGTCTGAGATGTGGCTGGCCGGTGATTCTACGTGAGGTAACAAGGGACCGCCATGCAGGGTGCGTCGTGAAGCAGGAGAAGAAAAAGAATAGAATGATATGTGGAAGTCCGGGAATGGTAGTGGTGTGAAGCATTGAGTGGATGGTGATGGTTGTGGTGTGAAGACATGAGTGGATGTTGATGGTTGTGGTGTGAAGACATGAGTGGATGTTGATGGTTGTGGTGTGAAGACATGAGTGGATGTTGATGGTAGGATGGGTGCTGGTAGGAGGGGTGTGGGTAGGACGGGTGGGGATGGATGAGGTGGGGCGATGTGTAGTGATGTACGGGGTAGGGGGACGGGTGTTGATGAGCGGCGAGGTAGGGCGACGGGTGTTGATGAGCAGCGGCGAGGTAGGGCGACGGGTGTTGATGAGCAGCGGCGAGGTAGGGTGACGGGTGTTGATGAGCAGCGGCGAGGTAGGGCGACGGGTGTTGATGAGCAGTGGCGAGGTAGGGCGACGGGTGTTGATGAGCAGTGGCGAGGTAGGGCGACGGGTGTTGATGAGCAGTGGCGAGGTAGGGCGACGGATGGAGTTTGTGGAGGTGGAGGTGGAGTTGGTGGAGGTGGAGGTGGAGTTTGTGGAGGTGGTGAAGGGTCGCCTTCAAAGAGAATCCTCCTCCTCTTCCCCCTGGGCGGTGGAGAATGGGTCAAATCATCATCCGTCTCACCCGTCTCATCCGTCCACTCCTCTTGATCGCTCCCCATGATGTCCTCGCTCTCACTCTCACTGCTGGACATGTCCAGGATGGTAGCAAGGACGGAGGGCAGCTGGTGATCCGGGATGGGGCGTTTCCTACTCATGGCTACCTCCTGTCAACTAGATGTGTAACTGATCTGTAATGGGAGGGGGGGGGGGGGGGGGGGGGGGGCGGTATAATAACAAATACAAAACAGAACATAAAAAATAATAAATTAAATATATATGTATATATATATATATATATATATATATATATATATATATCAATCTACAATTAGAAAAAAAAAAAAAATCCTCTCCCCCCCCCCAAAAATAAAAATAAAAATAAAAATATATATATATGGGGGGAGGGGGAGGGGGAGGAGGGAGGGGAGGAGTATAATAATAATATATAATAAAAAGATACTAGCCTAGTAATATTTATATGAGGGGCAGGGGGAAGAGGGGGAGGAGGAGGGAGAGGATGAGTATAATAATATATAATAAATAGATACTAGCCTACTAATATTTATATGGGGGGCAGGGGGAAGAGGGTGAGGGGGAGGGGGAGGGAGTATAATAATATATAATAAATAGATACTAGCCTAGTAATATTTATATGGGGGGCAGGAGGAAAAGGGGGAGGGGGTATAATGGGGGAGGACGGGGAGGAGGCATAATACATAAATGCGAATTATATTATTATATATATATATATATATATATATATATATGGTGGGGAGGGGGGGGGGGGGGGGGGATGTAAAGGGGGGAGGGGGGGGGGGGCATAACATACATAAATACATAAATACGAATTATATTATATATATATATTATATATATATGGGGGAGGGTAGGGGGGAGGGGGTATAAGGAGGAGGGGGAGGGGGAGGGGTATAATGGGGGAGGGAGGGGAGGGGGAGGGGGCATAACATACAAAATACGAATTATATTATATATATATATATTGGAGGGGAGGGGGGAGGGGGGGGGGGAGGGAGGGGAGGGGGGGGGAGAGGGGAGTAGAATAATAATAATATATAATAAATAGATACTAACCTAATAATAATATATTGTATATGGGGGGCAGGGGGAAGAGCGGGAGGGGGTATAATGGGGGAGGGAGGGGGAGGGGGTGTAATGGGGGAGGGTGGGGGAAGGGTATAATGGGGGAGGGAGGTGGAGGGGGATATAATGGGGGAGGGGGGGGGGGGGCATAACATACATAAATACATAAACACGAATTGTATATATATATACTATATATATATATATATATATATATATATATATATATATGGGGGGAGGGGGAGGGGCGGAGGGGGAGGAGGGCGGGCAGGGGAGGAGGGGGGAGTATAATAATAATAATATAATATATAGATACTAGCCTAATTATATATATTGTATATGGGGGCAGGGGGAAGAGGGGGAGGGGGGTATAATGGGGGAGGGGGCATAATAATAAAAATAAAAAACATAGTATATACAAGAGATCAAGTGACTGGGGAAGGGTCACTCAGGTCCGGGTACCCTATCGGGAGGTGTGATGCCAAGGGAGTGGTATTCGAAGGTGTGAAAACCACCACAACTACCATCACCACCACCACCACCACAACTAACACCACCACCACAACTAACACCACTGTGTTGACAGAAATGTGGAGGCATATATAATTATACAGTATATATATATATATATATATATATATATATATATATATATATATATATATATATGTATATATATATATTAGGGGAGGTGTGGTGGAGTGGTCTTGCCACTGGCCTGGTAATCCAAAGGTCCCGGGTTCAAATCCCGATGTATCAATGGGAAGATATTATTGGGATGGAATTAGTGCTGTACCTGGTATCAGTGCATTACCACAAGCCCACCGAAACGTCAATAAAATACCCTCATTGTTCCCTGATTAAATAGCACTGTATGAATATTCCCATATTCAAAATATGCTATAGGGGTGCAATGCATGGTGAGTTATCTGCTCAACAGGTGGCGTTGTGTGTGTGTAAGTGTGAGAGTCCGAGTGTAGGGGGTGAGACAGTGAAGCACTGGAACGAGGTGGCTTCAGAGATAGGGTCGTTTCGGGCCATGCGTGGGCACCGTGCCTCATGTGAAGGCAAGATGGCAGGTGCTCGTTGTACTCTACGTGCTTTACATGTCTCACTCCCTAGACTGGAACAAGACCTCACAGGCTTCACTGTTCATTGTAAAGCGGTGAATGTTAAGGCTCTCAGCCTATGCCCGAGAGGAAGTAAGTTGGAATATAGAAAAAAAAAAAAAAAAAAAAAAAAAAAAAATGTATAAATATAAATTATACATGTAAACATAATTATATATATATATATATATATATATATATATATATATATATATATATATAAGAATAGGGGAAAGGCGGGGGGAGGTTGGGTATAGGGAAAACAAACAAAATATATAGGCTACCCCTAATACAAAAAAAAAATATATAAAAAAAAAATATATATATATATATATATATATATATATATATATATATATAATAGAGTTTGGGGTGGGGGACATTTATAATAATATTGTTGGGTATAATAATAAATAATAATAATAATAATAATAATAATAATAATAATAATAATAAATTATAATAATATAATAAAGCAAAAATATAAATGAAATACAAATATAAATACTGTTTTATGGGTGATCCCATACACAGGAATAACAGGTATAATAATAAATAATAATAATAAAAATTATAAAATAGGCCTAATCACAAAAATAATAAAAATAATAAAATGGTGGTGGTGGTGGTGGAGATGGTGGTGGTGGAGATGGTGGTGGTGTTGACACCAATAGGGTTGGGTTCATTTTCTGACCTGACCCACGGTCAGAAAAGTGACCACGGTCAGTGACCACGGTAGTGACCACGGTCAGAAAAGGGACCCGACCCTATTGGTGTCAACACCACCACCATCTCCACCACCACCATCTCCACCACCACCACCACCACCACCACCTCCACTTCCACCACCAAGTTTCACTCTTGGGTTGGAGAGTTGCACAGAGTAGGGGTGGGATTGAGTTGCAAGACGGGTACCACGTGCCCTACGTAAAGGAGGTGGTATGCACTGGGATAGCTCTGAGGAACACTGATTATTATAGTAGCGATAGAATAGCGAGAGAGATGCAACATTGCGGCGGAGAGAGAGAGATTGCAGAGAGTTGGTGAGTGGACGGGAGTTAATGATACGAAAGGCCTTCCTTTCAACTTTGTCTAGGAGAGCGGTGTGAGAGGAACCTCCCCACACATGTGAACAATACTCAATACAAGGGCGCACTATGCCCCTGTACAGAGCAAGAAGCTGTGCAGGGGAAAAGAACCCCCTAAGGCGGTTGAGCACACCCAGCTTCTGGGAGGCTGCCTTAGCAAGACTGGTAATATGGTCCTTCCAAATGAGAGCAGAAGAAAAAGAGACACCAAGAATATTGAGAGAAGATGAAGGGTTGATTTTTGTATTGTTGAAGAATAAGGGATAGTCCGCTGGGAGATCCTGACGGGTAGATAGATGGAGAAATTGGGTTTTGGAAGCATTAAAGTTAACAAGGTTTTCTCTGCCCCAATTGGAAATAGTATTTAGATCAGAATTTAAGAGTTCTATGGCTTCATTACGTTTGTCGTTGAGGGATTGCTGGCTGGGGCGTTCTGAAAAACTAATGGAGTAGTGTAAGGTTGAGTCGTCTGCGTATGAATGGATGGGAATTAAGGTACAGTTAAGGAGATTACTCTAATTGAAAGGGTGCTCTCTTCAGAGGCTCAGATCGCAAGTATCTGACTCTCTCCTGGCGACCCTAAAACAAAAGCAAGACGTGCTAGCGCAGTGCTGAGTGGACTAGGCAAGGACCCTCACACAACACAACGCTAGACACATAGGGACACAGACAAGAAAATGCCCCCAGACTCCCACGGGTATCCTAGTAAAGTCGTGCGGGTCCACAGGACTCGCACCAGCAGACTTTACTTAAAGGATCGCAAAAAGCCTCCCCTCCGGTCTAGCCCCTGCTAACCTGACACAAGAACACACTAGCAAGCATGAAACCACCAAATATGAGACAACAAAAAAGCTTCCTAGGTCTCATTAACAATTACATCTCCTACATAAGGCCCAAAACCCTATCTAGTTATCTGAGAGCTCGTCGTTAATACAATAATAGATATAAGGTCTATCAAGGGGATGGGATAATTAAATATATTGGTGAAGTAGTGGAAAGAAGGTATACAAAGTAAGAGAGAAAGTTTCTAAGGGGGGTTGAGAGGGATAGATATCAAGGGGGTCCGAAGGGTACGACAGTGAGGTGAGCTCTGAGTCTTGAATCTGTCTGGACCCCACCCTAGGCATACAAAATACATCCCAGGCTTGGCAACACTCAACACAGTTGCCGGGTCAAAATCGTCTACCCCGTGCGTGAGTCGAAACTAAGCCTAACGTTGCAATCGGATGCATATGGCAACGCTTCAGGCTCGTCCCAAGCTAGACTCTCCGCGCGAAGCAACGTCCCCCAGCCGGTCTCTCTCTCCCGCTCATCTCCTCCCACTCTCACTAGACTTACATCTTATATATTATAATGAAACAATCAACTATCGAGAATAAAACATACTAAGATGCGTTGGTTAAGAATAAGGGCAGCTACAAGCTGTGAAACAACATAAGAATATCCCAGACATTAGTTATGTTGTCGTAGGATATATACTAAGGAAAAGCCTGCCGGCCGGCTGCCGCCAGCCGGTTTCTAAACGGCTGGGCAACCGACGCGCGCGCACGCCCGCACGTGGCTACTATGCAGAAGCGTCACACCTCCCCCAAGATATAAGACCCTTGACTAAGTTCTTCATATCTAACAGAAAGCTTCTCATAGTACCACACACTGTTGCGACACAAGGCACTATTATATAAAAAAAATAAAGACTGTTGCGCTCCACCGAGCAACTTCAACTAACTTAGCGACAATAAGCGAAAACATTCAACTTAGATACTGCTACAACATCTTATACAAAATTCTACCCGTTATAAAAATAAAGAGTTTTTGTAAGGTTTTTTCTTTTTTAATTTGTTTTTTTCGGCTGAACTACAGTGATAGCCTATTTTCCTCCACACTCAACCCTCAATCCTGTGGCAGTCTAACCAACATCATCCACCCTTGATATACAATCCGCTATCACGTTATCAGAACCGGCAATATGGCGTATGTCCAGATTATACTCCTGAAGCATGAGTGACCACCTGGTCAGCCTCATATTCCGGTTATGAAACTGATTCAAGAATTTCAGAGGGTGATGATCGGTATAAACCACTACGACTGGTCCGAAAGCAGGAACATATACATCGAAGTGCCTGAGCGCCAGCACTATCGCCAGGAGTTCTTTTTCAATTACAGAGTAATTCCTTTGTGCACTATTGAATTTTTTACTGTAAAAACTCACTGGATGTTCGATACCTTCATCATCTGTCTGTAACAAGACAGCCCCAGCCCCTACGCCACTGGCATCAGTCCCCAGCTGAAAAGGTCTGCTGAAGTCCGGGGCCCTGAGTATGGGGTGGGTACATAACAGGTGTTTCACCAAGGAAAACGCCTCTGCACACTCAGGAGACCACCGGAACTTCTTGTCCTTAGATAATAAGTCAGTTAAAGGTGCAAGTACAGTCGAATAGCCTTTGATGAAGCGACGATAATAGCCTATCATACCTAGAAACCGCATGATTTGTTTCTTAGTCGTAGGCTGGGGAAACTGATCGATGGCTTTGATCTTTGTCTGGGGAGGGCACACCTGACCCATCCCCACCTCGAACCCCAGGTACAAAACTGTGGCTTTGACAAAATCGCACTTACCCAGGTTTACCACCAAACCTGCTTCATTCAGTTTATTAAAAAGCTGTCCGATGTGAGCACAGTGACTGTTAAAATCCTCGTCGTATATTATGACATCATCTAGGTACACCGTACAGTTGGGAATGTCGGCTACAATGTCGTTCATTAATTTCTGAAACGTTGCAGGGGCATTTTTCAGCCCGTATGGCATAACATGGCAACGATATGTGGCACCGTCCACCACAAACCCACACACCTCTCGCGCTCGCTCAGACAAGGGCACTTGCCAATAACTCTTAACAAGGTCTATCTTAGTGAGGAACTTGGCTTTTCCTATCTTATCCACACTGTCGTCCACGCGAGGGAGAGGGTAGGCATTTGTGGGGGTTAAACCATTCAACCTGCGGAAATCTATACAAAACCGCACCTTGCCATCTGGTTTGGGCTGCAGTGTGACTGGGGAAGTCCACCTTACTGCACCCTCAGAAATCAGCCCACGTTTCAGCATATAATCCAGCTCTTCCCTAAGTGCTGGTAATTTAATATGGGGAACACGATATGGCACTGATTTAAAGGGCGGGTGGTCCCCAACATCGACATCGTGCACCGCTTGAGTAGTGAGGCCAGGATGCTCCGCGAAAACAGCTGGGTTTTACTCAAACAAGTGCTGCACAGCTACACGCTGTTGCTCAGGCAGGTGCAATATCAACTCGTGAGCCACTTGTCTAGAATTCCCCACCCACTGATCCGCGGAAACATGACAATCCCAATTATCCTCCCCCGCAGCTTGACTGTCCCATCCTCCTTCTCCAGATCAACACCGGGACAGTGAGAGGCTCGGAGGGGCGCCTCACATACTCTTTCATCAGAATTACATGGCAAAGTTGGTTCTTTTTCTTACAATCAGGAGTAGCTACTAAATAGTCGAGATCAGAAACCTTCCTTACAACCCGATACGGACCAGAATACTTGGCAGACAAGGGGTGTCCCACCAGAGGCAGTAGTATCAGTACCTCCTGATCTACTTCAAACTCCCTCAGCTTCACCTTCTGGTCGTATCTGTCCTTCATCTGAGCTTGTGAACTCTTAAGGTTCTGACCTGCTACCTCCAAGCTCTTTAGCATTCTCTCACGGCTTTCAACTACATACTTTAGAAGCGAGCATGGCTTTGTGACTCCCTCCCAGATCTCCTTGACTATGTGGAGGGGCCCCCTGACCCTGTGTCCAAAAACCAACTCGTTCGGGCTAAATCCCAAGCTCTCCCCAGGTACTTCTCTCGCAGCAAATAAAACGTATGGGAGACCTAGATCCCAGTCCTTCCCATTCTCCATGCAATAATACCGCAACATACTCTTGAGAGTCGAGTGCCACCTTTCCAAAACTCCCTGACTCTCGGGATGGTAGGCAGATGACACCACAGACACTATCCCATGTTGCTGCATGGTCTGCTTAAACAGAGCAGAAGTAAAATTGGATCCCTGATCAGACTGGATCTCCTGAGGGTAGCCATAACGAGAGAAATAGACAAGTAGGTTTTTGACAACAGTCTTAGCCATCCCGTTGCGCATGGGGTAAGCATCTGGATACCGTGTTGCTACATCCATTACAGTTAGTAAAAATTTATTGCCGGCACTAGTGGGGGGCAATGGGCCAACCATATCGATAACTACTTTGCTGAAGGGCGGCCCAATGACAGGGATGGGTTGTAACGGGGCTCTCGGGATGACCTGATTGGGTTTCCCAACCACTTGACAAGTGTGACACTGTGACACCCATGACACGACACTCGCCTTTAACCCAGGCCACCAGAAAAGCTTGCTCAGAGCTGCCTCTGTCTTACGTGCCCCCAGGTGCCCTGCCAAAGGCACATCATGAGCTAATCTCAATAAGCTCTCACAGCACACCCTCGGTACTACTAACTGGTCCACTAATCCTGACCCGCCATCCCACTTTTTCTTGGGATCCTGATGTCTCCGATACAAGATCCCCTCGGACAAGAAAAAATCACCAGGCTGCGCATCCCCATCGCTCTCCAGTTCGACAGCACCATTACCACACGCCCTGACTTCAGGATCTTCCAGCTGCAAGGAACATATATCAGCAGGTGCGAGATTATCCAAGTTCATCTTAAATAATTTATTTCCACCTCCAATGTCCCGCTGAGCCATCCTTTCCTCACGCTGCGCATAACGATGCTGTCGCAGAGTCTCTTCCTGCCCTGCACCTGCACTAGCGGTGACAGGCCCCGGGGCCTCTCCAGACTCTAACATAGGTGCCAATAATGAGTCACCAAGAAACACTGCCGGCTCAAAACTCTCCAATTGACCAACACTTCCCGTTTTCTTGTGACCTTTCCTCCGCGGTTTGATAGACTGAGGTGGTGGCTGCAAGGCTCCGGATGTCTGAGAACGCGTCACAACACACGCCATGGTTTGTACGCTACACTTCTCAACCCACTCCTGTTCCTCCCTACTAACGTCGGCCGCCTTCTCGGCAACGACCAAGGGTGAAACCTTAGAAGCAGGCACCGCAAAGTCGTTGCCGAGGAGGAGGTCGACGCCCCCAACAGGCAAGTTCTCTACAATTCCTACATCCAGCTCCTTCGCCACACCACCCACCTCCAGCTCCATCCGCACCAGCGGGTAGGACTTCGTAGCATTGATCCCCTGAACTACCACCACCCGAGCAGCGTTAATTGGTCTACCAGTAAAGTTCCTTAACAAGGTCTGAGAAGCCCCAGTATCACGCAATAGCTTAACTCCTCGCCTTTCGCCAGCCCACCTCACAAAACCATGCCCTCTATGACCCCCAAAGACGTCGCGGACAGGGTTCGAGCCTTCCGGACTCTTGAACACAGGCTGTGTCCCAACCTCTGACGAACTACCCTTGACAAACTCAGAAGATATAGGCGACACCCCTATGCTGCGGACCAATGACACAACCTTGTTTGGTGGCTTGTTCGGACAAGCATTTGCAAAGTGACCCTCCTTGTGACATGCAAAGCACTCTTTACTCTTTGGTTTCCCTTGGGAGTGGGAGGTACCATTAGACTTCTTAAACAGGACGGTATTTGGTTTATGTTCAGTTTTATTGTCAGTGCTAGATGGTTTTGTATATTAATGTGTATCAAAATTCTTGGGAGGGGGAGGGGTACGATCCTTTGCACCCGACTCACTCCTAGCTGCTGCTCCGCACCCTCGAATTAATGACAGTCGGAGGTCAGCCATTTCTGCTGCCTCCTGGAGAGTTCTAGGATTTGTTTCCTTTATATTTAATGTTAAGTCCCCGCCTGTGCATTTAAAGAACTGCTCCAAGAGAACCAGCTCACTCAACTCCTCAAAAGTAGCTGCCCTCTCAGAATGCAGCCAATGCCGTAGTGCATCAGACAAGTCCCGGGCGTGTTCTAGGAAGGTACTATCCTTGCCCTTAGTAACACCCCGAAACTTCAAGTGGTAAGTTTCAGGTTGTAACTCATAGGCCCGTAGCACAGCCTTCTTTAGCTCATCATAAACTACACAGGACTCTAAAGGTAGTGTATCATTCGCTTTTAGCCCCTTTCCTAGGAGTCATGAAACTAATGCTGCCCACTTTTCCTGAGGCCACTGGTGTTCCTGACACTTCTTCTCAAATCGCATAAAAAACTCAGTCACACATGATTCATCGAACACAGGAACTAGTTTAAGCAGGTGCGACAATGATTGGTCCCGATGTCTGTTACCTCCCCCAATATTTCGCCCTGTTACCTCCACTCGAGAGATCTCCAGCTCCCTGTCAGCCCGATACCTAGTAGACTCTGCTTGCAGTTCAGCCTCTCGTATAGCTGTTCTCTCTGCAGCCTCAGCCTGCACACTAGCCTGTCTCTCGGCAGCCTCAACCTGAGCTCTAGCCTGTCTTTCGGTAGCCTCAACCTGAGCTCTAGCAACCTCAGCCTGCACACTAGCCTGTCTCTCGGCAGCCTCAACCTTGGCCATCTCAAGCCGAAACAACAAATCTGGAGTCAACCCTTGAGGAGGGGAAGATGCATTTAATGGGGAGGGTCCCTGTGATTGAATTCCACGCTGCCATTGACCATCAACTTGGGGGTATGTACTAAATTCAGGCACCCTGACGTTTGATACGGGGCTAGAGTGGAGGGGGGGCTGGGGACCGGGGCCCCCAGTCGCCTCTCCACCCAGGTCTCTCCCTTCTAAACCCAATATAAAAGTCCTCAGCTGATCTTTCCTCATGCCACTTAAACCCTGGTGACCCTGAAGACCTGCCACACACTTTAAGCCATACTTATTCAGCTTCAACACCCTGGCAGCGGTAAGGGGCACCTCTAAAAATCTTCTAGCACCCTCCTCGCTATCGACTAGCCACTCCACAGGTCTTTCTCCCTCCGAGCCCGTATCGTGACCTGACCCATCACTGTGTTCTGATGTATTAGACATGTTTGTGTACTGCAGTAATTATCACGGTTATAGAATGTGCCTTATCTCCTATGCAAGTATGTATATACTAATGTTATTTAAAGTCTTTAATGTGTTATATTGGTTGTTCCAAAAAAAAAAACTATGTCCACTGTATTCCTCTAATCATAAGGAATCTCAAAACAAATGACCACTCTATTCCTCTGTTCAGTAAATCCTATGTAAGGTCGCCATTTGTTACGTCCTGGGATATATAAACACTGGGCTCTTTCTATTGGACTAGGTATGCGGCAACAAGCAACAACGGAAAACGCTAGATCCAACCCTTATCTATAAACCCAGGCAACAAACCACCCTAAACCGTCAAGAGTCCTGCCTGGACAACAAGGTATCCTATGACTCGGTTACAGGGTGCACGCACTATAGACTGCTGATAGTCAAGCAGGCTATATAAAAGATCACACAATTAAGTTGACTTAAAGCTTCAAGGAAAAGATAGATAACGGAATTAAATTGCAGAAACAATTTAATAACAAACTAGAAGAAAGTACATTTAACGTTACGTTAATTAATACAACTAATCACCCCTGCGTGAAAGAAGGTGAAAGCAAACAGTCCTCAAAACATCGTACCGGTAGACAAGATGCGGGGTTCTAAACTGCATGCGGCTACTGTAGGATCTGATGCTTAGCAAAGAAAGTACGTTACGGATTTAGAGAACTCTCAACTCATAAGCAGGAATAAATACTAGTGATAGGACCTACAGTGTATAATGGCA
Organism: Paralithodes platypus; assembly: GCA_032716605.1. Lineage (NCBI taxonomy): Eukaryota > Metazoa > Arthropoda > Malacostraca > Decapoda > Lithodidae > Paralithodes > Paralithodes platypus. The sequence goes on from CM064525.1 coordinate 29,338,803, forward strand.
TAGGTATAATTAAATAAAGGCAGCAACTCGCAACATAACCACATACAGGTGTGCTTCTCACTCTTAGTCAGGCAAGCCTGCTCGGACAGAGTCTCTAAGCCACACCCTGACTCACAATGCTCACAACAACGGTAAACTGTGGCACAATAACAAGCATACAGAAATAATAAACCCCTAGCTGTTAATCTGCCAGGTGGCAGAGGTCTAGCTGGAAGGATATAGGCTTCGGATACCCGGGCTGAGCCACCTGCTCTAGCCTAGGGACGTTCCCAAGTCTGTGCGCCAAATTACTCTAATTGAAAGGGTGCTCTCTTGAGAGGCTCAGATCGCAAGTATCTGACTCTCTCCTGGCGACCCTAAAACAAAAGCAAGACGTGCTAGCGCAGTGCTGAGTGGACTAGGCAAGGACCCTCACACAACACAACGCTAGACACATAGGGACACAGACTAGAAAATGCCCCCAGACTCCCACGGGTATCCTAGTAAAGTCGTGCGGGTCCACAGGACTCGCACCAGCAGACTTTACTTAACCCGGCAAGCGCGATAGGCCTCACGGAAGGCTTCCTATAGGGAACGCGATAGGCCTCACGGAAGCAGGACCATAAAAAAAGCCTTCCATAAAAAAAAAGGGCCTATCAAAACAAAGGAATTTGTCTCTAGGTGAGATAATTCCCCTCCAGTACTCATCCATGTAAATCTCACCCACCCCCCTCCCCTCCTTCCCCACCTTATTCCCCCCTCCCTCCCCTCCTCAATTATCACCTATTTTTCCTCTTATTATCATCATTTATCGGTTATTTTTCTCTCCCGCGATAATGTAGCACAAGTGGGTTGCATAAAAGATCGTTATGCAACACCCAGACACCGGCACACACCGCCTCCCTCGTCTCAGTTGACTCCCAGACAGCGAGAGGGGAGGGCTGCCTGTCTCTCTCTCTCGCCTGAGATTATGACCGGGTGGCCAATATCTTCGTTTTTCACCACCCAAATGCTTTTCCCACTTATTTTAGCACTCTTGAAGGTTCATATATACATCATATATGTAAAATAAAAGCATACCGAAAACAAATAATGGTTTATATTGTAAATATAACGAATTCTGTCAGAATCCAGGGCTAGAAATGCACAAATAACTACCCTAGCACCTACGTCTATATCGCGCTTGTCAGGTTAAAGGATCGCAAAAAGCCTCCCCTCCGGTCTAGCCCCTGCTAACCTGACACAAGAACACACTAGCAAGCATGAAACCACCAAATATGAGACAACAAAAAAGCTTCCTAGGTCTCATTAACAATTACATCTCCTGCATAAGGCCCAAAACCCTATCTAGTTATCTGAGAGCTCGTCGTTAATACAATAATAGATATAAGGTCTATCAAGGGGATGGGATAATTAAATAGATTGGTGAAGTAGTGGAAAGAAGGTATACAAAGTAAGAGAGAAAGTTTCTAAGTGGGGTTGAGAGGGATAGATATCAAGGGGGTCCGAAGGGTACGACAGTGAGGTGAGCTCTGAGTCTTGAATCTGTCTGGACCCCACCCTAGGCATACAAAATACATCCCAGGCTTGGCAACACTCAACACAGTTGCCGGGTCAAAATCGTCTACCCCGTGTGTGAGTCGAAACTAAGCCTAACGTTGCAATCGGATGCATATAGCAACGCTTCAGGCTCGTCCCAAGCTAGACTCTCCGCGCGAAGCAACGTCCCCCAGCCGGTCTCTCTCTCCCGCTCGTCTCCTCCCACTCTCACTAGACTTACATCTTATATATTATAATGAAACAATCAACTATCGAGAATAAAATATACTAAGATGCGTTGGTTAAGAATAAGGGCAGCTACAAGCTGTGAAACAACATAAGAATATCCCAGACATTAGTTACGTTGTCGTAGGATATATACTAAGGAAAAGCCTGCCGGCCGGCTGCCGCCAGCCGGTTTCTAAACGGCTGGGCAGCCGACGCGCGCGCGCGCCCGCACGTGGCTACTATGCAGAAGCGTCACAATATATATATATATATATATATATATATATATATATATATATATATATATATATATATATATATATATACTGTATATATAGAGTATATGTTATACCAGGGTTTTACCAGGTTTATATTGGATTTTGGTAGGTTCTACTTAACTGGAAAAGTCAAAATCATACAACACATGCACAGAGGAAACAAAGGGTAACATATAACGCTGTATGCATTTGATGAACAACTTTATTTATGTAATCGCTAAGTTAAACAATACTAATATTTATATGTGAATAAATGGTTATAACATAAATGTGCCAAGCATGGGTGAGGATCCGCAATGGAACTAGGGATCTCTTAGCTATCTCTCTCTTTCACTATGCTTCCACAATTATAATAAATCTCATAACTCCAAGAAATAATCAAAGTCTAAATAGTTGACTCTGTCTTGATAATAGTCCCCGTTCACACTAGGGAAAACTAATAGAGTCTCAATGGTGAACTCTATCTTTATCTTGGCTCACAGATCATAATCATAGAAATAAACAGTCTCAATGGTGGACTCTACGTTTATCTCAATTCACCCGTCGCACTGGTGTGAATTAAAGCAGAGTCTAAATTTGGGGCCTTCGTTCTAACTAGTTCACCTTATTGCACTGGTGAGGAATATAAACAGAGTATAATTCATAGACTCTAGTTTTACCTGGATGCACCTGTCGCACTCTTGTGAATTGAACAGAGTCGAGATTTGAGGACTCTGTCATTCTAACTAATTCACCTTGTCGCACTGGTGATAAATTTAACAGAGTCTTAATTTGGGGACTCTGTCATTCCAGCAGAGTGTGTTTGTGGACTCTGATTTTATATTGATTCACCCGTCGCACTAGTGTAATTTGAACAGTCTAAATTTGGGGACTCTGTCAATAACTAATTCACCTTATTGCATTGGTGTATTAGTGAGTGTGGATTTTCAACATTTACTCCTAAGCTAGCACTTGAAGTTGGAGTGGCGAGCGTAGTGTGAGTTGAGATGAGATAGCAGCTGTCTGGTCTTCTAGTTCTCCGTTGGGCCGTTTAGGTGGTCTTGCAGTGTGGATGAGTAGTTTGAGATACAGATGGATTAGCCGGTTTTGGGTCTTAAATGATAGTTCCTTGATGTCATGACATTGGACACTTTCATCGGACTAACCCTCCACTCTCCACCCTCCTCTCTCTTACTTATGCCTAATATCCTAATCTCTTCTAAAGATGTACTTTCTACCCTCTGTGGGCTTAATACTAATAAGGCGTACGGTCCGGACGGTGTTCCTCCTGTTGTTCTCAAAAACTGTGCTTCCGTGCTAACTCCCTGCCTAGGCAAACTCTTTCGTCTCTGTCTATCCTCTAACGTCTTCCCTTCATGCTGGAAATTTACTCACATTCAACCTGTCCCTAAGAAGGGTGACCGCTCTCAACCCTCCAACTATCGTCCAATTGCTCTCATATCTTGTCTTTCTAAAGTTTTTGAAACTATTCTTGCTTCCAAATTTCTTAAGTATTTCTCTTCTCATAATCTGCTCTCAGATCTCCAGTATGGATTCCTTAAGGGTCGCTCTACTGGTGAACTTCTTTCATATCTTACTAACTCTTGGTCATCCTCCTTTCGGGAATTCGGTGAGACTTTTTTATTGCACTAGACATATCGAAAGCCTTCGATAGAGTCTGGCACAAATCTTTAATTTCTAAACTACCCTCCTTCGGTTTCTATCCCTCCATCTGTGCCTTTGTCTCTAATTTCCTTTCCGGCCGTTCCATAGCCGCGGTTGTGGACGGCCATTATTCTCTTCCTCACCCTATAAACTCCGGTGTTCCTCAGGGCTCTGTCCTATCTCCTATTCTCTTTCTAATTTTTATAAAAGATCTCCTCAACTGTACCTCAATTCCCATCCATTCATACTCAGACGACTCAACCTTACACTACTCCATTAGTTTTTCAGAATGCCCCAGCCAGCAATCCCTCAATGACAAACGTAATGAAGTCATAGAACTCTTAAATTCTGATCTAAATACTATCTCCAATTGGGGCAGAGAAAACCTTGTTACCTTTAATGCTTCCAAAACCCAATTTCTCCATCTATCTACCCATCAGGATCTCCCAGCGGACTATCCCTTATTCTTCAACAATACAAAAATCAATCCTTCATCTTCTCTCAATATTCTTGGTGTCTCTTTTTCTTCTGCTCTCAGTTGAAAGGACCATATCACCAGTCTTGCTAAGGCAGCCTCCCAGAAGCTAGGTGTGCTCAACTGCCTTACGGGGTTCTTTTCCCCTGCACAGCTTCTTGCTCTGTACAGGGGCATAGTGCATCCTTGTATTGAGTATTGTTCACATGTGTGGGGAGGGTCCTCTCACACCGCTCTCCTAGACAAAGTTGAAAGGAAGGCCTTTCGTATCATTAACTCCCATCCACTCACTAACTCTCTGCAATCTCTCTCTGTCCGCCGCAATGTTGCATCTCTCTCTCTATTCTATCGCTACTATAATAATCAGTGTTCCTCAGAGCTTTCCCAGTGTATACCACCTCCTTTACGTAGGGCACGTGGTAACCGTCTTGCAACTCAATCCCACCCCTACTCTGTGCAACTGTCCAACCCAAGAGTGAAACGTTACTCTCAAACTTTCTTCTACTCAACAGCTGAGTTCTGGAACTCTCTCCCAGAATCAGTCTTTCCCTCTTCCTATGACTTAAATTGCTTCAAACTCCGTGTGTCCAGGCATTTTGGCTCGAACATCCCTTGATTTTGGCCCTGTCACTCTTTCAACTATGGGGGAGGCACTCGCTATAGGCAGTTCTGCCTTTTGCCTCCCTCAATCACATAGAAAGAAAAAAAAAAAAAAAAAAAAAAAAAAAAGCTAGGACAGGTCCTGGGGCTAGAGTTACTCGTCTATCCTGACCATTATGCTAATGGGTGGTGAAGTTCCTTTTCAGTACTCTTGACTTAGGGTCTTTAATACAATGTCTCTAATGTCATGACACAGAGACAGGTATCGGGCTAACGCTAGGAGATAGTAAGATCATGAACTTACTGATTTCACTCGATCTGCCACTGACCGTTATAAGAGGTTCAAAGAACTCGGGGGCAGTGTTTAAACATTTTAATTGTAAGTGTTTTCGACCATGGCATCGGACAGATACACTAAGGACTTTTATATGTAGAGTGCCGTTGTTAGCGGTATCTCACAAAACCCTAAACTAGTCGAATGACCTTTACCATGGCGAGTATCTTTCTATAGTTTTAGAGTTCGGTTTTGGCAAAAGGAGTAAGGTGGGGACATGTCCGACGGTTATGCTTCTAATACCAAAGGTGCAGCCTATTAGGGATCTTATTAGTAATCACTATACCATGACATGTGATAATATTAATTCCTCAATAGAAAAAATAACTCCTCAGACCTCGAAAGACATTCACCATGGTTTTAGTACAATCCTTGAATGGGAGGGTAATTTTAGGGCTAGAGTGTGTACATGTACATTGAACCAAGCCCTAGAATTGCTTGCCTTATCCAGCTTTTCGTCGGGGTAGTGACGACTTTTTCTGAGATGTCCCAGGTCAGGTGTGCGGGGGTCAGTAGGTCATAAGTCCAGGGGGGAGTACTCTGGGGGGATTAGTAAGACCCCTTAGAAGTTTGCAGGCAGGTGAGTATACTTCTTGGCGGAAAAAGGGCGCAAGTGTTCCTTGCTAGAGCGTCTATGTTGGTCCTTTTGTCCCTGGCTGAACCCTATTTTCTTCTTTTTGGTCTCGTGGTGTGGGTGTGAAGTTGCGATGGTTTTGCCTGGTATGGTTGGTATATCAGGTTTGATCGTGGGAATTCTGAAATCTCGTTTGATATAAAGTAGTAATGCGCAGGTGTTGTTTGGGCGGCTAGATGTGGTGGGCTTTGTTTTGGTTTTATCTCCCACACATGGTTTTACTGGCGTGTTGGTCTTCTGTGATGAAGGTGAGTTTTCCTTCTCGGTGTGGATGTTCTTCTGGTTTCTGCTCTGGTTTTCTTTGTTGGTGATGTAGGGGAGTTTGGGTATTCTGGGCATCTTTGGTGTTTTGCTCTTATTCCTGCTTTCCTTCGCTTTTGTTAATGCTGGTTGAGTTGTTCCTTCGTTTCTCCTGTTCCGTTTTCCTTGTTGATGTTGGCTGCTGGTGCTGGTTATATTTGTCTCCCCTTCGTCGGCTTGCTTCCTTTTGTGTGGTATGGTAGTCTTCGTTAATCTGGTTATTTTAATATATATATATATATATATGTATATATATATATATATATATATCATATTTTATATTTGTAAATGAAGGAGAGAAATGGCACAGCTGCCTGTAACAACTGTCTCTCCCAAACTTGAGAGGGTGACAGCCAGCCACATTCAAGGAACGTTAGAGTAAAATTGTCTGGATACAGGGAACTTGAAACAGTTTAAGTCATAGGATGAGGGAAAGGCATATTGAGGGAGAGAGTTCCAAAACTTGCTTGTTGAGTAGAAATATAGGCTGGGAAAATTTGTTCAATCTTGGGTTTGAGAGTAGGACAAGATAAGGGTGGGAGTGCGTTGAAAGCCAAGTGTCCCCCACTCTCCGTAAGGAAGGTGGTAAACACTGAGAGAGCTCTTAAGAACATTGATTATTGAAATAGAGGTAGAAGAGTGAAGGAAATGCAACATTGCGGCACGTAGAGAGAGATTTTAGGGAATTAGTGAGAGGAGGTAAGTTGATGAGACAAAATGCTTTTGACTCTACCCCTTCGAGAAGTATGGTATGGGTTGACCCTCCCCCCACATGCGAACAATATTCGATTCATGGGCCCACTGTGCTTCTATACAGAGCAAAAACTGTGCAGGGGTGAAGAAACCACAGAGACAGTTGAACACACCTAATTTCTGTTTTTGCAGGAAGGGTAATATGACGACAGTTAGAGGGTTGAGAGCAGTCACTCTTCTCTGGGACAGGTTGAATGAGAGCAAACTTCCAGCAAGAAAAACAGATGTTAGAGGAAAGACAGACAAAAGAGTTTGCCTAGGCAGCGAGTCAGCACGAAAGAACAGTTTTTGAGTACAACAGAAGAAACACCATCCGGTCTGTACGTTTTCTTAGTACATAGCCGAGAGAGGGTAGAAAGTACAGTCATCCTTATGATAGATTATGATATTAGGCATAAGTTAGTGAGGAGGTCTGGAGAGGGAAGAATAGTACCGGAATCATCAAAGGTGGAGTTTTTAGAGAAAGTTTGAACAAAGATTTCAGGTTTGTTAGAAGAAGACAGAAAGGTGGTGTCGTCAGATTGGAAAAGAGTAGGAAGTATAATTACTGGAGATATTTTGGGCTAGATGCCATAAAGCTTGGGAAAAGTTTGAGTTAAAAAGTTCAGAATATTTATTATTGATCAAAGAGTTTTTGGCGAGTCAAATAACATAATTGGTTTGAATCTGGGCAGAAATATAAGAAGAGCGAGATTCTTACAATTGAAGGTGATGGTACCGTTTGCATGCTTCCCCCTTATTGCGGACAGCAGTAGAACAAGCATATGAGTAAACCAAGATCTCTTAACATTAGACTGAGAGAAAGAGAATGGAATGTATGCCTCCATGCCCAAGAGGAGTACCTTGGTTGTGTGCTTGGCACACTCCGAGGGTCTTTGGCCATGGAAGCAAAAACCATTTCATGAAAAATCAAAGAAGTACTTCCGAAGATCCACTCAGTCGGTACAGCCAAAGAGCCACAAGCGTTGCCGGCTGGGAGAATCAGATCATCGTACTGGAGAGATAGGACAGGTAACAGTCATAAGGTTATGATCGGGGGAGCCCAATGGAGATGAAAGGTTTACAGTGTCATTAGGAGGATTAGAAGTTAGAAATAAGTCAAGAATGTTGGATCGATCTCCAAGGCAGTCAGGCATTCAAGTAGGATGCTGGACTAATTGTTCTAGGTCATTTAGGATAAACAAGATGTAGGCTTGTATGTAGGTGTGTATGAATGTTGTTACGTATCTTGATCCTCAAGTGGTTAACTTGATGAATCTAGATAGCACAGAGATATATATTAAGGTATCAGTCAGCTGAAGGCAAAACAAAAGTAAAATCTAATAAAATTATTTTCTATTGTTGCTTCCTTTCCTTTTGGATCTTAGGACTTAGTATCCTTTATTGACTGATACTCTTTAATTATGAAAAATACTGAAACTAATTAAAGTCATGTAGTATTTATAAAGAATTATTATTTAACCTAAGCTTAGTAGGCTATGGTTATGAACCGAAGAAGTATATCTAAAGAAGGACTATTAATTCTATAAAAAGTCTTGAAAGATAAACATTAAAGTAAGAATATTTCTGTCTCTTACCCTTTTTGAAATGAATAGATAGTTTTCTTATATGTCCTTTTATTTATATTTAATGTAATTATTCTTGGTTCTTGTCTTACGTTAACAGTATTATATTATTATTTTCATCAGGATTTATATCAAAGTCACATAAAAAGTTAGATATATATTTAATAATTAGTTAAATGTATTTCTTAACCACGTAACATTGAGGTTTGATTATGAGTAAATTAAGTTACAGGATCGCTTCATAGATTCGATTCAGGTCTCACTCAAATAATATGAAAAGCAAAAATAATATTTTGAAGCTAAAAGAATATTCTTCAGCTTAGGAAATCACTAGAAGTAATATTAACACAGCCATGTTAGTCTAAGGCGATATTACTAATATGAGACAATAGCATCACCGTACTAAGCACCGTTAAGCAATGTAAGCTTAATTAAAAGAAAATGAAAGAACTCGTAAGTATTAATATAAAACAATAGTATTACTTTCATCATAACCCAATTACTTAAAGAGTTGCTTTAGTCCACAAGTTAGTCAACTAAAATAGTTAAGTACATAATAATAGCGTTAACGTTAATTCCCAATCAAATAGTTAAGTACATAATAGTAGTGTTAATGTTAATTCGCAATCAAATAGTTAAGCACATAATAGTAGCGTTAACGTTAATTCGCAATCAAATAGTTAAGCACATAATAGTAGTGTTAACGTTCATTCCCAATCACATATCTCACTAACCAACATAACGTAAGTGTTTACACCGAACACACTTAACACACACTTATATAATCTGACTAACAGTCACAATCCCATTATAATACTTCACCCCGTCTTCCTCCAGCTGCAAGTTCACCTTCCCCAACTCCAAATGAGACTGATTTGAATGCCCACTACTCGGGTCTTATATACTAAACAATGATGGTGTAGAAACGAATCAGGAGGCGAGTGATGGTGCGCGCCCCTATCATAGCTCCTCGAGTTGCATAGCAGGTGCGTCGTCCAATGGGGTCTCCTGGCGTCGATCATACGTCATAGCGTCGGGTCATCGAAGTAGTTTGCAGGGTCCCCTATGACGCACGCAGGTGTGAAGGCTTGTTTGCTGGTATGCGGACGAGCTGGTTTCCCACTCGCTGGTTCGCTCGCTAGTCTGCTTCGCCGCTTGGGTAGTTTGACACTCCTTCAACTCTTATTCTAACTCTTAAAATTAACATACAGGACTCTGTATGTCAGACCTCCCCCCTAGAAAAAGAGTTTAAGGAGTATAGTACATAATATTAAACATAATACATAAATAGATTCACCACCAGATTGGCAACAGCAAGATTATTATGAGGATATAATAAGGATATCACCCAAAGTAGGCAACGTCTCCAGGCACCACATCAGAACATAGCCGGAACGTAGCTGGAGCGTTAATCGAACTGCAAGGCATCTCACAGCTGAAGGCTTGACAGCGCACTACTAAAGCATGATATTTACCTCGCTACAAGGGAGAGCTAATTGCCAAAATCCTCTCATTAAGTTAAACTTACTGCTGTATGAGGCCAACCTGGTAAATGCAATCTTTGATCCGTGGCAGTGGGTAGGTATCGTTCTTTGTGACAGCATTAACTTGCCTATAGTCCATACATAACCTATGGCTCCCGTCTGGCTTTGGCACAAGTATGACCGGACTACTCCACTGGCTTAAGGCCCTTTTGATCAGCTTGTTTGACAACATGTAGTCAAGCTCGACCTGCAGTATACTCCTGCGTTGTGGTGAGACACGGTAGGGGGATAGTTTAATGGGAGTTGCATCCCCTACGTCGATGTCGTGCAAGGCCAAAGAAGTGAGCCCTGGAGTATCACGGAACACACTGGGAGACTGAGATAAAACAGAGATTAGTTGGTTTGCTTGATCAGAGTGAAGATGACATAGTTTAGATGGTAATTCCCCCCAAGCTACTGAGTTATACTAAAAGTTGGATAGGCTACATGACAAGTCAAAGTCTGCATGGATACCTACAGGCTCTGGAACAGTCTGTTGCGGGTCAGTAAGAGAACTGAAGACTTTGTCCGCACCAGGCTGCCCACAGGTCCTGACATTCACTGCCACAGTGGGAGAATCTGGAAGAGAGGAATCAGGGGACCTATGGTAGGGTTTCAACATATTTATATGGAATACTTGCATGGGCTTTCTCCTGTCTGGGGTAGTTACTAGATAATCGGTAATGCTCACCCTCCGAATGATCTTATATGGGCCCCTGAACTTGGCAGATAAAGGTTTGCCAAAAAGGGGGAGCAGGACCAAAACCTCATCACGGGGTTGAAACTCCCTCTCATGGGCTTTTCTGTCATACCAGTTCTTCATGGAGCTTTTAGCCACTGTCAAGTTTTGAGCGGCAAACTCACATGAGGATCTCAGCCGGGTTTTGAAATCTGAAACATACTTGAGGAGGTTTTGGTTCCCCTCCTGGCCAACTAGGCTATCCTGCAATAGTTGCAAAGGACCTCTTACCTGGTGACCGAAAACTAGCTCATTAGGGGAAAAACCCAGGGATTCAGTTGGAACCTCACGAGTAGCAAATAAAAGAAAAGGTACCCCCTTATCCCACTCAACTCCAGTCTCTGTACAATACTTACGTAACATTCCCTTTAAATGTCTGATGATATCGTTCGAGAACCCCTTGACTCTCTGGGTGGTAGGTGCTAGACTTAACATGCTCGATACCCAACTCCTTCAGGGACTGCTGAAAAATGTTAGAGATAAAATTAGTTCCTTGATCACTTTGCACCTCATGGGGGAAACCCATTCTGGTGAAGAATTTGAGCAGTTCCTTGATGACAGTTGGAGCAGAGGTAGTCCTTAAGGGTATAGCCTCTGGGTAGCGAGTTGCCATGTCCATGATAGTTAATAAATAAATGTTACCTTGGGAAGTCTTAGGCAATGGGCCTACAATGTCCACTACCACCCGAGTAAAAGGATTCTCGAAAACGGGCAAGGGCACCAGAGGATGTACAGGCACCTTCTGATTGGGTTTTCCTGTCATCTGGCAAGTGTGACACACTCTACAAAACTCCACTACATCTGCACGCATTCCTGGCCAGTAAAAGTGGGCTCTGATTCTGTCTAGAGTTTTTCTCACACCTAGGTGTCCTGCCAATGGTATACAATGTGCCACTTCCATGATATCTCTACGACAAGGTTTGGGGACTACTACTTGATGGACGTCCCAAGCCCCGTCATCGATTGGTCTGTGTGGCTGTCTCCATCTACGCCACAATACTCCTCCTTTGAGGTAGAAACATTCACCACCCTCCTTCTCACATTCCTCTTCACTCACGGACCTGGCAGCTAACTCCTTGCATTCACTATCATCTCTCTGTAGTTCTACCAGGCCACTAGGACAATTTGTAGGGGTTTCATGGTCATCATTAGGGTCAAGATGAGCCATAAAGGTGTCAAATAAATCCACCTCAGTCACATCATCAGGCACAGGTGGAGCGTCATTCACACTCTCATCATCCCTTTCATCAACTCTTACATTCGGTACATTTCTGTCTGAGGGAACTGCTACTTGAGACATTGAATGTGTGACAGCACACACAGGGAAAACTGTTGGCATCTCCTTTTCGAGCTCACCGGTTAGTGGCTCGTTAACAGGGGAAAGTGACAAAATGGGGTCTGGTCGGACCTTCTCACCTGCTACATCATTCCCCAAAAGGAGTGTTACCCCAGGCACAGGGATATCTTGGGACCTACACAAAGCTATGGTGGCCTCACCCTGTAGTAACTCACATTCAATTTCGCCTTTTACCAAGTGTGCATAAAATTGGCCTCCAGCACCTCTCATTACAACTGGTTCGCCAGGTGGGCACTCAGTGTAAGGATTCACCATGAGGGTGCTAGTAGAACCTGTGTCTCTCATAATTTTTACCTCATGCATACAACCATTTAATCTCACGTTGCCAGATGAAATAAAGGGACGGTAACTGTCCTGCACTGATGGTGAAATTATTATTGGCTTAACCCTAGTGGGTTGCACCACACATGCTACTACACCCCTGTCTAGATGATTTAAGTTAGCTGTTAGGTACTCCTTCTGTCGGGAGTCCTGTATTAAAGGAACTTTTGGTGCTAGGTACTCCTTCTGTCGGGAGTCCTGCATTAAAGGAACTTTTGGTGCTAGGTACTCCTTCTGTCGGGAGTCCTGCATTACAGGCACATATGGAGTTTGAGATACGGCGGCAACTGTCTGCCCCGATCTCTCGGTTCTCTCCTTGGCCCAGCACTGATAAGCTAGGTGGCCTCTCATGCCACAAAAAGTACATACTTTAGGGGATACGGGAACGTTCCCTTTGAGCATTACTATTCATTTGGGGCCCACCTCTGTTACCATTGCCCTGAGTCGCATCTATAGTTGGGGGAACAATTCTATTTTGGCTAGCTGGGGAAGACGTTATAGGCTTGTGACTGGGTCTGTCAGATTTGTGATTGGGATACTTAAAATTAGAACTAGAATTATCATAGGGCTTCTTTCCACGAAATTTGTTGTTGAGCACGTATGTGTCAGCCATGTCAGCGGCGTCGGCAAGACAATCTACCTTTTTCCCCTTTAAATGATAGGATACAGAAGAATCAATTTTCCATAGGAAATTTTCTAACAGGACCAACTCCTTCAGATCGTTGTAGCTTGTGACTTTCTTACTCTTGACCCAATGATTGAAAGTTTTAGTCATGGTCTTTGAGATTGTCATAATCCAGCCTAACTTCTGCTACTTCTGACAAATACGTGGCTCGAGCCTGCCCTGTCAAAACGGTTTGCAACATAAAAGGCCATTGATCTCTTGTCCACTTCATACCTCCAACAACTTCCTCAAACAAAACAAAGAAATCCTGCACATTATCCTCAGTGAAAGGTGGAATGACACTAGTCATAGTCAATCCCAGAGGGGGAGCAATTAAGGGAGCATTTGTATTGACATTTAGTTGTGCCGTACGATATTGATATTCATATTGTTCGGTCGTTGCTCTGGCATTTATTCTGGCTAGTTCTAGTTCGAATATTTGATCACCGGTCAAACCAGGTGGCAATTGTTCATCAAGTTGGCTAGGTTTACTCGGGATCCCACCAATTGTTCCGTCACCCTCCCCGCCTTCTACAGGAAACAGGTGGGTTTTTATGGTCTGAGCCACCTCTACTTTAGAGATGTTTGAGACAGTTAACTGGAGATGTGAGGCAAGCACTTTCAGTTCGGATTTTGACAGACAGTCAATATCAGGGGCTGTGGGTTCTGATTCTATGAAAACTCGAGCATCTTCGTCATTAATTAGTTGAGGCATGATTAATATTTGATTTTTAAGTAGTGAAACGTTAATGAAACTGAGTGAAACTATATGAAACAAATCCTGGCGAGGTCGCCACTCTTCTGTTACGTATCTTGATCCTCAAGTGGTTAACTTGATGAATCTAGATAGCACAGAGATATATATTAAGGTATCAGTCAGTTGAAGGCAAAACAAAAGTCAAATCTAATAAAATTATTTCCTGTTGTTGCTTTCTTTCCTTTTGGATCTTCGGACTTAGTATCCTTTATTGACTGATACTCTTTAATTATGAAAAATACTGAAACTAATTAAAGTCATGTAGTATTTATAAAGACTTATTATTTAACCTAAGCTTAGTAGGCTATGGTTATGAACCGAAGAAGTATATCTAAAGAAGGACTATTAATTCTATAAAAAGTCTTGAAAGATAAACATTAAAGTAAGAATATTTCTGTCTCTTACCCTTTTTGAAATGAATAGATAGTTTTCTTATATGTCCTTTTATTTATATTTAATGTAATTATTCTTGGTTCTTGTCTTACGTTAACAGTATTATATTATTATTATCATCAGGATTTATATCAAAGTCACATAAAAAGTTAGATATATTTAATAATTAGTTAAATGTATTTCTAAACCACGTAACATTGAGGTTTGATTATGAGTAAATTAAGTTACAGGATCGCTTCATAGATTCGATTCAGGTCTCACTCAAATAATATGAAAAGCAAAAATAATATTTTGAAGCTAAAAGAATATTCTTCAGCTTAGGAAATCACTAGAAGTAATATTAACACAGCCATATTAGTCTAAGGCGATATTACTAATATGAGACAATAGCATCACCGTACTAAGCACCGTTAAGCAATGTAAGCTTAATTAAAAGAAAATGAAAGAACTCGTAAGTATTAATATAAAACAATACTATTACTTTCATCATAACCCAATTACTTAAAGAGTTGCTTTAGTCCACAAGGTAGTCAACTAAAATAGTTAAGTACATAATGATAGTGTTAACGTTAATTCCCAATCAAATAGTTAAGTACATAATAGTAGCGTTAACGTTAATTCCCAATCAAATAGTTAAGTACATAATAGTAGCGTTAACATTAATTCGCAATCAAATAGTTAAGCACATAATAGTAGCGTTAACGTTAATTCGCAATCAAAGAGTTAAGCACATAATAGTAGCGTTAACGTTAATTCCCAATCACATATCTCACTAACCAACATAACGTAAGTGTTTACACCGAACACACTTAACACACACTTATATAATCTGACTGACAGTCACAATCCCATTATAATACTTCACCCCATCTTCCTCCAGCTGCAAGTTCACCTTCCCCAACTCCAAATGAGACTAATTTGAATGCCCACTACTCGGGTCTTATATACTAAACAATGATGGTGTAGGAACGAATCAGGAGGCGAGTGATGGTGCACGCCCCTATCATAGCTCCTCGAGTTGTATAGCAGGTGCGTCGTCCAATGGGGTCTCCTGGCGTCGATCATACGTCATAGCGTCGGGTCATCGAAGTAGTTTGCAGGGTCCCCTATGACGCACGCAGGTGTGAAGGCTTGTTTGCTGGTATGCGGACGAGCTGGTTTCCCACTCGCTGGTTCGCTCGCTAGTCTGCTTCGCCGCTTGGGTAGTTTGACACTCCTTCAACTCTTATTCTAACTCTTAAATTAACATACAGGACTCCGTATGTCAGAATGTATGTATGTGTGTGTGTATAATTATATGTCTTGGGGAAGGGAGTGTTGTGGGTGGTTAGATGGATATAGATTGGTAGGTCTCAATGGATAGATACATAGATTGATACATTATTTTTGAAAGTCTAGGTCACAGGACAAGTTGAATGCAATATGGAATAGTTCTTGGTCAATGGTCCAGATTAAAAGTCGAGTTGCAGTGTTGATACAATTGTCAAAATCGAGTTAGTTCACAATTTTTTCAATTCGTTCTTGTCAATGATTATGCAGGGTATTAGTAGCTTTCTGATATAAATATTATTATAATAGGATTGTATAGGTTAGATAGCGTTAGGTTACCTTGGATACGGTAGGTGACTCATGTTACAAGGTTCGGTTAGACACTGCCGACTGAGTTGGCCAAGCAAAACTAGGTTACACAAGGCTGCACAATACCACAATATTCATCTCCGTATTTTGTCCAATAACAAATGTAGCCAGTAATTGGTACCCAGTGGTTATTGCATATTATCGAGGTGACCACAATAATATTTACCTTCCCAGATGGGTAGTCACAAATGCTCAGTATATCCAGGTTCCTATTTACTGCTACTGTAGGTGAAGTGACCTACCAGATATAAGGAGACCGCCCTTGTGTCTCGCTCTGCCCGGGGATCAAACTCTTATTCTATGGCTTGTGATCAAAACGTAGTAACCATTGCACCACAGAATACCTATCTGTATATGAAGTTCACTTTATTATTTAAAAGTAGGCCAACAATGTAACAACTAATACAATATATAATATATAATAAAAAAGAACACGAGCAATGGATTTGAAATGTAATCTAATATATATGGGAAGAATCAACTCGAAAATAGGTGTGCAAATGTAAATTCCGTTTGTTGTAGCCCTTATTAGTTGCAGGAGGTTGAATTCATGATTTCTGGCCTACATCTAATAAGTAGTATATGCATAGATCAAGTAGATTATGCATAAACATACACAAGAATGTTTAAAATAGTGACCTAAATATAGCCAAATTAATGAAAGTCAAACGAACCCTTTGATTGTTAAGGGGGTAGTACTCGCTTTTTCTGGACCCCCTTCTCCCTCATGTTTAGCATATTAGTTTTGAGGTTTTAGGACGTTCGTTCCGTTAGTTTCGCGATTTTGAGACCTTTTGCCTCATTTGTGTGTCAATATTAAAACTGTTCCTGCCCTTTAGGTGTCCTGGCGAGCGAAAGCGAGCCTCTAATTTTAGAAGGAAATTGATCTAGCTAAACATGTACAAATTTATCTTGAAAGGGGGTCTAGGGGGTGTTATTCTAAGCTTAATAGAGGTCTAGCGAGGAAACTCAAATATATATAAATAAATATATAGACCAAAAACCAAGCACTACCCCTTAACCTTCGCTTCTTATCTTAACATACTTAACATAACATAACATGCACAACCTAAGTTGGCCTATCATATCTGACCTAACCTAGCATTCGCTATGTAAATTAATCTAACTTAACCTAATATTCAACATTTTGAAATGGATAAGTTGTTGAGAAAACATAAAATACTTGCCAAAAAATAATAGGGAAAACAGAATTAATTCACATGAAGCGCATTCATATAGCTACAATAAGTCGTCAGGAAAAATATGGTAAACTAATTAGAGGAAAACAAAACAATCGGCGGAGAAGAAATACAATAAAGAAATCATAGAACAAAACGCGATTGAATATTGAATAAGATGTAGAAAACAATATTTGTTAAAACTCATTCAGTTCTGCTAACAAAAAATATAAATAGTTCGATAAACCGATTACGTTGTTATAATTAACTGGCAAAAAATGCATGGGTTCTCGACTATGCGCCCATTAGCAAGGAAAACAAGAATAAAACATTAAACAGTTTCTACAACGTTTTATTATAGCTAAGGGGGTAGTGTTTTGTTAAAGGGGCCCACCTTGCTTTTTTTTTCTCTTTCTCTCCATTCGGCCCCATTCAGCCTACTGTTTTAAGACATTCAGGTGTCAATATTCTTTTGGTGAGCTGTAGCGAGCCAGCATATATATATTTTTGTTTTGAGAGCAAGCTAAATTTGTAAATTTTTCGATAGAACAATTTCTCCGGCGAAGCCGGATTTCTCCATACAATGCTGGCTCGCTATCGCTCGTCTGGAAGATATCGACACCTGGATGGGGATAAACGTCTTAAAACAGTTGGCTGAATGGGGCCGAATAGATACAAGCCACAGAAAGAGAGAAAAGGAGAGAAAGAGAAAAAAGCAGGTGACCCCACTTAAATGCGGGCTAACGTATTTAGGAATTAATGAGCTTATTTAAATTGTAATAACTCCCTCTGGAATAGAACGCCCAATGGTGTCTACGCAATTAGTTGGACATTAATAGGATCAGCTAACCCATTCAGTACCGGTGGCTTGCGGGTATTAGTTGGACATTAATAGGATCAGCTAACCCATTCAGTACCGGTGGCTTGCGGGTATTAGTTGGACATTAATAGGATCAGCTAACCCATTCAGTACCGGTGGCTTGCGGGTATTAGTTGGACATTAATAGGATCAGCTAACCCATTCAGTACCGGTGGCTTGCGGGTATTAGTTGGACATTAATAGGATCAGCTAACCCATTCAGTACCGGTGGCTTGTGGGTATTAGTTGGACATTAATAGGATCAGCTAACCTATTCAGTACCGGTGGCTTGCGGGTATTAGTTGGACATTAATAGGATCAGCTAACCCATTCAGTACCAGTGGCTTGCGGGTATTAGTTGGACATTAATAGGATCAGCTAACCCATTCAGTACCGGTGGCTTGCGGGTATTAGTTGGACATTAATAGGATCAGCTAACCCATTCAGTACCGGTGGCTTGCGGGTATTTGTCAACTATATGCAGACGTATTTTTGCAGCTTAGAAAGGGTCTATGGTAGTCTATCTATCTATCTATTGCCTGACGCCGTGATCCCCGAAGGGGTGGCAACGAACGAACCGCCCCCATGCACCTCTGTCCCCAGTCAGTCGATGCCCCTCCCCCCAACCAGCACCGCCTTCGTTCATGTACTTCCTCACTCCATCCTTCCACCTCTCATTCGGTCTACCTCTCCCTCTCTGTCCTTCCACCTCGCTCTCGTACACCCTCTTAGTCATTCTCTCGCTTTCCATACGTTCCATATGGCCGAACCATCTCAAGTTGTTCCTTTTCACACTTTCCAGCACATCTACCTCCACACCACACCTCCTTCTTACTTCCTCATTAGTCTGTCTATCCCTCCATGTAACTCCGCACGCACTTCTTAAGTAATTAATTTCCACTTCTCTCACTCTTGGTCTGAGTCTCTCAACCAACGTCCATGCTTCGCTTCCGTAAGTCAGTGTCGGGATTACCACACTGTCATGCAAGGACTTCTTCACTTCCATACTGACCACCCTATTTCTTGTTACTGCTTTCAGCGTTCCTACAACCCTGTTCCCCTGTTGTACCCTCTCCCGCACTTCTTCATCCATAGTCCCATCTTTACTCAACACACTGCCCAGATACTTAAAAGAGTTGACGATCTCCATAGCCTGACCGTTCAGCTTCACCTCACACTCTGTGGCTTCACCCCTTTCGAAGACCATAACCTTGCTCTGCCCCGCATTTACCTTCAAATTCCGTTTTTAGCACACTGTTCCAAACTCATTTACCAGACCCTGCAACTCCCATTCATTATCACTCATCAGAACTGTATCATCCGCAAACAGCAGTATAGGTAGCTTCCACTCAATTCCCTCCCTTTTCAGCAATACACCAACATCCACTGCTCTTGATAGTATTTCTTTCATGACTTCATCCATATATACAGTAAACAACAACGGGGACATCACACACCCCTGTTTCAAACCAACATTCAGGTCAAAGAACTCGCTCTGCTCACTCTCCACATGTACTGCCACCTTTGCACCCTCATACATGCTCTTCACTGCTTTCAGCAACTTGCCATCTACTCCGTATATTCTAAGTACTTTCCACAAACCTTCTCTATCCACTCTGTCATAGGCCTTCTCCAAGTCCATAAAGGCAACATACACCTTTTGTTTCTTCTCCAGATATTTCTCCATAAAACAATTCAGGGTAAAAATCTGAGCTACACATCCTCTTCCCTTCCTAAAAACCTCCCTGCTCGTCGCCTATCCATTTCTCCGTTCTCACTCTCACTCTCTCAATCACTACCCTACTGTATACCTTCCCTACTACGCTTAGAAGACATATTCCTCGGTGGTTACCACACACTCCTCTTTCCCCTTTGCCCTTATATAGGGGGACTATTATGCCAGTCTTCCAGTCATCGGGTGCACTCCCCTTCTCCCATGCTAGTTTGCACATTTTCCATACCCATTCGATCACTATCTCACCACCATACCTCAACATATGGTAGGAGGATTAAAAAAGGATTAATTGAGAACATTTATAGCCATTTAATTGATAGAAGTCCTTCCCAAGCTGGAAACAAAATCGACTAATACCTGAATACAATGAAAATGTAGTCACCTGTACTGAATGAGTTAAGCGTTATGGTCCGTATCTTTATTATTATTATTATTATTATTATTATTATTATTATTATTGTATGTATATGATTTACCTTGTACAGTATCACTTTCATATCTAGTACAGTCACTTATGCATATGTAATATCTCTCTATGAGTAAGATTCATGTTAGCATCCAGGCAGTCATATTAGTTATGTCATATAGCCACTCTGGCAACTCAAGCCTGGGGCTCCTCTCACCAGAGGGCCAATACATGTTTGTGTACCACGAGACAGAGCTATCACCCTGTAGGCTCTGCTTCGTGCCTGTATCCCATATCCTTCTCAATAAGAACCTATATATCTACAGCGTGTCTACTTACTCCCCAACCCAAGATAGGCCTGTTGTGCATCTATGGAGTTAGCTGGGACACACATAACATGGCGCAGTGTGTATTAAGAGAAGTTTATGTGGATTTCGCCAGACGCCGCCAGCCGCCATTGTCCACACACCCTGCATCCCAGCCACCGTCTCATTGCTTGGATTACAGTGATATAGTGCTCAACAGTGCGGTGCCGACGTTCCCAGTACAGTGCCAGTGATATATTGTGTGCTTTATTTTATATGTATTGTGTGTGGCATAAGCATAACGCCCGCACAAGACCGAGCCATGAGAGCGGGGCGTGCGATCCTCCCCCTCTGACTGCCAGCAAGATACTGAGGTGAGGGAGGCCGCGCACCACCGGCACCGCTCCACCGCTCGGTACATACGCACGCACACACACTGGGCACACACAACTGGCAAACTTTTATTTCATCACCCAAGCATTCCCTTCAGTGCTAATTGTAATTGGGTTTTATACATTGGTGAGGATAAAGCTGGTGTGTATTCTAAATATTCTGCTGTTTTTGCCAGTCATTTTGATACCCCACTTGTATATGTGAGAGGCTAATAACTGTGTGTTTGTTATCTCCCTGTCTGTCTGTCACCCACACAAGATGTCAGACTCTGGTGATGTACAGGACGAAGGGGCAGGAACAAACTTGCCTTGTGATGGGGAGGAATACACACCTTATTATCAGCACCCTCAGTCCCCAACCACACCTTCAGCCCCTTCTTCAGCTGATTTCCTGCAATTTTTCAAATACCTGGAGGAGTCTCGCAGGTATGATGAGCAGAGGAGACAAGAGGAGGAGGCCCGCCGAGATCGTGTCCTGGAGGAGTCTCGCAGGCATGATGAGGCTATAAGGAGACAGGAGTTTCAGAGCTTATTTCAGCTGTTGGCTCCCACCAGGACCCCTCCCGACTCCTCCACACCTGCTGGTCACCTTGGCGGACAGCAGCCACATTCTTCCTCACATCCCTCACACAATCCTCCACCACAGAAGGCTACGGCCCAGACACCACCACCATTGAAGCCTGACGCTACATTCCAGATGTTCCGGGAGTGGAGGAGACGCTGGGACGACTATGCTGTCATGGTGGACCTGTCCAACCTGCCTGCGGCCAAACAGATGATACAACTACGCATGTGCCTGACTCTCGAGACACAGCGTGTCTTAGAACACACCCTCCAGATCGCTCCCTCCACAGACAAGACTGTTGAAGAGGTGTTGGACGCCCTGCAGCTTCATATCAAGAGTCTAAGGAATGAGGCACTCCGGCGTCGTAAATTGTTGAGCTGCAGACAGCATGAAGGGGAAACTTTTGCAGAGTTCTACGTCCGCCTCAAACGTCTCGCAGAAGAAGTGGATGTGTGCCCTGGTAACTCACCCATCTGTGTGGAGACACAACTCAAGACTATCATCCTCATGGGCCTCAGGGACAAGGAGTTAGTCCAGAAACTCATCGCCCTGGACTCCAAGTCAATACTACAGGATGTCGTCACTACGTGCCGCTCGTATGAGGCTGCCAAATCTGCGACCACGGCCATTAGTGCGCCCCATGAACAAGTAAGGGCCGTCTCTTCATACAAGAAAAACAAGAAACAGGGCAGTGACAGGACCCAACCACCCAAGCCTCCATCGAATGCAGCTGATGCCTGCCAGAGTTGCGCTCGCCGACACGGGCCTGACAAGTGTCCCGCTGCTGGCAGCACCTGTAACAACTGTGGGCGCCACGGTCACTGGGCTCGGACAGCTAAGTGCCCTGCTCACAAGGTTCAGTGCCGCATCTGTTGTCTTCTGGGGCATTATGACAAGTGTTGTCCGTCGACTAAGAAGAAGGAAAGACGCCAAGGTGGCCCCCCAGGCGATACGGGTGCCCCCTCCAACTCTGGCAAGCCCCCCGACGCTAGGAGTAATAGCTGTCGTCAGGTGGGATCGACTCCTTCTACAGCTTCGACGCCGCAACCCATCTGTGTTACCCTCTCCTTTGGCGACGCTACATCCCGCCTACGGATGTTACCGGACACGGGCGCCGACGTCACCGTGATTGGCCGGCGTCACCTTGAGGATTTGGCTATCCCCATGAGCAGCCTGCGAGCCCCTTCGCCCACGACGACGTTCACGGCGGACGGCTCCCCGATGGCACCTGCTCTGGGGGTATTTCAGGCTACCCTCACCCTGGGACAGAGAGTGTGTACTGCCCTGATCCATGTGCACGAGGGTGTCCAGACTCCTCTGCTTTCATACAGCCACTGCAGGGAGTTAGCCATCATACCTCTGGCATTCCCAACGCCCATACAAGAGGTCAAGCACGTCAACAGGTGTAAGGCTACACCACTTCCAGTCTCCACGTCGCCCGCTGAAGCCAAGAATTACTTCCTGCGGGAGTTTAGCGACGTGTTGATGTCCAAAGACGACCTAAAGACTGTGCCCCTCAAGCCTATGGTGGGTCAACCCATGAGGATCCATCTTAAAGAGGGAGCTGAGCGCTTTGCCATCCATACTCCCCGACAGATTCCCTTTGCCTTTAGGGACCAAGTCAAGCGAGAGTTGGAGTCCATGGTGGCCCAGGGCATCATCAAGCCTGCTGGAGACAACCCCTCAGAATGGTGCCACCCCCTCGTCGTTGTTGGTAAGGACAGCGGAGGAGTGCGCATCACCGTCGACCTCTCCAAACTCAACAAACACGTGTCCCGACCAGCTCACCCTTCGCCTACTCCCTCCGCAGCAGTTCGCGGTGTCGACCGAGGAGCTCGCTACTTCACCACTGCGGACGCCCTCTGTGGTTACTGGCAGATGGAGTTGGCTGAAGAGGATCAGCACCTGACCACCTTCATCACGCCGTATGGACGCTTCAAGCATTGCAGAGGACCCATGGGATTCACAGCTACGGGCGACGCCTTCTGCTACAGGGGTGATATGGCTCTACAAGGTGTGCAGAGGTGCGCTAAGGTCGTGGATGACATACTGCTGTACGATGAGGACTACAAGTCTCACCTCGACCGCATCCATGAAGTGCTGACTAGGTGCCGCAAGTTCGGGATTACCCTCAACAAGAGCAAGTTTGTGGTTGCCGCACCTTCAGTGGACTTCTGTGGATACACCCTCTCAGGGGATGGTATTGCGGCTGACACGAGCAAAGTGGCTGCAATCGGGGACTTTCCGGCACCAACCAACTTGACCGACCTCAGGTCATTCCTGGGTCTGGTCAACCAGCTGGCAGAGTTTACCCCTGACATCGCCGCCGCCGCTCAGCCCCTCCGCCCTTTGATGAGCCCCAAGAGGACATTTGTGTGGACTCCTGACCACGATGAGGCCTTCAGGCGAGTCAAGTTAGCCCTTGTCAGTCCTCCTGTTCTCGCACACTTCGACCCAGACCTACCCACCATTCTTCAGACTGATGCATCGCGACTCAACGGCATTGGGTATGCCCTCTTGCAGGACCACGGCAGTGGCCACCTGCGGCTCATCCAGTGTGGCTCTCGGTTCCTGGCGGACGCTGAGACCCGCTATGCTACTATCGAGTTGGAGATGTTGGCTGCTGTTTGGGCCATGTCCAAGTGTCGACTGTATTTACAGGGTCTACAGGATTTCACACTGATGACTGACCACCGCCCCCTCATCCCTATCATCAATCACTACACGTTGGACGCTGTGGAGAATCCCCGCCTCCAACGCCTGAAGGAGAAGACCTCACCCTATATCTTCAAGGCCGTGTGGCGTGCCGGCAAGTTGCTCTGCATCCCTGATGCCCTGTCTCGAGCCCCGGTCAGCCGCCCCACGCCAGAGGATGAGATCGCTTGTGCCGACGCCGCCACCTACCTCAGGACTATAGTGACAACCAAGGACGTTATCAACTCAGGACGATCTTCGGCACGATCTT
The DNA here is from genome assembly GCA_032716605.1 of Paralithodes platypus. Taxonomy (NCBI): domain Eukaryota; kingdom Metazoa; phylum Arthropoda; class Malacostraca; order Decapoda; family Lithodidae; genus Paralithodes; species Paralithodes platypus. The sequence continues at coordinate 29,362,929 of CM064525.1, forward strand.
CGGCACCAGACGCAGACAGGACGCTACAGGATCTCCGGGTCGCGGCAAGAGCGAACCCTGCGTATGTTCGTCTACTCGACTGTGTGACCTCAGGATTCCCTGCCAACCGATACGACCTTCACAATTCCTTGCTCCCATATTGGAAGATACGGGACGAACTCTACGCTGATGATGACCTCGTTCTGTATGGAGCTCGGATCGTGGTTCCTGCAGCCCTCCGCCGACGCACCCTACAGCGTCTTCATGACGGCCACCGTGGTGTGGAGGCCACTAAACGCAGGGCGAGGCAGGCTGTCTTCTGGCCGGGGATAGATTCCGACATCACCAACACTGTTCAAGCGTGTGAGTCGTGCCAGATCCTTCAGCCTAGCCTCCAGAAGGAACCACTCATGAATGATGACAACCCTACAAGGCCCTTTGAGTCTGTGTCGGCCGACTTTTTCATGGTCGCCGGGAAGTCTTTCCTGGTAGTCGTCGACCGTCTCTCGGGGTGGCCTGTTGTTGTCCCCTGCACAGGCGACACAACCGCCTCTGCGACCATCAGGATATTCTGTCGCTACTTCCGGGAAGTTGGTGTGCCCCTTCGTCTGAGGACCGACGGGGGCCCACAATTCACCAGCCACGAGTTCCGGGACTTTATGAAGCGATGGGGAGTTCGTCATGTGGTAACATCACCGCATTACCCACAGGCGAACGGCCATGCCGAGGCTGCGGTGAAGTCTCTCAAGCACCTTACCTTAAAGACTGCACCCTCTGGCAACATTGACTGTGAGGATTTCGACCGGGGTCTCTTGGAACTCCGGAATACTCCAAACTTCACAGGCCGCTCCCCAGCCCAGTTCCTGTATGGTCATCCTCTTAGGACATGTCTCCCGGCCCATCCCAAGTCCTTTGCTGCGGAATGGCAAGCCAAGGCCGAGGACTGTGATAGACGTGCAGCCGACCGTGCCGAGCAGGTTAAGACCCGGTACGATGAGCACGCACAGCCCCTTCCCAGGTTACGTGTCGGCCAGCAAGTGCGGATTCAAGACCCGACCACGAAACGCTGGGACAAGGTGGGGGTTGTGATGAGCCTTGGCAGGTCACGGGCCTATGAGGTACGTCTCCCTAGTGGCCGTGTGTGGTGGCGGAACCGTCGATTCCTCCGCCCCGTGCCCCAAACTGGTGACTCCCTCAACCCTGTGGCCCCTTTCAATGACGCTGAACAGTCCTTAGCTTCTGACCCCCAAGTTACCCCACGTCGATCAGAACGGCTCAGTAGGAAAGAGTCCGCTCGAGAATGAACTGCGAGCGTGAGGGGGGAGGGAGGTGTATGTATATGATTTACCTTGTACAGTATCACTTTCATATCTAGTACAGTCACTTATGCATATGTAATATCTCTCTATGAGTAAGATTCATGTTAGCATCCAGGCAGTCATATTAGTTATGTCATATAGCCACTCTGGCAACTCAAGCCTGGGGCTCCTCTCACCAGAGGGCCAATACATGTTTGTGTACCACGAGACAGAGCTATCACCCTGTAGGCTCTGCTTCGTGCCTGTATCCCATATCCTTCTCAATAAGAACCTATATATCTACAGCGTGTCTACTTACCCCCCAACCCAAGATAGGCCTGTTGTGCATCTATGGAGTTAGCTGGGACACACATAACAATTATATTAACCCTCTCATTACAGTTGCTGAAATTGTAACTGTCTGGCTACTATTATATAATTTGATTTAGCTAAAAACAGATCTCCAGCCAAAAAAATCGCCGGTACAGAAGGGGTAAATGTATACATTTTTATTTTTCTATCCATACAAATTGCTTTAATTAGTTAACATAGGACTTCAGTGGCTATGAAACCTTTTGAATTATTAAGCCAGCACACTGTATGTCAATAATAACGTCAGTACTGGAGCCCCTTTTCGAGAACTCCAGTCCCTTAACGAATTGCATCAGAGTCTTAGTGCTAGTTACACATGCAACAGTTATGATACTAATAAACGTTCCAAAAACTATGGTCAAAAGTTAATGCCAATGAATATATTAATATGTGTTATCATTACTTCACACCTAATGCATAGATTTTGACCGAGTGTTTGTGTCGGGAATTTAGATAAAGAGGTTAAATCGCATATCACTGGTACATGAAAATATCCCAACAAATAGTTATATAATAATTACCAACGAAGTATTCGATGGGTGTAATCCAGTCCCCCACACACGGCTAATTCAATTGCATGACATGTAGGAATGTTCACATAATACAATATCGATACAATGAACTTAGCTTAGAGGACTGGGAATATAGGACTGTTGATATAGATTAATATTTGTAGCACATGGTGAACCATGGGTTGAGTCAGAGCCGGGGGGGGGAAGTTGTTGGCTGTATGGTGTTGATTGAGAGACTAAAGGGCCGGCGTCCGATCGCTTCGCGAAATTACATATGGCTGCCAGCTCATAATAATTATAAGCCATAACTTGGTTTCATGATACATCTAGAGCTGATGTAGATATTTATACATTACAGTTAATATTTAACCTACACTTAATAATAAACTACAATACACAAAGAACTAGCCAAAATCGTACATGCAATACGATACCGCCAAATTCAAATGCCCGATTGGACCTAAAACTGTCGGGATCATTACCCTATTCCCGACATACTGCCCGCCACCAAAAAAGATATACAGTAGCTATATACAGAGAACAAAAGGACATCGAAGATTTAAAGATCACCTTGTTTGATCTTAGATCTTCAAAGAGCCACGGAACTCATAGCCGCCCTCCTTTTGGGACGAGTGCGACCTGAAGCCAGAGGAGGATCATCCTTCTCATCATCAAATGCCCAACCTTGAGGAGCACTGTCACCAGCACTCTCCCGCGGAGGGGTATCAGTAGAGACGCCAGTATCATCCGGCAGTTCTACATCCTGCTCCAAGGGATATAACCTTACGACTGGGCGAGTAGTAACCCCAGTCGAAGTTCGTAATCTAGCAACCCTTATAAGACCATCAATGCCCTGGAACAAATCAACAATCCTCCCAAGCTTCCAAAATAACCTAGGACGCTCATCATGAATCAGTACGATATCCCCGATACGAGGCCATCGTTGATTCGTCCCTTTGATCATATTGGAGTGACGCTCGCGAAGAGACAGCAAATATTCTTGGGTCCACCTTTTCCATAGATCGTCCGACGCCTTGTTCACATACTGGAAGCGACGACGGGTGGCATCAGCATCGCCGAACGTAGGATCTTGTAGATCTTCGTCGGTTACTGACGATCTAGGAAAGGTATTAAGGGTTCGTCCACGTGTTAGCATAGAAGGCGAAATGGGTAAGAGGTCTTCAACATCTGCTGAGGTATAGGTCAAGGGCCTGTCGTTGACTGACATCTCAATCTTTATTAAGATGGTTTGCATCTCCCTTCTGGTTACCAGTGCCCTTCCTAATACCTTCTTCATGGCAGATTTGACAATACCGATTGTGCTCTCCCAAATCGCCCCGAACCATGGCGCACGTGCTGGTATAAATTTCCACTGACAACCCTTTCCAGTGAGGGTAGCCACAACCTGCGGGTCATCCATTAAACTCTGGAGATATTTAGAGGCCCCGACAAAACAAGTCGCATTATCACTCATAATAATTTGAGAGAAACCATTGCGGCCTGCAAAGCGTCTTAGAGTATGCAAAAAACCCTCACTGGAGAGGTCGTCAATCAATTCAATATGAATCGATCTGGTTACCGCACATGTGAATAGAACGGCATATACCTTTATGATATTACCGGGCGATTCATTAACTTGAATCGCTCCGGTGTAGTCTACCCCGGTTACCTGAAATGGTTCAGTCCTTTGTACCCTGAACTCAGGTAAGGGAGGTAGATCTACTGGGGAGTAAGGCTTACCCTGTAATCTTTTACAGAGAGTACAGCTATTGTGGATCCCTTTAATTGCTTGTCGCATCTTAGGGATCCACCAATGTTGTCGCATATACGCCAGAACATAATTTACGCCAAAATGTAGGCAGGTCCTATGGCATTGGCGAATCAACAGTTTGGTAATCAAATGAGAGGAGCTAAGGAGGACAGGATATTTTGCAGAATCAATAATGTCCGCCTTTTGTATCCTGCCTCTACACTTAATTATGCCTCCTTCCTTATATAATCCTAGCTGCCTCATTAAGTTAGAGGGTTTGGCCTTTGACTCCTTGCTCAGGATTTGATGTTCAGTAGGATAAGATTACCTTTGTACTAAACATATTAGTATCGCTTCTGCTGATCTCAATTCATGGAGTCTGATATACTTCGAACCTTCACTAAGGAAAGACCTGTGAGCCCGACTTCTCATGTTGTTAATGAAACGGTATATGCATGCAAATACCCGTATTACTTGATCATAGCTGCCGTAACGTTCCCACTCTACCAACTTGTTATCCTGATGTGTAGTACTCACAGTCGAACTACTTACACATCATCTTGGGGCTGACTTGAAGGATCAGATATGCATTCCCTGAAATCCTGAGGCCATTCAGTCGGAGATATAAGCAATGGAGGTCCATGCGACCAAATAGAGGACGACATAAACTGTTGCGCCGAGATCCCCCGGGAAATTATGTCACTGGGGTTATCCATGGTGCTCACATAGCGAAATTTAGCTGTAGGAACTAAGTTATGTATCTCATCAGTGCGATTAGAAACATAAACAGGTAACACTTTCTGGCTGTGTACCCATGAAAGTGTTATTTGACTGTCGCTCCAGACATAGACGTTATTAATCTGTAGTATGTCTGTATAAGCATCCAGTGTAAACTTTATTAGACGAGCAGACAGAAGCAATGCAGTAAGTTCTAATTTAGGAACTGTAATTTTCTTTATAGGGGCAACTTTGGCCTTTGCTATAGCCAGTTTCGCTTCACTACCATCGCATATGTATATGGCAGTACCGTACGCACTATTACTAGCATCAGAAAAGGCATGTAGATCCACCTGTTGACCACTAATAACCTGACCATTAAGTTGGACCTTGCAACATGTGGAAAGGTCCGACCGAATCAACCGCCAAGTATCTTGTAACTCAGTCGGGAGGGGCGTGTCCCAATCTAGTTTTAGCTGCCACAGTTGCTGTAAAAACATACGAGCACGGATAGTTACAGGCAGCAAAAAACCTAGGGGATCAAACAACCTCGCTGACAAGCTTAAGCAGTTTCGCTTGGTCATAAGCTCACTGCCGCATGGGGTGTGACAGAAGGATATACAATCTGTGGTAGTGTCCCATTTGTGGCCTAAAAACTTCACCTCACTATTCTCAGTAGCTACACCGTCAGAAGCAAATTGACCTTTCAAAAGATCACTATTAGTGGCCCATTCTCTCAAGTATAGATGAGCCTTGGCAAATATATCGCGGATCTCCCAGCATCTTTCGAGCAATAAATCTTCATCGTCTCCAGTGCCTTGAAGATTGTCCACATAGATCCCCTGCTTGATCTCATTCTTGAAGTCAGGATCTAGTCCATCCTGCTCAAGATGTCGCAAGATAGTAGCGTTGAGAAGGAACTGGGAACAGGTCGCCCCGAATAAGATGACTCTGAACCTGTAGACCAGATACTCTGAATCTAGATCCATTGGGTCCCGTGGCCATAAAAATCTTGTCGAGGAGTCCCTGTCTTCACGATGGAGTTGAAGCATCAGGAAGGCCTTCTCAATATCGGCGACCCATGCAAACTTATGACATCTGAAGCGCAACATAATTTGCACGAGATCAGAGACCAGTACAGACAATCATTCAGGCTATAGGAGCGATCACTGGATTTAGCAGAGAGTCATACACAATACGAACAGGAGTGTTGGAACTGTCCTTTTTAATCCCATAAAGGTCAGACATGTAAAAATTCAAATTTGCCTCCAAGGTGAAGGTCAAATATCTAGATTAAATGTTCTTAGTATTTTCCCTACGCTGGCAAATATATTTTCAGTGGAAAAGAGACATTAATTTGTTTTTACAATGTAATAGTCAGAGAAGAAAATAATGTTCTCTCAAGATGTTATGCCTTGTCAAGGGTAAACTAGAAACATGTATTTCATAAAATAATAAAATCTTCTTAGCATTCAGTACCAGTTAATTTAATATTATAATGATAATTGCCAACTTTCATCTAGTTATTCTAACATCAAGGAGAAAAATCCAAGGAAGAAAGTCAACATAAATCTGTTCGATAATCTAGTTTTTATTCACAAACGAAATTAACATAATAGCAATTGCATTCATTGTTCCTGGGAATTATGTTTTCACGATATATATATTATATATATCAAAGGTAATGATCACACACTAATATTATAATTGAAGGTCAATGTATTACTTTCTCTTATTTGTAATATGCTGTATATATATTTTTGTTTACAAACTCATTAAACAAATTTGTTTTATATATCACACACTTCCACACTTCATAAACAACATTTTAGTTTAATGATCCAATTAATGGTCGAGTTTGTAGTTTTTCTCATTAACATTTATAATATAACTTATCAATATGCTAGAAGGTAGACTCAAATATATATACCCTAATGCATTAGTCAGTGATAAAACTATTGCATTCGACTTAAATGTCAAGGTTGGTAAAAAGTCAAATTTTCAAGCATTGTTATTAGAATTATGCAAACATATCTCAATTGTTTAAAGTATATTGCCTTTTATGTACCGTAGACATGTTTCTGCTAAATGTTTTCAAATTAATCCAAATGTAGAGGACAAGTGTAATGGTCTGTCATTTCTATAGATTTTTTCTTCTAATCTGATGAACAGATGTTTGTGCGTAATTAAAAAGTTTTCAGCGGCATCTGACTTTTCTCAGAACATTCATCTAGTTTATACAGATCCATAGATTTGTGAAGCTTTTTCATGATTTACTCCAATAATAATGTCATCTTGGAATCACATAATTATACTATAAAGAGTACCGAGGCAAAAATAATGGTCTCTTTTAAAAAACAAATTGGAAGTGACTTTTCAAAGAATCACCATTGATCATAACTTTTGACTGTCTACCTATTATACACTTCCTATTCAATGTGTAGCATCAGTGTTGATGCATAGTGCAATCACTTTTGATTGCACGTTATAACAAATTTAGAACATTTAAGCAAATAATATATATGGATCTATTTGTCCATACTTTCAATCCATGAGCATGGGCAGTCTAAGTTTAAATGTAGTTTGAAGTCTTAACCCACTGAGCCCCAGCGACGCAACTAGTGCATCGGCAATGTATGTAACCTAAACCCCAGCGTCACATACGTTGCGTCAGTGTTAATTACTTCGGTCCTATGGTACCTAGAGGGCTCAGATTTGTATGGGAACTGTGTAAGTATCCCACGCAACCATGCCGATGGTTGAAAACTCTCAAAGTCCAACCGTGTGCGCGTGAGCGCGCAAAAACATGTTTTTTTGGGGTTATTGCCTTCAATTTTTTACTCTTGTAAAATCGACTTTCGGGGGTTCCGTAGGACCCCTTTTTGACCTTTTTGATTGTTTTTTTGTGGTTTTTCCTTCATTCCTAACCCATTTGCTATTGTTTCTTGATTTTTTGTTTTTTTCAAAACCTGCTGGTCCCTGGTGGTACATTTATTTATAACTAGCTGGGGCTCAGTGGGTGTACCCGGCGTTGCCCGGGTTTAAATTTTACTACCATAATCACCATCATCAATCACTACTACCACAATCATCACAATACTACTACTACCATAATCACCGGCCTCAACCTCCCTGTGCCTCATTAAACGGTGACCTCGATTTCGGCCGCTAAATGACCTCCGATTTTGGATCTGACCTCCTCCGTACCCCATTTTGGGAGGCTGCGAACAACTTTTGTTCCATACACCTTTTCGATCGGAGGCCTCCTTCTGCCCCAAACGGCCATTTTTGTCCATGTTTTTTTCTTCAATTTCGGCCTCGAAACGACCTCCGATCGTGGCCTCGCCCCCTCTATGACCTGACCCAGGTCAATTGACACCCACATGCAAAGTTTCAGCTCCCCAGGTCCAAAACTGCGGCCGCCTATTAAGAACACACAGACAGACACACAAACTGATTTAATAATATAGATTAAAAGGTTTGTAGGATTAAGAATCATGATAATATGATATAGTATAATTGGGAAGAATAATAAATTATATTCTGTATTAGGTATTGGGTAGTATAATATAATAATATAATTCCAATGAACTTAGGTAACATTTATAAAGGGGTTAATATTTCCTAACCGATTCACACATGCATGCAACATCAGGGCTACTGCGGTCTGACTAGGAACTCACTCGCTCCCCAGACCCTACTGATACAACACTGAGTGTTTCTCTTTCATTTCATCATTGCATTCCATTACCGCGCTAGTACTAACCTCATCGTGTAGTTCCACAAATGCATTGATCATTCTACCATCACACTCATCACGTCGTAAGTAACAAGGCCCCCTTCAGTCATCCCTATTCATCAAAATAAAAAATGAGTTCAACTCACTTGTTCTTGTCACCCAACACTATCACCATCTTGTTACCGTTGTGTACCACCAAACTTCACCATAGCCGTCGACCACACACCAATACCCAGGCAAAGCTTTCTGTTATTTGGTTATCATTGTTTATACAGTCCACTTAAATCATGATAAGGAATAACCACACAATTCATGTTTTACTAAACAAAATCTCGACAAAACTCCAGCAATTGAATAGCAAATATTTAGTGTCGGCTGAATTAATGTTAAGAATCCATAATTAGTTTGTGAAATCCATGTAGTCAACTAACCTTGGCAACATGCAATATGATGATATCTAATATAATTGTCGGGAATAGGGTAATGATCCCGACAGTTTTAGGTCCAATAGGACATTTGAATTTGGCGGTATCGTATCGCTTGTACGATTTCGGCTGGTTCTTTGTGTATTGTAGTTTATTCTTAAGTATAGGTTAAATATTAACTGTAATGTATAAATATCTACATCAGCTCTAGATGTATCATGAAACCAAGTTATGGGTTATAATTATTATGAGCCGGCAACCATATGTAATTTCGCGAAGCGATCGGACGCCGGCCCTTTAGTCTCTCAATCAACACCATAAAGCCAACATCTTCCCTCCCCCCCCCCCCCCCCCCCCCCGGCTCTGACTCAACCCACAGTTAACCATGTGCTACAACTATTAATCTACATCACCAGTCCTCTTAGCTAAGTTCATTGTATCGATATTGTATTATGTGAACATTCCTACATGTCATGCAATTGAATTAGCCGTGTGTGGGGGACTGGATTACACCCATCGACTACGTCGTTGGTAATTATATTATAACTATTTGTTGGGTTATTTCATGTACCAGTGATATGCAATTTAACCTCCTTATCTAAATTCCCGACAAATAATGGTCCTTCGATCTCTAGTACTTACATTACTGCAGTAATAGTGTTATGTTTGCATCCGCTTTCGCTTGGTGTTACAAATGGCTGCCGCGTTAGAAGTTGGGCAGGCTGCCCTTGCGTTTTTTTATGTTGCCTACGTTGCCTGGCTATCCCTGTATTTTTTCGGTGGCACCCCGTCACTGTTATAGTTTGGGGGGAACTAGTTCCCACTTTTTTCGACGTGGTGCTGCTTACCTTGTTTGGGGGTTTGCTGGGCTAAGTATGTGTGTGAGGGTGTCACGGTTTGCTACCATTTCTCGCGGTTTTTGTGGTTAGGCCTACTGAGTGTCTGTGGTTGTTTTGATGACACTGTTCGTGGTAGCCTACTTGGTGACTTTCAGTTTAGCCTTTAGGCCATATGAGACTCTTTTCTCAATTTTGCCGGTGGGGAGGGTTCTCATGTGACTCGTTTAATTAAATTTTATAGCCTAGTTGCCTAATTACGGTCATGGGGTTCGGTCTCTGTTGATTCCTAAGCGATTGACAGCCAACAGACCTCATGATTGTGGGAGGGGCAGCTAGGCTAAGCCTAATACTTATTACTAGGCCTAGTCAGTTCTTTCCATTTACCCTTCTTTCTCTAGCCCTAGTTTGTTTCTGCTATTTGTCATTCTTATTCAATTAATTCTTCCTACTGTAGCTGGTAGCCTAATGACCGTTTCCAAATTGGGAGTGGCAATGCTATTGCCACATTTTTTAATTTAAATTAATTTGTGTAATAGTTTGCTTTATAGTTTAGAGAGTTAATAGCCTAATAGACTTAACGATGACAGATTTAAAGAAACTTAAGATTCTTAAGGGAGGGATGAAGGGAAGTTTAAATAGGTGTTAAGAGATCTTGATGAATTTTTATTAAGTGCCACAGCTAATCAGATTAAGGGTAAATTCGCTACTGTTACTAAATCGCTAGCCACTTACAATAATTATGCTCAGCAGGTATATGGTTTATTGACAATTACTGGCGATGTGGAAGAAGAAATGTCAGCCGATCTTGAGTACTTTGAGGACATTAATACAGCCTTAGCCAGACTATCTTCCACCCAAGCATCAACCCCTGTTAAGGATACCGGTACACCAAAGGCGACTGGTTTTAACCTGCGAAGCTTACTTTGCCTACCTTTTCCGGGGATTCGGCTACCCGGACTGGATTTTGGGATATCTTTGAGTGTTCCGTCCATCATAATAAAACACTCACATCCATCCAAAGGTTCACATATCTCCGTGGTCAATTGAAAGGGGAGGCATTGAAGTTGGTCGGTGGGTACAAGCTAGAAGCTACAAGCTACGAGTCTGCAGTGGAGTTGCTGAAGAGAACTTACGGGAGAGAGGAAGTCATCAAGACCGCGTTAATTACTAAATTCTTCACACTAGACCCTCCATCCTATGATGTGATGGACCTAAAGGAGTACTATGCCTCCTTTGAGAGCCTCCTCCGATCTATGGAGACAATGGCCATCACCAAGGAGGAGATATTTAGTGTAAGTATCTTGAACAAGATACCCTCTTCCCTAAAAGGAAATCGTAAGACGACAACTAAGCGACTCTCCACTAAACTTGGAAGCGTTGGTGCAGGTGTACCAGACTGAAGTCTTCAATATGGAGAGTACTGGACACTACCGACAAGTGAAGATGTCGCCATCTACTGCAGCTTTCCCGGTACAGACTTCTCCTAAAGAGAAAAGGCCAATATCATTAGGTTGCAAGTTGTGCAGTGTCCACGGTCATCTGTGGTACCAGTGTCCTAAGTATCCTAAGGCTACACAGAAGATTAGCAAGGCTAAATCGCTTAAGTTATGTACCAGCTGTCTGGCAAGAGACCACTTCAACAGTACTTGCACCAATTCCTACATCAAACCTTGTAAGTATTGCAAGGGGAAACATTGGTTTTCCCTTTGCACCCAGTCTGATCGGCACGACGGCAAAGAAAAGGGGAGAACCCCCAAAGAGTCACATGAGAAAGGTAAGAGCGAGGGTGATAAAGTATCTGCCATGTCCATTGCTTCTCGAGAATGTCAATTGCTTCCTACTATGATGCTGCCAGTAGTGGGGAGTAATAATAATACTATAATGACGCGCACCTTACTTGACCAGTGCTCACAGAGGTCATTCGTTCTGCGGTCATCATTACCCCAGCTCAAGTGTACCAGCAAGGGTCAAGAGAATTTGCATCTCCATGGTTTCACTGGTGAAATAGATTCCAGTGACTATGATATCGTGGAGATTTCCTATGTTTGTAGAAGAAAGGTATGTCCCATCAAGGCTGTTGTGGTCGACACACTACCCAGTTTCTATATAGCATCAGAGATTCAACCACATTTGAAATATCTCAGAAGCAAGGGTTATAAACTGGATGATGATCAACTCTCTGCTAACAATGATATTATGCTACTGGTCGGAGCTGATTATTACTACGACTTGGTTCACCCTGGATATCGGCGGGTAGATAAGCTTATAATGCTCCCCATGATCCAAGGGTATGCCATTTCTGGATCCTATGCCACTTCCTCTCAAGACACACAGGTGGAGGTGGTTACGGTCCTCAAGGTAGCAGTAAGCCCCATAGATAAATATATTAGGCCAAATGTGCCTGATAATACATGTACTGATATAGATAAGCTATGGGACTTGGACAACATTGGAATTGACCCACATGAACTTGATCGTGAGTCCAAGCTAGCGTTAAGCTCGTATGAAGAGACTGTAACGTATGACTCTGGCAGGGTATGTGGTAAGGCTCCCTTGGAATGATAACAAGAGTAAATTACCTACTAATTTCCATCTAGCACTTGGTAGGTTACGTGGCCTTCAGAAGCAGTTTGTCAAGGATCCAAATTATTGCAAGACTTATGCGGCAGTTTTAGCCGAGCAGGTACAACGTGGATTTGTGGAGAGAGTAGATCTCAGTGTGTATGGGGATAACATCCATTACCTTGCTCACCATGGGATTAAAAAGGACAGTTCCACCACTCCTGTTCGTATTGTATTGTGTATGACTGCTCTGCTAAATCCAGTGATCGCTCCTATCGCCTGAATGATTGTCTGTACACGGGTCCGTCCCTGGTCTCTGATCTCGCGCAAATTATGTTGCGCTTCAGATGTCATAAGTTTGCATGGGTCGCCGATATTGAGAAGGCCTTCCTGATGCTTCAACTCTATCGTGAAGACAGGGACTCGACAAGATTTTTATGGCCACGGGACCCAATGGATCTAGATTCAGAGTATCTGGTCTACAGGTTCAGAGTCGTCTTATTCGGGGCGACCTGTTCCCAGTTCCTTCTCAACGCTACTATCTTGCGTCATCTTGAGGAGGCTGGACTAGATCCTGACTTCAAGAATGAGATCAAGCAGGGGATCTATGTGGACAATCTTCAAGGCACTGGAGACGATGAAGATTTATTGCTCGAAAGATGCTGGGAGATCCGCGATATATTTGCCAAGGCTCATCTATACTTGAGAGAATGGGCCACTAATAGTGATCTTTTGAAAGGTCAATTTGCTTCTGACGGTGTAGCTACTGAGAATAGTGAGGTGAAGTTTTTAGGCCACAAATGGGACACTACCACAGATTGTATATCCTTCTGTCACACCCCATGCGGCAGTGAGCCTATGACCAAGCGAAACTGCTTAAGCTTGTCAGTGAGGTTGTTTGATCCCCTAGGTTTTTTGCTGCCTGTAACTATCCGTGCTCGTATGTTTTTACAGCAACTATGGCGGCTAAAACTAGATTGGGACACGCCCCTCCTGACTGAGTTACAAGATACTTGGCGGTTGATTCGGTCGGACTTTTCCACATGTTGCAAGGTCCAACTTAATCGTCAGGTTATTAGTGGTCAACAGGTGGATCTACATGCCTTTTCTGATGCTAGTAATAGTGCGTACGGTACTGCCATATACATATGCAATGGTAGTGAAGCGACACTGGCTATAGCGAAGGCCAAAGTAGCCCCTATCAAGAAGATTACAGTTCCTAAATTAGAACTTACTGCATTGCTTCTGTCTGCTCGTCTAATAAAGTTTAGACTGGATGCTTATACAGACATAATACAGATTAATAATGTCTATGTCTGGAGCGACAGTCAAATAGCACTTTCATGGGTACACAGCCAGAAAGTGTTACCTGTTTATGTTTCTAATCGCACTGATGAGATACATAACTTAGTTCCTACAGCTAAATTTCGCTATGTGAGCACCAGGGATAACCCCAGTGACATAATTTCCCGGGGGATCTCGGCGCAACAGTTTATGTCGTCCTCTATTTGGTGGCATGGACCTCTATGGCTTATATCTCCAACTGAATGGCCTCAGGATTTCAGGGAATGCATATCTGATCCTTCAAGTCGGCCCCAAGATGATGTGTTAAGTAGTTCGAATGTGAGTACTACACATCAGGATAACAAGTTGGTAGAGTGGGAACGTTACGGCAGCTATGATCAAGTAATACGGGTATTTGCATGCATATACCGTTTCATTAACAACATGAAAAGTCGGGCTCACGGGTCTTTCCTTAGTGAAGATTCGAAGCATATCAGACTCCATGAATTGAGATCAGCAGAAGCAAAACTAATATGTTTAGTACAAAGGGAATCTTATCCTACTGAAAATCAAATCCTGAGCAAGGAGTCAAAGGCCAAACCCTCTAACTTAATGAGGCAGCTAGGATTATATATGGAAGGAGGCATAATTAAGTGTAGAGGCAGGATACAAAAGGCGGACATTATTGATTCTGCGAAATATCCTGTCCTCCTTAGCTCCTCTCATTTGATTACCAAACTGTTGATTCGCCAATGCCATAGGACCTGCCTACATTTTGGCGTAAATTATGTTCTGGCATATATGCGACAACGTTGGTGGATCCCTAAGATGCGACAAGCAATTAAAGGGATCCACAATCGCTGTACTATCTGTAAAAGATTACAGGGTAAGCCTTACTCCCCAGTTGATCTACCTCCCTTACCTGAGTTCAGGGTACAAAGGACTGAACCATTTCAGGTAACCGGGGTGGACTACACCGGAGCGATTCATGTTAGAGAATCGCCCGGTAATATCATAAAGATATATGCCGTTCTATTCACATGTGCGGTAACCAGAGCGATTCATATTGAATTGATTGACGACCTCTCCAGTGAGGGTTTTTTGCATACTCTAAGACGCTTTGCAGGCCGCAATGGTTTCCCTCAAATTATTATGAGCGATAATGCGACTTGTTTTGTCGGGGCCTCTAAATATCTCCAGAGTTTAATGGATGACCCGCAGGTTGTGGCTACCCTCACTGGAAAGGGTTGTCAGGGGAGATTTATACCAGCACGTGCACCATGGTTTGGGGCGATTTGGGAGAGAACAATTGGTATCGTCAAATCTGCCATGAAGAAGGTATTAGGAAGGGCACTGGTGACCAGACGGGAGTTGCAAACCAACTTAGTAGAAATTGAGATGTCAGTCAACGACAGGCCCTTGACCTATACCTCGGCAGATGTTGATGACCTCTTACCCATTTCGCCTTCTATGCTAACACGTGGACGAACCCTTAATACCTTTTCTAGATCGTCCGTAAATGACGAAGATCTGCATGACCCTACGTTCGGCAATGCTGACGCCACACGTCGTCGCTTCCAGTATGTAAACAAGGTGTCCGACGATCTATGGAAACGGTGGACCCAAGAATATTTCTGTCTCTTCGCGAGCGTCACTCTAATAAGATCAAAGGGACGAATCAACGATGGCCTCGTATCGGGGATATCGTTCTGTTTCATGATGAGCATCCTAGGTTATTTTGGAAGCTTGGGAGGATTATCGATTTGTTCCAGGGCATTGATGGTCTTATAAGGGTTGCTAGAATACGAACTTCGACTGGGGTTACTACTCGCCCAGTCATAAGGTTATATCCCTTGGAGCAGGATGTAGAACTGCCGGATGATCCTGGCTCTCTACTGATACCCCTCCGCGGGAGAGTGCTGGTGACAATGCTCCTCAAGGTGGGGCAGCTGATGATGAGAAGGATGATCCTCCTCAGGCTTCAGGTGGCGCTCGTCCCAAAAGGAGGGCGGCTATGAGTTCCGTGGATCTTTGGAGATCAAAGATCAAACAAGGTGATCTTTGATTCTTCGATGTCCTTTTGTTGTTCTCTGTATATAGCTCCTGTATATCATTTTTGGTGGCGGGCAATATGTCGGGAATAGGGTAATGATCCCGACAGTTTTAGGTCCAATAGGACATTTGAATTTGGCGGTATCGTATCGTATCGCTTGTACGATTTCGGCTGGTTCTTTGTGTATTGTAGTCTATTCTTAAGTATAGGTTAAATATTAACTGTAATGTATAAATATCTACATCAGCTCTAGATGTATCATGAAACCAAGTTATGGGTTATAATTATTATGAGCCGGCAGCCATATGTAATTTCGCCCAACATCCCCCCCCCCCCCCCCCCGGCTCTGACTCAACCCACAGTTCACCATGTGCTACAAATATTAATCTATAACCACCGTACTACATCACCAGTCATCTAAGCTAAGTTCATTGTATCGATATTGTATTATGTGAACATTCCTACATGTCATGCAATTGAATTAGCCGTGTGGGGGACTGGATTACACCCATCGACTACGTCGTTTGGTAATTATATTATAACTATTTGTTGGGTTATTTCATGTACCAGTGATATGCAATTTAACCTCCTTATCTAAATTCCCGACAATAATATTTGTCAGGCTAATTGACTAATAATTTTCAGGTAACTCACGATTCCGTTTCTTAAAACGTGTGTTCCTGAAGAAACACATGAAGATATTGTGAAGGTAAAAATGGATATGATTAACAACAAAGTAAGTACACTCATCCATAAAAGAAAGGTACCCCCCTGATCGAGAAATCTGAAGCCTCATGCTATATAGTTGTAGTAACACTGGCCCTGAACCATCAACGGCACGTAAGGGGGGGGTGGCTGTGGGTTGTGGGGGGGAGAAGATCAGCTCCCAGCGCCCTGCCACAATCGACAGGCACCACCCACTTTCGGGACGTCGATGGTTCAGGGCCAGTGTTACCACACCTAAATAGCATGAGGCTTCAGATCTCTCGATCAGGCAGGGTACCTTTCATTTATGGATGAGTGTACATCACAGCCATTAACACTCGTGGATATTGATCGAGTTCACTGCATCGGGAGGCGAAGGGAGGGAGGAGGGCCCCGTCCTATATTAATTCTCCACGTACCGAGCGAGGCAGATGGTTTTTCGAAACAAAGTGCTTCTGAACCCCAAACGGCGTCAAGGACCTCCAGACAATCCGTAACGAATGACAGAATCCGAGACTGTAACAGAGGGGAAGTGAGCGGTCCGGACCACGCTGACGAAGGGGGACCAAACCACGCTGATGGAAAAGGACCGGACGACACTGCTGAGGGTGTACTCAACCACCTTGGTGCAGGAGGGCCGGACCACGACGGTGTGAGTGAAACCTGGTCGCGCTTCTACCCAACAGAACCCCACTCAGCCAACCAAGGAACAGCAGAGTATATTCATCAATGAAGACTTAACTAAGCATAAAACACATTTGTTATGGCAAAGCCTGAATAGCGAAGACAAATAATGTAATACATGACGCTGGACCATAGACGGTAATATAACCTTTACAGATAAATCCAACAACTATTCGTCATATTCAAACCTTCGACGAATTAGAACACCTAGTTCAAAGTTAGATGTTTTGTTGTATTTCTTGATTGTCTGTTTGTTGTATGCGTAATTCATTTACGAGAAAGTATGAAAGTGAGTATTGTATTGACCACATTTAATTTTTTATTGGGTTTTGTTTTTGTGTATGCAA
>CM064525.1:29380294-29493898 GCA_032716605.1 Paralithodes platypus
TACTTTGAGGACATTAATACAGCCTTAGCCAGACTATCTTCCACCCAAGCATCAACCCCTGTTAAGGATACCGGTACACCAAAGGCGACTGGTTTTAACCTGCGAAGCTTACTTTGCCTACCTTTTCCGGGGATACGGCTACCCGGACTGGATTTTGGGATATCTTTGAGTGTTCCGTCCATCATAATAAAACACTCACATCCATCCAAAGGTTCACATATCTCCGTGGTCAATTGAAAGGGGAGGCATTGAAGTTGGTCGGTGGGTACAAGCTAGAAGCTACAAGCTACGAGTCTGCAGTGGAGTTGCTGAAGAGAACTTACGGGAGAGAGGAAGTCATCAAGACCGCGTTAATTACTAAATTCTTCACACTAGACCCTCCATCCTATGATGTGATGGACCTAAAGGAGTACTATGCCTCCTTTGAGAGCCTCCTCCGATCTATGGAGACAATGGCCATCACCAAGGAGGAGATATTTAGTGTAAGTATCTTGAACAAGATACCCTCTCCCCTAAAAGGAAAATCGTAAGACGACAACTAAGCGACTCTCCACTAAACTTGGAAGCGTTGGTGCAGGTGTACCAGGACTGAAGTCTTCAATATGGCGAGTACTGGACACTACCGACAAGTGAAGATGTCGCCATCTACTGCAGCTTTCCCGGTACAGACTTCTCCTAAACAGAAAAGGCCAATATCATTAGGTTTGCAAGTTGTGCAGTGTCCACGGTCATCTGTGGTACCAGTGTCCTAAGTATCCTAAGGCTACACAGAAGATTAGCAAGGCTAAATCGCTTAAGTTATGTACCAGCTGTCTGGCAAGAGACCACTTCAACAGTACTTGAACCAATTCCTACATCAAACCTTGTAAGTATTGCAAGGGGAAACATTGGTTTTCCCTTTGCACCCAGTCTGATCGACACGACGGCAAAGAAAAAGGGAGAACCCCCAAAGAGTCACATGAGAAAGGTAAGAGCGAGGGTGATAAAGTATCTGCCATGTCCATTGCTTCTCGAGAATGTCAATTGCTTCCTACTATGATGCTGCCAGTAGTGGGGAGTAATAATAATAATACTATAATGACGCGCACCTTACTTGACCAGTGCTCACAGAGGTCATTCGTTCTGCGGTCATCATTACCCCAGCTCAAGTGTACCAGCAAGGGTCAAGAGAATTTGCATCTCCATGGTTTCACTGGTGAAATAGATTCCAGTGACTATGATATCGTGGAGATTTCCTATGTTTGTAGAAGAAAGGTATGTCCCATCAAGGCTGTTGTGGTCGACACACTACCCAGTTTCTATATAGCATCAGAGATTCAACCACATTTGAAATATCTCAGAAGCAAGGGTTATAAACTGGATGATGATCAACTCTCTGCTAACAATGATATTATTCTACTGGTCGGAGCTGATTATTACTACGACTTGGTTCACCCTGGATATCGGCGGGTAGATAAGATTATAATGCTCCCCATGATCCAAGGGTATGCCATTTCTGGATCCTATGCCACTATCCTCTCAAGACACACAGTGTGGAGGTGGTTACGGTCCTCAAGGTAGCAGTAAGCCCCATAGATAAATATATTAGGCCAAATGTGCCTGATAATACATGTACTGATATAGATAAGCTATGGGACTTGGACAACATTGGAATTGACCCACATGAACTTGATCGTGAGTCCAAGCTAGCGTTAAGCTCGTATGAAGAGACTGTAACGTATGACTCTGGCAGGGTATGTGGTAAGGCTCCCTTGGAATGATAACAAGAGTAAATTACCTACTAATTTCCATCTAGCACTTGGTAGGTTACGTGGCCTTCAGAAGCAGTTTGTCAAGGATCCAAATTATTGCAAGACTTATGCGGCAGTTTTAGCCGAGCAGGTACAACGTGGATTTGTGGAGAGAGTAGATCTCAGTGTGTATGGGGATAACATCCATTACCTTGCTCACCATGGGACTAAAAAGGACAGTTCCACCACTCCTGTTCGTATTGTGTATGACTGCTCTGCTAAATCCAGTGATCGCTCCTATAGCCTGAATGATTGTCTGAACACGGGTCCGTCCCTGGTCTCTTATGTTGCGCTTCAGATGTCATAAGTTTGCATGGGTCGCCGATATTGAGAAGGCCTTCCTGATGCTTCAACTCCATCGTGAAGACAGGGACTCGACAAGATTTTATGGCCACGGGACCCAATGGATCTAGATTCAGAGTATCTGGTCTACAGGTTCAGAGTCGTCTTATTCGGGGCGACCTGTTCCCAGTTCCTTCTCAACGCTACTATCTTGCGTCATCTTGAGGAGGCTGGACTAGATCCTGACTTCAAGAATGAGATCAAGCAGGGTATCTATGTGGACAATCTTCAAGGCACTGGAGACGATGAAGATTTATTGCTCGAAAGATGCTGGGAGATCCGCGATATATTTGCCAAGGCTCATCTATACTTGAGAGAATGGGCCACTAATAGTGATCTTTTGAAAGGTCAATTTGCTTCTGACGGTGTAGCTACTGAGAATAGTGAGGTGAAGTTTTTAGGCCACAAATGGGACACTACCACAGATTGTATATCCTTCTGTCACACCCCATGCGGCAGTGAGCCTATGACCAAGCGAAACTGCTTAAGCTTGTCAGTGAGGTTGTTTGATCCCTAGGTTTTTTGCTGCCTGTAACTATCCGTGCTCGTATGTTTTTACAGCAACTATGGCGGCTAAAACTAGATTGGGACACGCCCCTCCTGACTGAGTTACAAGATACTTGGCGGTTGATTCGGTCGGACTTTTCCACATGTTGCAAGGTCCAACTTAATGGTCAGGTTATTAGTGGTCAACAGGTGGATCTACATGCCTTTTCTGATGCTAGTAATAGTGCGTACGGTACTGCCATATACATATGCAATGGTAGTCAAGCGGACACTGGCTATAGCGAAGGCCAAAGTAGCCCCTATCAAGAAGATTACAGTTCCTAAATTAGAACTTACTGCATTGCTTCTGTCTGCTCGTCTAATAAAGTTTAGACTGGATGCTTATACA
The DNA here is from genome assembly GCA_032716605.1 of Paralithodes platypus. Classification (NCBI taxonomy): domain Eukaryota; kingdom Metazoa; phylum Arthropoda; class Malacostraca; order Decapoda; family Lithodidae; genus Paralithodes; species Paralithodes platypus. Next base: position 29,383,322 of record CM064525.1, read on the forward strand.
GACATAATACAGATTAATAATGTCTATGTCTGGAGCGACAGTCAAATAGCACTTTCATGGGTACACAGCCAGAAAGTGTTACCTGTTTATGTTTCTAATCGCACTGATGAGATACATAACTTAGTTCCTACAGCTAAATTTCGCTATGTGAGCACCAGGGATAACCCCAGTGACATAATTTCCCGGGGGATCTCGGCGCAACAGTTTATGTCGTCCTCTATTTGGTGGCATGGACCTCTATGGCTTATATCTCCAACTGAATGGCCTCAGGATTTCAGGGAATGCATATCTGATCCTTCAAGTCGGCCCCAAGATGATGTGTTAAGTAGTTCGAATGTGAGTACTACACATCAGGATAACAAGTTGGTAGAGTGGGAACGTTACGGCAGCTATTATCAAGTAATACGGGTATTTGCATGCATATACCGTTTCATTAACAACATGAAAAGTCGGGCTCACGGGTCTTTCCTTAGTGAAGATTCGAAGCATATCAGACTCCATGAATTGAGATCAGCAGAAGCAAAACTAATATGTTTAGTACAAAGGGAATCTTATCCTACTGAAAATCAAATCCTGAGCAAGGAGTCAAAGGCCAAACCCTCTAACTTAATGAGGCAGCTAGGATTATATATGGAAGGAGGCATAATTAAGTGTAGAGGCAGGATACAAAAGGCGGACATTATTGATTCTGCGAAATATCCTCTCATTTGATTACCAAACTGTTGATTCGCCAATGCCATAGGACCTGCCTACATTTTGGCGTAAATTATGTTCTGGCATATATGCGACAACGTTGGTGGATCCCTAAGATGCGACAAGCAATTAAAGGGATCCACAATCGCTGTACTATCTGTAAAAGATTACAGGGTAAGCCTTACTCCCCAGTTGATCTACCTCCCTTACCTGAGTTCAGGGTACAAAGGACTGAACCATTTCAGGTAACCGGGGTGGACTACACCGGAGCGATTCATGTTAGAGAATCGCCCGGTAATATCATAAAGATATATGCCGTTCTATTCACATGTGCGGTAACCAGAGCGATTCATATTGAATTGATGACGACCTCTCCAGTGAGGGTTTTTTGCATACTCTAAGACGCTTTGCAGGCCGCAATGGTTTCCCTCAAATTATTATGAGCGATAATGCGACTTGTTTTGTCGGGGCCTCTAAATATCTCCAGAGTTTAATGGATGACCCGCAGGTTGTGGCTACCCTCACTGGAAAGGGTTGTCAGGGGAGATTTATACCAGCACGTGCACCATGGTTTGGGGCGATTTGGGAGAGAACAATTGGTATCGTCAAATCTGCCATGAAGAAGGTATTAGGAAGGGCACTGGTGACCAGACGGGAGTTGCAAACCAACTTAGTAGAAATTGAGATGTCAGTCAACGACAGGCCCTTGACCTATACCTCGGCAGATGTTGATGACCTCTTACCCATTTCGCCTTCTATGCTAACACGTGGACGAACCCTTAATACCTTTTCTAGATCGTCCGTAAATGACGAAGATCTGCATGACCCTACGTTCGGCAATGCTGACGCCACACGTCGTCGCTTCCAGTATGTAAACAAGGTGTCCGACGATCTATGGAAACGGTGGACCCAAGAATATTTTCTGTCTCTTCGCGAGCGTCACTCTAATAAGATCAAAGGGACGAATCAACGATGGCCTCGTATCGGGGATATCGTTCTGTTTCATGATGAGCATCCTAGGTTATTTTGGAAGCTTGGGAGGATTATCGATTTGTTCCAGGGCATTGATGGTCTTATAAGGGTTGCTAGAATACGAACTTCGACTGGGGTTACTACTCGCCCAGTCATAAGGTTATATCCCTTGGAGCAGGATGTAGAACTGCCGGATGATCCTGGCGTCTCTACTGATACCCCTCCGCGGGAGAGTGCTGGTGACAATGCTCCTCAAGGTGGGGCAGCTGATGATGAGAAGGATGATCCTCCTCAGGCTTCAGGTGGCGCTCGTCCCAAAAGGAGGGCGGCTATGAGTTCCGTGGATCTTTGGAGATCAAAGATCAAACAAGGTGATCTTTGATTCTTCGATGTCCTTTTGTTGTTCTCTGTATATAGCTCCTGTATATCATTTTTGGTGGCGGGCAATATGTCGGGAATAGGGTAATGATCCCGACAGTTTTAGGTCCAATAGGACATTTGAATTTGGCGGTATCGTATCGTATCGCTTGTACGATTTCGGCTGGTTCTTTGTGTATTGTAGTCTATTCTTAAGTATAGGTTAAATATTAACTGTAATGTATAAATATCTACATCAGCTCTAGATGTATCATGAAACCAAGTTATGGGTTATAATTATTATGAGCCGGCAGCCATATGTAATTTCGCCCAACATCCCCCCCCCCCCCCGGCTCTGACTCAACCCACAGTTCACCATGTGCTACAAATATTAATCTATAACCACCGTACTACATCACCAGTCATCTAAGCTAAGTTCATTGTATCGATATTGTATTATGTGAACATTCCTACATGTCATGCAATTGAATTAGCCGTGTGTGGGGGACTGGATTACACCCATCGACTACGTCGTTGGTAATTATATTATAACTATTTGTTGGGTTATTTCATGTACCAGTGATATGCAATTTAACCTCCTTATCTAAATTCCCGACAATAATATTTGTCAGGCTAATTGACTAATAATTTTCAGGTAACTCACGATTCCGTTTCTTAAAACGTGTGTTCCTGAAGAAACACATGAAGATATTGTGAAGGTAAAAATGGATATGATTAACAACAAAGTAAGTACACTCATCCATAAAAGAAAGGTACCCCCCTGATCGAGAAATCTGAAGCCTCATGCTATATAGTTGTAGTAACACTGGCCCTGAACCATCAACGGCACGTAAGTGGGTGGTGACTGTGGATTGTGGGAGGGAGTAGATCAGCTCCCTACTCCCTCCCACAATCCACAGTCACCACCCACTTTCGGGACGTCGATGGTTCAGGGCCAGTGTTACCACACCTAAATAGCATGAGGCTTCAGATCTCTCGATCAGGCAGGGTACCTTTCATTTATGGATGAGTGTACATCACAGCCATTAACACTCGTGGATATTGATCGAGTTCACTGCATCGGGAGGCGAAGGGAGGGAGGAGGGCCCCGTCCTATATTAATTCTCCACGTACCGAGCGAGGCAGATGGTTTTTCGAAACAAAGTGCTTCTGAACCCCAAACGGCGTCAAGGACCTCCAGACAATCCGTAACGAATGACAGAATCCGAGACTGTAACAGGAGGGGAAGTGAGCGGACCGGACCACGCTGACGAAGGGGGACCAAACCACGCTGATGGAAAAGGACCGGACGACACTGCTGAGGGTGTACTCAACCACCTTGGTGCAGGAGGGCCGGACCACGACGGTGTGAGTGAACCTGGTCGCGCTTCTACCCAACAGAACCCCACTCAGCCAACCAAGGAACAGCAGAGTATATTCATCAATGAAGACTTAACTAAGCATAAAACACATTTGTTATGGCAAGCCTGAATAGCGAAGACAAATAATGTAATACATGACTGCTGGACCATAGACGGTAATATAACCTTTAAAGATAAATCCAACACTATTCGTCATATTCAAACCTTCGACGAATTAGAACACCTAGTTCAAAGTTAGATGTTTGTTTGTATTTCTTGATTGTCTGTTTGTTGTATGCGTATTCATTTACGAGAAAGTATGAAAGTGAGTATTGTATTGACCACATTTAATTTTTATTGGGTTTTGTTTTGTGTATGCAATGTAACTGGTAGGTGTAAGGAATTATATCTTCATTATTAAGATAAAATTGTATGTAGTATAACTCGCTAGTTTATTGAATATGATACTGTGCATAATGAATACAAATGAATAAGTGTGTGCAGATAGTTCAAGTGTACAGTCATGGACCGAAATTATGTAACCAACCTAGTATTATGATCCACCAGCAGAACACTAGTGAAGAACCGTTTGATCAAGCAGTGTTATTCGAAAATTAGCATTCAGTTTCTTGCGTAAATGTGGTATAACCATCATGAGCAAGACAATGCATGATCTTTATATAATTCCGTCAATGACTTTTCCCATTATGTTAAGACTGCAGCCACAGCCATTGATGGTATAACAAGTGTTTATTGTTCATTGCTAATCGGTGTTTCTCCGTGGGTATGTTCATTTATAGGGAGTAAAAAGTACGATTGAGATAGTTTAGTAGACTTTTAAAAATAAATTTAATCGTTTCACTTTTTAATTTAGCAATACTTCAAAATAAGATGCTTGCAGTACGACTTAACTGTTCAAATTTAGCCACCATTTCTCTCTTGGTGTATGATGTTTGAGTGTCGAAGTATACGCATTGACCTTTTGTGAGCTATTATGAATATACCAGTGTTCTCAGTTTCTCTAATTTGATCACTTTAGGGCTTTTCTTTCAGAATGCAGCGTCAGAGTATCAGAATGGTTGCTTACATATTTCTCCGACTGAATCAAATTGCAACTGTGTTTTGCTTGTATTAACCCTTTCAGGCTCCTGGCTCGTTTTTACTTTTATTCTGGCTATTATTGGACGATTTTACAAGGCTTCGGGAAAATCTGTAGGAATGAAAAGAGTCAAGTGTAACTTAATTAACCCTGTGATTCAATATACCTTTCCCAATATAAATAGAATCGTCTGATGATGGCCGGAGTGGGCTTCCCGAGGGTGCGTCGTGGTACTGGAAGTTTAGTATAATGTACACATTTTGTATTGATGATGGCCGGAGTGGGCTTCCCGAGGGTGCGTCGTGGTACTGGAAGTTTAGTATAATGTACACATTTTGTTTTTAATATTGCAAACTATTGAAATTATTGATACTTTTTTGTGTTTGGTATAATGAGTATGTTTCACAGTATTTTTCAATGTCTGCATTTATTTTGTTGTTTATTATGGCTATTATCGAATACGGTATCGAAAACTCGAATACGGTATCATTATAATTATTGTAATTATATCCCTTATCTTGCTATTTGCGAACACGGTGTAAGGGATAGGTTGTACTGCATTCATTTATTGAGGCTATGTAGTGAATTTATATTACTTGACAATTACTGTATATAGGTTATTGCGTGTGTGTGTGTGTGTGTGTTAGAAAAACATTGTTTTAGTGGAATACTAAAACAGTATAAATTAACATTTTGCAACTACTTAGCAATCATCATCATCATTATAATTATTATTATTATTACTAGTAATTTATAATTATTATGATTATTATTTGTATTATTATTATTATTATTAATATTATTATTATTGTTGTAATTATAGTAAGTGATGGTAAAGGAATTGTAAGGTATTTAACAAAGGTAATACAAGTCGTGCGTTTTACCTTGTGAAAGGTAATCATTTGTTAATTTTGTTTTCAGAATGCAGCGTCGGAGTATCAGAATGGTTTTCTATGTATGTTTCCAAATGATTCACACTGTAATTTTGCTTTGCTGATATTATTATAAACTTCATGTTACTTTACTATTTTTATTATTAGTAGTATTAGTATTAGTATTAGTATTATTAATATCATTATTACTAGCAGGGGTACCCGGCGTTGCCCGGGTTTAAATTCTACTACCATAATCACCATCATCAATCACTACTACCATAATCATCACAATACTACTACTACCATAATCACCGGCCTCGACCTCCCTATGCCTCATTAAACGGCGACCTCGATTTGGGCCGCTAAATGACCTCCGATTTTGGATCTGACCTCATCCGTACTCCCATTTTGGGGGGCTGCAAACAACTTTCGTTCCATACACCTTTTCGATCGGAGGCCTCCTTCTGCCCCAAACGGCCATATTTTGTTTTGTTTTTCAATTTCGGCCTCGAAACGACCTCCGATCGTGGCCTCGCCCCCTCTATGACCTAACCCAGGTCAATTGACACCCACATGCAAAGTTTCAGCTCCCAGGTCCAAAACTGCGGCCGCCTATTAAGAACACACAGGCAGACAAACAGACACACAAACTGATTTAATAATATAGAAGATAAGTAGTAGTAGTAGTAGTAGTAGTAGTAGTATTGCTACTACTACTCTATGATATAAACCACATTACTTAAATCAAAATATGCTGAAAATATGAGTTATGAAGGGAAACATGTGGACGTGAAATATGAAATTATTTGAAAAGCTAATTCACTTGTACAGCAAATACGAGCCGGCTCGTTTGTATTCTCGCGTGTGTGTGTGTGTGTGTGTGTGTATGTAAAAATGATTGATAGTAACCCATGGACATTGTTGTTATTTAGGGACTCACTATTTAGATGTTTGGTGTTAGGCTACTTTGTATAGATGTCTGACATTGTTGTTCTTTAGTGACACATTATTTACATATTTGGTGATTGAATACTTTGTATAGTTGTCTGTCCTCCATATCTACATAATTATTTATATATTCATATTTAATCATGTTTTCTTTGTACTTGACATTTATTTTGTTCATGCACCTTATATTCAATATAATCATTACCTTACTTTAAATATCTAAAGTATTGTTGATAATGGAAGCCTGTTCAGACTAAAACAACTTGCTCTATATTCAATGTTAAATTTATTTATAAGCAACACATTCGTATTATAAATGGTAACCTTTTTCTAACCGAAATTAATTACTGTTACGAATTCAGAGTTAATAGGTGATCTGTTCTATCTTCAGAAATTATGTAGATTGTCATCTTGCTGTACTGTTTTAATTTAAAATGCTCTGCAGTTATGTCTTTACAAATATGTGTAATGTAATTATACATCCATGTGTGCATTCTTACTTTAGTATAATAAATAATATCTCCATCATAATACTGCCACAGGGTAGTTTACTGTATATGTTTAACCAAAATGCTCTATGATGTTACCATATGATGTAAACAATATACACGTATTATGTATACATTGTAGGAAAGCTTGCCATAAAATTGGTGATGATGGGCTTTGTGATAAATGTATGCATTATACTGCTTCATTCAGTCGTGTAGCAAATGATGAATTACTGACATTAATTACTATAAAGCATTACTTTAGGGAACCTTCAATTATTAAAATAATCAGAGAATCAATATTGTAACCCACATTTACTTAATGATGTACACAATATGCTAAATGTTAATTATATCAATCCAGACTTAAACTACTATAATGTTGTCATTGGACAAAATCTGAAATGTGAATATTTTCTTGAAGGTACACTAAATTTGAGAATTAGATTTGAACTACTTAACGTAAGTACCTTTTCCTTAATCCATTTAAATATACGCAAAGGACCCACAAATCTTGAACAAATCGAATCATATTTATGCAATATTGATATACAGTTGATATAATTGGACTCTCTGAAACCAGGTTTAATGATAATAATATTGACAGATATTATTTGATGACATACAATCATGAACCTAACTATAGAAGAGAAAAAAGGGGTGGAGGAGTGTCTGTTTACGTTAAAAATAATATAATATATAATACGAGGGAAGACCTAAATATAATGAATAATTATGCAGAATCCATATTCATTGAAGTAAATGAAACATCAGTTGGCGGAAATAAGAATGCTCTTATTGGTGTAATATATAGGCCGCCTGATTCAAAATTAATGATTTTTTTGGAATACTTAAATGACATTTTTTGACAAATTAAATCGTGAAAGTATGGCTATATTTATAATGGAAGATTATAACATAAACTTATTGAATAATATTAGTCATAAGTTAACGGCAGATTTCATTGACACATTTTGTTCTTATTCATATGCACCACTTATAAATAATCCAACCAGAGTGAAATTAAATACAACCACTTTAATTGATAACATTCTATCTAATGATATTCAGAGTAGAGAAATCTTAAATGGAATTATGTATAAAGACATATCAGATAATTTCATTGTATTTTGCATTACAGACGCAGAAAAGATAAATCATGTCCTGAGTTTATCATCAAGCGACAGATTAATGAAAATAACATGAACAAGTTCAAAGAAAAGATAGTTAATGTAGAGTGGGCAAATATTATTAGTAATAACTGTCAGGAAACTTTCTCGAGGTTTCATTATGTATTCACAAAAATATATGAGGAATCTTTTCCACTTAGAAAGATCAAAATACAATCAGAATCGTAAGTGCTGGCTCACTATTGGTCTTAAAACCTCCATAAAATAGATAAATACATTATGTTTAATTTCAGTAAAAGATCCTACTGAACACAATAAAAGTAGATAGTTTGGTTAAAAAAGAATATTGCAAAAATTATTACGCCAGGCAGAGCACGAACATTATGACAAGCTACTTAATGAGGTAGTTGTCGCTTTTTCTGGATCCCCTTCTCCCTCATGTTTAGCATATTAGTTTTGAGATTCTAAGACGTTTGTTTCGTTATTTTGGCGATGTTGAGACCTTTTGCCTCATTTCCTTGTCATTATTTAGACCTAGCGTGCCATTTAGATGTCATTTTATTCCTGGCGAGCAATAGCGAGCCTGTAATTTTAGAAGGAACTGGGCTTTGGCTGGGACATTTTTATACCGAATAATTTACAAATTTATCTTGAAAGGGGATCTAGGGGGTGTTTTGTTAAGCTTGATGGAGGTCTAGCGAGGAAACTCAAAAATATATTAATAAATAATTATATAGACCAAAAAAAATGCACTACCCTCTTAAGGAAAATATAAGGAAATATAAAACAATCATGGGAGTTAATTCGAGAAAATAATAAATAAAAAACAATCTCAAAATAAATCAGCGGATTTTGTTATATTTGATAAAAGATTGAGTAATAATACACATATTGCTAATGCCTTTAACGACTATTATCTTAATATAGGAGCCAATATTAGCCAATCATGGCCAATTATTAATAAGATATTTTCATCCTTTATGCCTGTTGCCAAGCCTTAATTATACAATATTCCTGAAACCAACAAATTGTACCGAAGTAAAGAATGTCATACCAAATTTTAAAAAGAAAAGTCCTGGATGGGACGGAATAAGCTCTAGCATAATCCATATTTTGTTGAGGCATTAACACATATAATAAATATTTATTTTTCTGAGGGAGTTTTTTCGTGTGAGTTCACAATAGCAAACGTTTTACCTCTCTATAAAAATGGTGATGTTTCGGATATAAAATATTATCGTCCCATTTCTATAATGTCTGTATTCTCCAAACAATTTGAGCATCTAATGTATAACAGGATTATTACTTTTTAAAATAAATACAACTTGCTTTATAAATACCAGTTTGGTTTTAGGAAGGGATATGGTACAGAGCTGGCACTTATATTGATGATAGACAACATATCAGAAGCAATATACGCAGGTAAACATGTTCTTGGACTGTTTTTAGATCTTAGTAAGGCGTTCGATACGGTCAATCAGAATATATTACTGGAAAAATTATTGACCTATGGAATAAGAGGGAAAGCACTAAACTGGTTTATGAGTTACCTAGTTATCATAATATGTATTCTACAATATGGATGATTCATCCAAAGACACTGTACAATCTGGGGTGCCACAGGGCTCGGTACTATTGCCTTTATTATATCTAACTTATGTTAATGATGTTGTAAATATTTCCCCAAACTAATTACCCACACTGTTTGCAGATGATACCAATATATTTTTTGAGTGATGACAATATTGATGATATCTTTGAATTAATGAACGTAGAAGTTAAGAAATGATTAGAATGGACAGTTGTTAATAAATTACCATTACATTCTGATAAAACTAACTATATGGTATTTACTTCAAGGGGAAAACAAGTACAAACTAATATGAGTATATACGTAAATAATACCTGTATTAAAAAAGTAAATGACACAACAAAATTTAGGTGTAATTATAGATGAAAAGTTATCTTGGGGTGAACATGTTAAGTATAATAAAAATACAATTTCAAAAGGTATTGGTATTAGTTGTAAAGCAAGAAAAGGTATTGGTATTAGTTGTAAAGCAAGAAAAGGTATTGGTATTAGTTGTAAAGCAAGAAAATCGCTGAACATTTCAGTGCTAGTTACTTTATATAATTCATTTGTATATCCATATATCACTTATGGTATAGAGGTACCCCATACTGCAAGTTATTTTAACATCAAATCTATTATAACGCTGCAAACAAGAGCAGTACGAATAATCAAATCCGTTAGTTCCAGAGAGCACACCAAACCACTTTTTAAAACACTAAATGTATTACCTTTGTTACGACCGGCACTACGAAATAAACAAGGGCACTTAAGAATGGATTAGATGATAGGCTATATCTGCAACAACGGTACGCTAATTCCAAACCCTCGAACTATTACGCCGGTGAACAAAAACACTTAAACCCTCCAGAGTTAATCTCCTGGATAACGGGGTATCAATTAACTGGGTTTTAGTGCACTTCTACAAAGGCTTGCCGATGACGGCAAAGCCTCCTCACAAAAGGAGTACTTTACGTTAATAAAATGCTCTTAAGTAATAACAATGCTTGAATAAACTATAATAAGATTTAATAAAGGAGTATATGCTTACGTTAACTTTAGTGTGAGTCTGTACTCAACACTAACCTCTACAATGCTCTATGAAAGCACTGGAAGTCTAGTCCTACAGCAATCAGGTATAGAATCTTCTGAAAATGTCTGATGCTCTAAGATGCTCGTTAATACAGAACAAAAATAAATGCAGGGGCAGGACACCAAAGCGTGTATCTTAAATACACCAATAAGTAGGATACATATATATAACAAGGGAGTGCAACAACTCTGTGACAGCACTAATAATAACCACTCAGAAACAGTACTTCCTAAGCCAACGTAACAGCCAAACTGGGTTGTGCACTATGCATCAACCTTGGCTAAAATAAAGCGAGAATAATTTCTAAAGCATACACAATGAAAGTTAATAAACACAATGCTGTCTTTCTTACTAATAAAGTCTAGCAGTGGCATAAAAAGTACTAGGAAACTAGGCAGAGCGCAAGCATGCTCGTAGCCTACTGTCTCCCCTTGAACAGATTTCCCTTAGGTTACGTTAAGTGACTTGGAGGCTCTCTTGATAAGTCCAGATCTCAAGTAGCTGGTCTTACCCTGGCGCTCCACAAAGGTCAACAAAATGAGGTAGCAAGTATGCAGGTGAGATTAGGCAAGAGCCCTTCACTTGTATACTGCTACACTCGCAAAGGAAAATATGCACAAGGGTTACAGGCTAGCTAGCTTCATCGATGTTGTACAGGCTCTGACTTGCCACATACATAACTCAGACAACGACCAAAGATACCTTCCACTGTCTAGCATTAAATAATAAGAGAGAACAGCCCAATAATTAGAAGCACCCCAACACTAGGCTACCATATGACTATGACTCTACTAATCCCTAAAACTAGTGCAAACATGAATGTGAGAGCTGGTGCTGGTAATACGACTGGCCGACTATGGAAGTCGTATGCAGAACCAGAAGGGATAAGTAATTGAATAAAGATGGAAGTATGATAAAGAAGAAGTTCAGAGAGAGAGAAAGTAGTATAGGGGGTTATATGGGGGACAGATTGCAAAGGACATGTAGGACCAAGCACACTATGCCAAGCTCTGCAGGAGACACGAGGGAAGGAACCCCCCAGCACCAAGCTGAGACAGCGTCCTCCAATCACAGACGACTACGTCATGAGGAGCAGAAGTCACGTGACTCGCCAGGCCAATCAGGAGCGTGGGAAACTCCTCCGAGCGAGGGAGGCAGCACATACATACACACGCACATATTACCACCCCGCTCTCGCCTCTCTCTCTCCTTAGAACTTCACACAATGCATCTTATATTAAGGTTAAGGCCCCATTAATTGCTCTTTCCATTCACATATGCATAGCCTACGTGAGTTGCAGTTGGGGTGTGTGTACATGCTTAGATTGATATGCAGGATTCGAAGTTGCATAATAAATCGTAGGCAGTGTCCACCACCCTTTAACTGTCTTCGTGGTGCGATGCATAAGGTGTTGATTTTCGGTGTGAGCATCCTGGGTTCGAATCCACGGACTGCCACATGTGTTTGTAAATTTCATTAATCGATTTTAAGAGTATAGTTGGTTGTTGGAAGGAACATAATAATTCTATCAATGATATAAAATACTACCAAGTGTCACAGACAAGAATAAAGATCACCACTGATCTGTCTGCGACAACATGAACTCTATGAAAGAAAGAACATCGTTCTACGATTATTGTAGCGCATTTCACTGCCCTGGCGAGCGCTAGCGAGTTACGAGCGCATTCTGGCAAGCTGGCCAGCGTAACACCTTTCTCAGATATTTATGAGTTTTCAGTATCAAAATTAATATTTAAGATTATGAAAGGCATTATCCCACCAACTTTAAATGACAAGTTCACCACAAACATAAATGTACACCAGCATCATACTAGACAACGACATAGATTACATATTCCGGTTGCTAGGACAAGTCTAATGAAGAGTACATTTAGACACAAAGGTAAATACATTTTCGAACAGCATGATGGATAAAGTAGACTCACAGTGCAGCTTTGGTAGTTATAAAAAGAGACTTAAAGGTTATCCATTAGTAAATTAATTATATTACTGAACATATTATAGTAGTAGATTTTAATTATATTCCTCTTTCAACTCGGTACTCTATCATTTTTGTATTGTTATTAGTGTGTTATAAAATTACTTCACTTAAAGGCTATTGATCATACAAATGATCAAATTATATTATTTTATTGACTTTAGTATGGACATGGCTGCTCTATCTATTCATTTATTTATGTTGCTAACACCTGAAATACTACTACTGGGACTAATATTATATGTATAGATTTATATATTTTTTAATTTAGTTTTTTATTAAGATATATTTGTTTAGGGTGCACTCTTTCTACACACTTCAGTTTTGTTACTAGTATTTTTAGGATAAAGAATGAATGAATCAATGGGGACATTTATGCAGCATGGTTAAATTGAATGTAATTGAAAAATAGCGATGACATTGGCCAACTTACAATTTTCAGGTAGCCCTCCAATTTCTAAATATATATTGAACATTTATCCAGTACGGAGCCGCTCTATTATATTATGGTCATCATCATCATCTTCTTCTTTTTTTCTTTCTCTCTCTCTCTCTCTCTCTCTCTCTCTCTCTCTCTCTCTCTCTCTCTCTCTCTCTCTCTCTTTAGAGGTGGGTGAGTGCAGAATGCGGACTATTAAAATTCTTTCATACAATTCTAAATTGCAATATATCCTGAAGTATGAACTATGCAGGGAATGCTGCCGGCCTTCATCGGTTTGATAATATAATATTTTCTGCAACATTGAAAAACAGAAACGTTTCACATACACTGACATTTATTCATTTGAATATAAACAAGCATGTATGTATATTGTATATATATATATATATATATATATATATATATATATATATATATTTACAGTATATATATATATATATATATATATAAAACATTGGAACACCAGGCTTTTGTCTATTGTCTCAAGACATACAAGCAAACAGGGGAAGACGAAGGCTAAACAGCCCCTCCTAAATCATCTGCGAAATGCTAACTAGCATATAACAAACAAGAAGTGTTGCCATTTTACTGGCTTTTCCGATTTTTCAGCAGCATATTTATTATATATACAGGCATTTAAGGTGCGTCCACACTGGCGACAAAGCATGTAGGCAACACAAAATACAATTATAGTGGGCAACAACCTGTTAGGTTGTTAATGATATAGTGTTGCAGACATGTTGGTACTAATGTGTAGGTGATATGTCTGCAACACTGTATCAATAACAACTTAACAGGTTGTTGCCTACTACTGTATGTTCTACAGGTATTTTGTGTTGCCGACATGTTTGGTCGCCAGTGTGGACGCACCTTTAACCCTTTCGTTGCGGGTAACGTTCTGGAACGTCCTGGCAAGATACAGCAATTTGCAGGCTTTAAAAGCCTGTAAAAAACATAAAAATCGAGTGTCAGTGGGCGGGAGCGTGAGGGGCCCACCTCCGACCCTCAGAGCAGCGAGCGGCTCACTGAGGTCTCGCGCGGGTCTCTCTCTGTGTCTCACAACAGTGTAGCCAAGCGAGCGAGTGCTACCAAATAGTGGGTTTCCCGCGTTTCACTGGCACCACTGCGGGTGAACCAGACCACGTACGGGGCCCGTTCTGGTCTCATTTTGAAGCTATTTTCGCCTAGTTTTCGGCATAATACACTTCATTTAATGCAGATGCTTGATTTATCATTCAGGAGTGCCTGAATATGCCCTAAATAGCCCAAACATAGCCACAGCCAATGGGTTTTAAGCTCCTGAACTACATTATTTTTTTTTATATATACTTATGCAATTATGAACACTCTGTATATTGTCTATCTATCTATCTATTGCTAGATGCCGTGATCCCCGAAGGGGTGGCCACAAAGGAAACGCCCATGCACCTCTGTCCCCAGTCAGTCGATGCCCCTCCTCCCATCCAGCACCGCTTTCGGTCATATACTTCTTAACTCCATCCTTCCACCTCTCACTCGGTCTACTTCTCCCTCTCTGTCCTACCACTTCACTCTCGTACACTCTCTTAGTCATTCTCTCGCTTCCCATACATTCCACATGGACGAACCATCTCAAGGTGTTCCTTTTCACATTTTCATTGTAATGTGCCTAATGATGCAATGTCATCTCTATTCATATGTATATCATGGAACAATCAATAAACTAAAGAAAGGTATTACCATATAGTATATGGTAATACCTTGGCTATCTAAACATAGTATCTAGTATTGACATCTGCAAAAATAGCCTATATGAATAATGTAAATATAACCCAAATTGATGTACATACACATAATGAACTTATGAAATATATATATAAATATATATAATAGTAAGGATACAATGACGTTTGCTATAATACAAGAGACATATTTTGAATGATTGATTGATAGAAAACGTGGCACCACAACAACAAGGTCATATGGTGCCGAACAAGCTAACTTATATTCGGAAAACTAAATTCTTAAAACAGCGTGAGTAAAATTAGACATCAATGTAAAAGCAATACAATCATACAAAGCTGAAAGAGGCCAGCCTCTTTCAAAAATAAAACACATCGTTTCGAGGGGAACCAGCCTCCCCTCCAAGCACCGAAGAGAGACAGTAAGTACCATCTGCCTTCCGGTGCCACAAAAGCAACCTCCGACATAAGTTGACCAAACTGGGACACTCAATCAGCAAGTGCCTGACAGTAAGGGGAACTTGACAGTCATCATAGAATGGTGATACACCTCCACACATAAGGAACTCGTGTGTGAGCCTGGTATGTCCAATACGGAGGCGAGCGGAAGCAGTTTCCAACTTGCGAGGCATGGTAGGGCAAGCTCTTGGCGAGACTAATTTGTTAACTTCTCTGAGTATGTTAACAGTAACACAATCCCACCGTGCCTGCCAACGGGCACGATCAGCAAACATGAGAGGAGTACGTAGATCAGAAGCTGGCAGACGGTAATTTACATGTGAAGGTCTCAAAGCGGCAGCTTTTGCCAAAGCATCCTCCCTTTCATTACCCTTGACACCAACGTGTGCGGGGACCCAGCAAAAATCCACTCCTGTCCCTCGACGATGAATGAGATACAGCCACTCTAAAATCGCTAAAACTATAGGATGGGAAAAATTAAGAGATTCCGGAGCCATGAGAGCCCTTGAGAATAACTAAAAAAGTAAAATTATTGTCTTGGTGAGCAAACATCAATTTCAGAGCTAAAATAATAGCAGACAACTCTGCAGTAAAAACTGAGGCAGCTAAAGGAAGACTACCTCCACGGCTAAAGTTAGGGAACACAACACCAAAACCAACACCGGAGGATGATTTAGAGCCATCAGTATACACAGGCACAAACTATCATGACTAGAAGAATATTCTAAAAACAAATGAAGAAGAGACTGAGGAGTGACTGAATTATTCGTGCCAGTAAAAAACCTGCAGAATGATGGCTCAGGCAAGACCCAGGGGGCAACCCTCGAGATTTACACAGGACTCACAGGAACTGTCGACAGGTCAAGCTCCTTCATAACTACAGGAACCCTATAGCCAAAAGGGTGAGGCATTTAAGGATGCCGACCATAATATGAAAAACAAGATTGTCCCGAGACACAGGTACAAACAAGAGAGTCTGGAAGGCATCATATCCGCAACCAGCATTGTACAACCACAGATTGACTCAGTAAATCTAAGGGAGGTATACCAGCCTCCACTAGCAAGCTGGAAATCGGAGACGACCAAAAAGCCCCAGTTGCCAGACGAAGACCAGCATGATGAACAGCATCTAGAGTCGTAAGTTTGGAGTCTGTGGCATAAGAGTAGACCATACGAAATTTTGGAGGCGACAAATGCCTAAAACAATGCAGTACGGTAGTGTTCTGCGATCAGCACCCCAAGAGGAATGTGACAGAACCCTCAACAGATTCAAAGCCTTCATATACGCTGCCTTTTGAGACTCCTGCCACAGAGCATTAGATCAGGGTCTGGGTGAACCCCATTATTTTGCAAAAGTGCATAGCCACAGTCTTTGATGGGGAAAGCCGAAAGCCCTTTGAATCAGCCCAGGCAGAATCCCTGTCCAACGCAAGTTGCATAAAGCTCTCAATAGTAGACATGCGGGAACCAGAAAACCAGATAGCCAAATCATCCACATAGAGGGACAAGGACACCCCAGCATGCACAGCGTCTAGAATACTGTTGACAGCCGCCTCAAACAAGAAAGCACTTATGACACAAACCTGTGGAACACCTTCCTTCTGGCACAGTGGCGCAGAAAGGGAAGAACCAACATGGACCCGAAACACACGATCAGTCAAGAAGTCTCCAAGCAACACCGGCATGCGACCTAGTAATCAAAAGGCATGAAGTTGCCACGGAATGCCATGTCGCCAGGCTGTGTCATAAGCCTTATTGAGGTAAAAAAACACAGCCATAAGATGTTGCTTAGAGGCAAAAGCTTCACAGATTGAGGATTCAAATCGGGTAAGGTTGTCAGAAGTACACAGTAGTTTGCGGAAGCCACTCTGAGAAGGGGAGAGATGGCCACCCTTCTCCAGAAACCACTCAAGTCTGACAATGACTATTTTTTCAAACAATTTGCACACACACGATGTTAAATAAATTGGGCGGTAATTAGAAACATTGCAACGATCCTTTCCAGGCTTGGGAATAGGAAGGACAATGACCAACTTCCAGCTTTCAGGCAGAGTAGCCTCACCCCAAATCCTATTAACCTTTAAACGGCGAACCTATTTTGTTATTACTTATTCATATGCGCCTATTTTACGTTTAATATGAAGATATTAACATGTAACAGCAATAAAATAAGTGAAAATAGTATGTGGGGGGTGACAAAGACGAAATATTGGCGACCGGTTCATTCATGAGAGTAGAACCGGCGTAGCACACATCCTCCCTCTCTCACTTATCGATCCACACTGACTCTATGTAAGTGAAGTCTCTCTCTTGCCACAATCTCTATATGCGTCCCACACGACCTTGAAACCGGGTGGGGGATAATGGCGCAGAAAATATACCAATAAACAAGGGAATGAGATGATAAATAGGTGATAATTGATGTGGGAGGGGGAGGGGGGGAAGATTGACACATCTGGAGGAGTGATATGAGGTATGAAGGGGAATTATCTCACTTAATCACATATTCCTTTGTTTTGAGTGCCACTGGGGTCTTTTAAAGGGATTTTTTAGGCCTTGGATCTTAAGAGCCCTGTTGCCTTTGCCCAGTAAAACCTCTTAAGAGTCTCAGCGGCGTTTCTGGGTTAAACAAATCTAATAAAAACACCAAAGAGGAATTCGAGAGATGACGAAGCATGACATATGGGATGTCGTCCGGACCAGGAGCAGTGTCACCACATTCCGAGAGGGCAGCACGCAGCTCACGAAGACTGAAGTCAACATTGTAAGTCTCCTCGCCATGAGACCGGAGATTAGACCCTGTCTCTCCTGGCTTACGTTGGGCTCTTGCACAAGGCTTGGAATTATCTCTTTGGGAGACCCTGCAAAAATGAGTAGCTAGGGCAGAGGCTACATCACCAGGTGCAGACACCAGATTACCTTGGATCCTCAACACTGGTGGAGAGGAAGGTGAAAACTTTTCAGATATTTTACGTATTCTCTTCCACACCATAGGCAAAGGAGTGGAAGAAGTAATCGTAGAAATGTAGGGCCTCCATGACCTTTGGTGAGCATCTTTCTTTACTCATCGATAAAGAGCACGTGCCATGCGAAATTGAACTTTCAGAAAGAGATCCTCATGGTTTGCATGGTATCTACGAGATGCGGCTTTATAAACCCCCCCCGAGCAAAAGAGCAGGCTACAGTCCACCGGGAATAAACACCCGAAGACCGTAGAATGGAACGAAGCCCCTCCCGAAACAGAGTCGTATTAAAATAATATTGCGCATCATCAATAGCCGGGAAATCATATACAGCCAAGCTAAACTCACAGAGTTGCCCAAAAAGAGGTCAGTCAGCCCTCCCAGACACCAGCAAGTCAAACAGGTAGTTGGAGCAAAGCAAGAGGACTGGACCAACACTGGATAATGGTCACTACCATGCAGTTCATCCATAAGGTCCCAGAAAAAATCAAGGGCACACATGAGAAGTAATGGTGAGGTCAAGAACAGAAAATGGGTTGGCCTCCCATCGTCAGAAGCTCACCCTGAGGATTGAAAAGTGAATCATCCCATATTGGATGGCGTCCATTAAGATCGCCAAGGAGAACAAGAGGAGTTGGAAGTTGTCGGATAATGGACTCTAAATCAGCTTGTATCACTGGGACCGAAGGTGGAAGGTACAGGCAACATAAAACACCTTTCAAGGTGCATCTGTACTGCTAAAACCTGAAGGGGAGACTGTACAGCAAAGGGAGTGAACGGGAAATCGGATCGACAGAAAATGGCACACCCACCGCTACGACCACCAGCCATGGTAGGAGCGGAATGGAAGACTGAATACCCCTTAGTTAAAGGCAACGGTCGACCCCCCACCATTGTCTCCTGAAGACAGACACACCCCGACAATTCCGTTGAAGATAAATTGTTGTAGCCATTAGGTGTTACTTATTAAATATGAAAAATAAAAACAGAGGAAGAGCACAAATATCTATGTAGCACTTTTACTGGGAAGGGTCTTAAACCCCTTCTTCCCAGGGGTGGGTCTTGGTCTTACCAATCGAGAGGAGGAGGATGATAATCTAGCGTCTCGACGTTTGGTAGGATTTCTATCCGCAGACACATCCGCCCTAGAAGCAGTACGTGACCGAGGCACATAGACTTTCCTTTTTTACATACCTGCTTTCTCCGCAGCCTTCAGTGAGTGATTAGTTGCCACGACAGGGTCACCCGGACCCTGACCATCACCAACCAAATCAACCGAAGACTGTTTGCAGGAGTCTGGGTCAGAGGGAGCTGGTGAGTCCAAAAACGTATCCCCTGCCACACCTGAGCTAGGCACAGGAACTAGAACCTCAGAAAGGCTGTCTTTATCAGCCACCAACGTTGATGCTAAATCCTCCCGGGGCCCTGAGTGAGGGGCACTCTGAGAGCCCCCGTGAGGCACAGATGTTTGAACCTTAGAAGGAGGGGTCCCCTCCAAAGACTCTTCACTCCTCACTCGCTTGAGGTTGGCAATCCCAACCTCCATCTCTACGCCAGTACTTAACTCGGCAGATGCGCAGCCCCTGTAGTATACACCATGACCCTGTGCGTAGATATTTGCACTCTTTGCTCACTAAAATAATTATTTTACCATAAATATCATTAATACTTATCCATATGCTCCTATTTAACGTTTAATATGAAGATAGTAACATGTTACAACAATAAAACAAGTGGGAAAAGTGTTTGGATGGTCAAAATCGCGAATTGAAAGAGTTTCATTCATCAAGTGTGAGCAAGCCGTCATCACACCCTCACGAGGCCTGGAGAGAGGCTGAGCCCACTATCTCTATCTCTCTCTTTCCCACGCATAGACACATATATGACCACGCCCTGAAAGTGACTCGCTAATGTTAGCACGAAAATATACCAAAGAATAAGGGAATAACAGGGAAAATAGGTGCTAATTGAAGCGGGGGGGGAGGGAAGGAGGGGATGTGGAGGAGTGATATGTGGCATTGCCGAGGGGCAAAAAAAAAAAAAAGTTTCAAGTTTTACTGGGGTGTTTTAAATTTGTCTTTTTTAGGCCTAGGATCGTAAGAGTCTCCCCGCAGTCGCCCAGTAAATCCTCTTAAGAGCCTCCCGGCAGCTGCTGGGTTAATGAATCGGAAGCACGACCCATCACAGCACTGTTCACATAAGAAGGTTGCGCAATGACAGAGGGACCACCAGCATCAGCTACAGGTAGCGAGGGAGGAGCCACAGGCAGGAGGGCAACAGAAGTCACAGACTGTACATGAAGAGGACCAAGAGGATGCTTGGCAACGGAGGAGACTCACGAAGGAAGGCCCGTTCGAGGAGCAGAAGACTTGTGACGACTCACAGAAGGAACATTATGCACAAGTACAGCAGGCGCTTGTACTTTGAGAGAAGAGATACGAACGAAACACCTGGGCGAACAAACATAGACGACACACGATCTTTAGCTACAGCAAAGCTCAGTTTCTTTTTCACACGTAAAGACAATAATTATCTCCTGTTCAAATCTATATCGATCACAAGACTTGGACGTAGCAGCATGGCCACCACCACAATTCACGCAGGATACCGGACGTGGACAGTTCATACCCTCATATACCGAACCCCCACAGGAGACGCACACAGGTGGGAGTCCCTGGGCAAGCCGTTGGCAGGAATGCCCGACATGCCCAAAACGCTGGCAATGGAAACAACGTGGTTGTGGAACATAAGAATTAATCCTGTAACGCTACCAGGCAGCCACCAGAAAGTCAGAATGGTCTAAGAGATCAAACGTGAGGATTAGGGTCGGTGTGGGGACAAGCTCACCATCAACCCTCTTTTTAATGCGGTCAACTTTGATAACATGATGTGAAGCCGATTCTTCCTGTAGACGCACCTCGTCATACACAACTAGCACTTTTGCATAAACAACTCTGTGAGAGTGATTGAGTGTAGCATGTGGAGAACACCCAACTGGCTGGCCCGCAAGTGATGTCATTGCCAGAAGGCGAGCACTCTGCTCCTCATCTGCTACCTCAACTAGTAGGCTACCATCAGCTTGTGGAACCACCTTTGGAGAAAGACCACAGGTACAAACTAAATCTCTTTGAGTTTGGAAAATGTCTTGACGTCGCAGATCTAATCCCTCGGGGGCACGAACCACCACAAACTTTGTGAAGGGAACTCGTAAACTCGGCTCAGGAAGGGACCCAGCCGCTTTCGGAGGACGACGGAACCTACTTGACGGAGGCCTTTGCGTCTTGCCTGCTTGGAAAGGCTGCATAGTCACAAGAGAAGGGGGAGGATCAGGGGGATTAACTGAAAGATCGCCAGAGTCGTCAACAATCAAATGCAGGTTAGAAGCCATAACACGAAAATAGAACATTCACTGCAGCCGGTTCCATACCCACCATGGAGCCACATTTAAGGGACAAGAAAAAATTGCCCCAGGGATCCAGCCAGAGCATACGCCAGGGAAGAAAGGTGTCTCCGTCCGTTGAGTTCGGCACAACACCTAGCCCCCTGGCTTGGAGTAAAGGAGCCACAGATGCGACCACAGTTCTACGGAAATGAGCAGTAGCCACCCATAAACTCCCTCCAACAAAACCAAAGAATAGCCAAAACAGAACTCCAAAGTATGCAAAGTCATCAACAGGAAAACAGGGCTGAGAAGTACGACACTACTGGAAGGCCCCATTCATACCAGTGATGAATGGGGAGCTATTGGTCCACGAGGCTGACGAAACCGAACCCTAGAAAGATAGGTAAGCTACCCAAATAGGCGAGACCATCGGCCACGCTTCAAACCCCGCCACCGCGCACAAGGTGGCTCCCCAGTTGCAGCTTCTCAGTAGCACTGTGGAACTGCAGCACCCCCTATATATTTCTTGGATACACAAAAGTATTAATATATACATAAATATAATTATGAAAGTAGGTATGTTTATCAATAATCCTTAAACTTACAATTATTGCCCATTCTCTCATTTCTATAAAATAAAGAAAGCAAACAATATGTGGAACAGTGGAATTGCGTACTCAACAGTTCCGATTTTACTTGTATAAGGGTATGTGATAGCCAAACCGCGAGGACAGGAGAGGGAAGTGGGGAGAGCACTATGACTCCCACAGTGTTGTTCGCAGTTGTCTCTTCATGATAAAGTTGCCATTAAAAGAGGAGGTTGTCCGTTACCAGACATTCAAATATCTCGGCCAGGAATAAGCAACAAGAGGTAGCATATATTCGCAGCTTTAATTCAGAATGGTACCAAAAGAAAAACAAAAATATATACAGTATACATATATATATATATATATATATATATAATATCGTATTGATATATGTGTGTGTGTTATAAAATATCATAGCATTTCATAAACATGCTTTGTAACAGCATCCCTATGAATAATAGTCACGAACCGCCACTGAGTACAAGATAAAGAAAAAAATATATATTCAGTATATATAGTAGCCTACGTATGTAAACACCGAAACACAAAATCTAAGGCAAAGGTACACAATACATATTACCTCCCAGGGACCGGCCTTTGATTATTCCCGCCAGTCCTGTTAGCCCAATGAGCGCCCAAGTGATTCGTTTATGCAGTTTGTAGCTTGAAAACTAAGCAACATATAATAATCATTCAAATATCATGATCATATACCTTTATTCTGTTTGATAATTATGAAACCCCCATGGTTCTGCGTTGCTTTGTTTTATGTGTTTTTATCACTACCAAAGCGTCAAGCAACATTGAACTCCTTGAGCATATGTGTGTATTATACATGTGGGACTGAAAAATTATCAATACCATCTGTGTGTGTAATTGTATATGTGTGTGTCGAACATGTGGGTTCAGGGAGGGTGGTGAGTCACCGTCTCCTTCACTCAGTCAGTGTAGCACTGACTTCCTCCTGGGAAAGATGAAATAATCTCAGGAGAGGTAGGGAGAGAAGGGGCGATGGTCGGGGGTGCTTTTGGGTGGGAAAGATGGAGCGTGGGAGTAGAGAGTGGCTTGGGGGAGTGAAGGAGGGGCTTAGTTCATCACAAGGCCGATAGGGCCGAGTTTACACCATGGACAATTTGACTTTGTGCTGCCCATTAACCCTATTGATGCCAGGTGGCGTCACCTGACCTTAAGGGGTTGAACACAATAATCATGTGTACCTGAATAGTTCGCCCTAGCTCGCTGACCTCACCAAAAAGGTCAGAGGTCATCCTACCGACATGATATAATTTACAGCCAGATGATCTGGACATAGGTTTTTTGCTCTCTGTATTTTATTATTTTCAAGGAGGATAATTAGAAGGATGTTATCTATTTGAAAAGACTATCATTTAGATTCATAGTGTTGTTATATACTCTGATGAAGGCGGCCTCAGCAAACAAATATTTCATAATAGCAGCTTGACCAGTAGGCCATATTAGCCTCATCTCAATTTATATCATTGTCTTGTCTTTGTATTATGCATAAAAACACCATTTAATTATTGGGCTGAAATTACTGATTGTCAGTGATATTTATCTCTCTCCTTTAATCTTCTTCCTGTTTGTCCTAAGTGTATATTATTACATTCTTTATACAGAATGAAATAAACACCACCTGCATAATTTTACTCTTCCCGCATTTACCGGTAACTTTAGATTCTGTTTTTCACACACTGTTCCAAACATATTTACCAGACCCTGCAACTCCCATTCACTATCGCTCATCAGAACTGTATCATCAGCAAACAGCAGTACAGGCAACTTCCACTTGTTTCCCTCCCTTATCAGAGGTACAGTACACCAACATCCACTGCTCTTCCTTGTGTTTCTTTCATGACTCCATCCATATATATATTGAACAACCATAGGGACATCACACACCCTTGCTTTAACCCAACATTCAGATCAAAGAACTCGCACTGATCATTCTTCACACGTACTGACGCCTTTGCACCCTCATACATGATCTTCACTGCTTTCAGCAACTTGCCGTCTACTTTGTATATGCTCAGTACTTTCCACATGTCTTCCGTATCAACCCTGTCATAGGCCTTCTCCAAGTCCATAAAGGCAGCATACAACTTATGTCCCTTCTCCAGATATTTCTCCACAACACATTTCAGGGCAGAAATCTGATCTACACATCCTCTTCCCTTCCTAAGCCCGCCCTGCTCATCACCTATCCATTTCTCCATTCTCGCTCTGACTCTTTCAATCACTACCCTACTGTACACCTTCCCTACTATGCTTAGAAGGCATATTCCCGGGTGGTTACCACACACTCCTCTTTCCCCTTTACCCTTATACAGGGGGACTATTATGTCTGTCTTCCAGTCATCAGGTGCACTTCCCTTCTCCCATGCTAGTTTACACATTTTCCATACCCATTCAATCACTATCTCACCACCATGCTTCAGCATTTCCCCACACACTCCATCTATTCCTAATGCTTTCCCCATCTTCACTCTATTCATGGCTTCACACACTTCTGACCTCCTGATCCCCACCTCCTTTTCCCCTACTTATCTTATTATCCTTCCCATACCCCATCTAACTATATCTGCTGGTGTTTCATTCCTTACACTTAGCAATTCATTGAAGTACTCCCTCCATCTTTCGACTCTCTCTCTTGCTTTTCAGCTATCACTCGCCAATTCTTGTCTTTCACACCCTTACTATAACCCTTGCTACCCTCCCTAACTTTCTTGACCTCTTTCCAGAACAGTTTCTTAAACTCCTTCCATTTTACCCTTATATTCCTTCCAAATTCCTCATATCCTCTTCTCTTACTTTCCTTCACTACTCTCTTCACCAATTTGTTTTTCTCCAAGTACCTCTCTCATTTCTGTCTCTACAAATCATCATTCCCTCTACTACTCAACCACTCTCTATACGCTTTCTTCTTGTCTTCAAGAGTTAAATAATATAAATATAACCAAGGTTTTACACCATAGATTAATGCTCGGAAAGCCTTTTGTCTCCTTTATTCAAATAAGGAAAACAAATAAATAAGTAAAAAATCTTGGGAGATACCATTTCTCTCTGAGATGGGGCCGAGGCCACCACTATTGCCAAAATTAGATGCGGCTGGAAAAAGTTCCAAATACTGTTGCCACTACTTACTATGAGAAGACTCCTTCTCCCCTTGAAGGGAAACGTGTACACTTCATGTGCTAGAAGTGCAATGACATATTATAGTTCAGAAACGTGGCCTGTCAAAGAGGATGATATCAACAGAAAGGAATATAACGAGATGGGAATGGCGAGTTGGATTATTGGCGCCAAACTGCATGATAGGATATCTAATGAAGAGCTGAGGAGATGTTTAGGTATCAAGAGTGTCAGTGATAAGATGCGTACTATTAAGGGGAGATCTCCACTTGAGGATTTTTTTTCTTGACTCCTTTCTCCCTCATGTTTAGCCCCATTACTTTTGATATTATAAAACGTTTGCCCCATTACTTTAGCGATTTTAAGAACTTTCACCCCATATTAAGACCTTTCGTGCCATTCAGGTGTCGATTTTATCCTGGCGAGCGATAGCGAGCCTGTAATTTAAGAGGAACCGGCCTTCGGCCGGGACATTTTTCTACCGAAAAATTTACAAAGTTATCTTGAAAGGGACTCAAGGGGGTATAATTTAAAGCTTGATGGAGGTCTAGGGAAGAAAGTAAATACCTCCCCTTAAGGCTTGGATGGCTTGGACATGTGGAGAGGATGGATGAACCAAGATGAGCGAAAAGATGTAAGTCCGAGAATGTGGGGGGAGCTGCACCAAGGGCTAGACTAAGAAAAATGTGGGATCAGACCTTACGTTCTGATCTTGAATAAAAACAAAAAACTGACATTCTGATCTTGAATAAAAACAAAAAACTGACAAGTGAGGCAGCTCTGAACAGGCTGCCTGGAGCGCCACCATTAGGATGTGAGACCAGAACCGCACTTTGTGTGGAGTACTCGGTCTTTAAATTTATGTATGTATGTATGTTGGTGGGCTGACTCTTTGTCAGAGTGAAGGTAGGTGTCCTCTACTTCCCATAGCTTTTAATATAGTCTTTTCTTTTTCTCTTTCTACATTTCTAATGGCATAGGGAAGCAGCAACCACATCATCCACCACTATCTGTTGCATATAGCCTTCTCTGTAGTGGAGGAAAAAGAACTTCCACCAGCGTATTCCCCTGTGAGGCGTAAAAGGCGGCTGAAAGGGGTGGGGGCAAACACTCCTCCTACACACTTGTAAAATTCACCTACTAAACAAGACAGAATAGGGCGAGGGAACAAGAAAGTGGTTCCAGACCCTAAGAATTGGAACTTTAAATGTGCGTGGATGTGGAATATATGAGAAGCGAGAGGACATTATTAGATTGTTTGAAAGAAGAAAGTATGACGTGCTTGCGTTGAGCAAAACAAAGATGAAAGAAGAGGGTGAATTGGATTTTTGAAATGTGAAAGGTAGAAAGTCTGGAGTGGATGAGAGAGTCACAGTGTAACAGGGCGTGGCTATTACTGTGAAAGAGGAGCTGAGATGGTTCAATATGTTAACATCGTTCTTAACACCAATGGCCCCCCCCCCAATGAAATCAATTAAAGCATGTAATTCTCCCAGGATTTGAACCTAGGCTACCACATACAGAACTTACAATAATGGTGTAATGGTTATATTATGTCATGATATAACCATTACACCATCAAGCCATTGGAAAGAGGAAAGGAGACAGAGTGGAGAGAGGTGTCATCAAGGCTAATGTGGGTGCAAATGCGGTTTAAGAATGAAAGATGGGTATTTGTTATTACATATGGACTAGGAAGGGAAAGGACGGTAGAGGAGGTAGAGGGCTTTTGGGAAGAGATGAGGGATTGTCTACAAGGGTTTGAGGAAAGGGAAAATGTGGTAGTTTTAGGGGACCTGAATGATTGGTTAACCCGTTCAGTACAAGCGACGGCAGAGAGCCGTAAGTAGATAAATCACTCACCAGTCCCAGCAACGGCTGCCAGCCTTCAGTAATATTCGATCTTTGTAACTGCCAATATCAGGCAGTACCTGGTACCACAACATTTGAGCACTGCTCTAAGACCTTTGCAACACTTTTCAGTTTATAATTATCCAAGCCCCCTCATCAAGAAGAATCTAATAAGGAGAGGTGACCCTCTGCTTTTGGTTGTAGGCCCCTGATACCCCATCTAACGTCAAGCACCCCCCAATAGAGAACGGTTAATTCCGAACAGTAACTATACAGTTTATACACCTCATTAGAGAATGTACTGTTCTTTAGAAAACGGTTATATTCGAGCTATAACTATATAGTTTCTAATATCTAGGCTACCGCTTGCAGTACTCAATATCTCTTCATTTTTCACAATTCATAATAGCTCTTATAGGCCTATATCTAAGTAGTAGGCTACTGTAAAAGTCACCCATGATGTTTAAATTGTGATCCCATTTTTGGCATTATCATTATTGTCCTACCTCGGTCCATATACTACTACAACTAAATACATTGTGCTACATTCCATGTGTGCAA
This sequence comes from Paralithodes platypus, assembly GCA_032716605.1. NCBI lineage: Eukaryota > Metazoa > Arthropoda > Malacostraca > Decapoda > Lithodidae > Paralithodes > Paralithodes platypus. Next base: position 29,411,027 of record CM064525.1, read on the forward strand.
TCTAGTATTTGTACAGCAACTTTACCCTTTTCTGTATAAAATACTTGATCTAATATAATACCTTTGTTACATGTGTAGTTACTCAACGTCAATATCTTGTATTGGTTTTGTTCCTAACATTAAAATTGTGTTCAGTACCTGTATGGATTTCAGCCATATGTTCCCCATAGTGTTCGTACGTTTACTGAAAAGTAAATAGACAAACACACACACACTGTGAATCATACAGTTCCTCATATTACTTGCACTGCTTAATTGGTGAGGAGTAAATAAAGACATACCGGTACGCAATTATCTCTCACGAAGGAATATGCGAGACAACCATAGCAATAATCCCAGTGACTGTCTCTCGAGTAATTTATGTTTCTGCAGCTCTACACATACACGTTATACACTAATACATACACATCCCTTCAGCAACATTACCAAAAGTGTAGAACACATCTTTTGCCTCATGTTGACGTACATGTTTATAAAATATATTTTCTATCGATGTTATGTTTTTACTATTCAGGTCGACCACTGCAGCACTATACAATGCTAGGGGAATTTCTCCACTACCATTTATTGCTTCTCTGTGTATTCATGAATAATATTCTATAGCCTAAGCAACTAATCCAACCTCACACTCCATACAAACTAAGAACATAAAATTGAGGGTATGTCTTACATTAAAGATAACCGATCAGGTGAAAGGCATATATATATACAACGTGAGTAGATTATGCTATTTATTTATATTATTTAAAACATCTGTAAATTGTGGAGCATCAGTCAGGAGGTCAACCCCGCTATACTGGTCATCTTAAAAGTGGCTGCTTCACACAACACGGGACTTGTTCAGCTGATCAGGTGTTTTCGTCTTCAGTTTGATGTCAAGGCTCTTGAGCCAGAACAAACATCTGCAATGATACAAATGCCAGCATTCATGGGTCAGCTATTTACCGAGATGATGTCTCTGGAATATGTATTCAGTCAGCCATGATTATACACTCGTATGTGAGTGTGCTATATACTGTATACTCTTAGATACACCCTACTTATGACTAAGCACTTCACCTTACCTTTGGGAAAGAAGTGAAATATGAATTAATTTGCTTCCGCTTGTATTTTCTACAAACAACACAGCTGTTACCGTGTTGTTTTGGTGCCATGTTTGTATCTGCCGCCATGCCATCTGGCAACTCCCAGTGACATTTGTAAGTATGCAGACGATGCACCACCGATGGCAGAGCCATCATCAGGGGTGCTTGGTCAAGACTAGGGATCAATTGGGAGCTCGTTTAACACTCAAGCTGCGGGTCTCGACGTAAGTCGAGTGAGAGAACCATAGCCTATCCAGCGGGTCCCGACTTATGTAGCAAGGGATGTTGAGCACATTATCGGCTCTGAGAGAGAGTCCACGCGGTGGGAGGACCGCAGGCGGGCTCTGACCGCTTGGCCTGGGCCTAGCGAGGTAAATGGCGTCCCTACCATACCCCTACACAACCCTAGCCTCGCAAGGCAAGGTAATATCACGGGAATTTACCGTATTTTAGGGTTTTTGCACTCGTGTTGCAACATTGTTGCAAGCGAACCCGTGGTCGTACAAGGATGATTCAGGTGTCATTGGAAAGCTCTATTATCGCCCTTTCACGGATACATTGTATTACGCTTTGGCTCTTGTTTATGCATGGAATGATGCTCGTTTAGGGTAAATATGCCCGCTTGGCAGGTAGTAGAAGTTACAAATATCCCCGTCCATAAGGGGTTAAGAGCTCTCTCCTTATTAGATTCTTCTTGCCCCACATGCTGGGAGAGGCAGTATTCCTCTGTCTTTTGAGGTGGGAGGTTGTTATTTCTTACCTCTGAAGCCATTTTGGCCACATTGCTTGGGACTGGGGGGTACATTTATGCTAGCATCCTATGGTACAGTAGGGGTTAAGCAATGAATCTGTTGAGGAAGTGATAGGAAGTTTTGGTGTGGATGGTGTACACAAGAGTGAAGAAAGAATGATTGATATATGTGGAGAGTGTAGACTGTAGAATGAATGTAGGTAATATGTTTTCAAAAAGAGATGTATACATAAATATACATGGCATAGACTTGTGAGGGGAAGAATAATTATGTAGACTGCTGGATGTGAATGAGCTGAGAGTGAGGCTGAGGGTATGTCTGATCATTATCTTGTGGAGGGAAAACTGAGAGTGTGGAGTTACAGGAGAATACAAGTCAAACAAGAAGTAAGAGCTAGAGGTAATAAAGTTAGTGGGTTAGAGAAAAGAAAAAAGAGAGTGAGTACCAGGAGAGGTTAATTAACAAATGGATGGAAGTGAGAGAGATGGAAGATGAATGGCAACAGTTTAAGGAAGGAGTGAAAACAAGCGCAGAGGAATCATGTGGTAATAGCGAAGCAGGTAGGTAGAACAAATGTGCATTTCTTGATAAAGGTATCAAAATTGGCACACACAATAATAAAGCAGTATAATCTACATTATATATTACCATAGGTCTAGCCTATGTTGGCTTTGGCAGCCCCTTTTCAATTAATTTCCATTAGAGTTGTGAAACACTGATATTTGCCCCAAACTGTATACTGTGGTAGAGATGTCAAACTAGTCTCAAATGACTCATCTGGATAAGGGCAACAACTTATATTCAGAAAATATTTGGTTAATGTTGACTGTTTCAATTGTACTGGTCCCCGTAGTTTATCATCATGCTACAAATTCATAATTTTGTTTTGCCAATTGTCACTAATTTGTTGAACTACAGTGACCAGTACAAGTCAAATGGTCAACCTTCTCCAAACATTGTCTGAATATTTATTGTTTCCCTTGTCCAGACGAGACATTTGAAACTAGTTTGACACCTCTACCACAGTATACAGTTTGGTGTACAAATATGTTTCAGTACTCTAGTGGAGATTAATTGAAAAGGGGCTGCCAAAGGCAACATAGGCTAAACCTATGATGGTTCCATATCTAATTTTTATTGTATTGCATTTTTGATAGCGTGACAATTTTGACACTTTTATTAAGAAACACACAATTCCCACTAATTATCTCAATTGGCTGCCACACAACAAAACGAGAGTAGTGACAGAGGTATTAGGCAGAGAAGCGAGTGGTGGAATGATACGGTGAGAAATGCAGGTGAGGAGAAGATACAGTGATTTGAGAGAGTCTTACCGGATTGAGGTTTTGAGGTATGGGAGAGGTTCAAGGAGAAAAGGAGGACAGTGAAACAGAAGCTTGGATAAACGACGAAATGTGCAAATAAAAGGTTGAGTCAAAGATTGAGTGAGAATGTTGAGGAATGTGAGATGTTCTGTAAGGAGGTAAATATATTAATGAAAGGAGAACAAAAGAGGCGAGTTGGTGAAAGATCCAAATGAAGAGTTACTAGTGAACGGTGCGCAAGAGAGGAAAAGATATGTCGACTATTTTTAATCTTTGCTGATTGTAAGAGACAGAAGAGAGGCAGTGATTGAAACAGTCGCTGATGGAGTTAGGTTACCCAGGCTACCCAGGAGGGAGAGAATGAATGAAAGGATTGAGAAGGATGAGGTGAAAGAAGCAGTGAACCAAATGAGAGTGGGTATAAAGCAGAAGGTATGAATGGTATTGCTGTGGAGTGTATTAAGAAGGGTGGAGACGTGATAATAGATTGGCTGGGGGGACTATTCAATGTTTGCTTTGTTGTGTCAATGGTAGCCTACCATTAGACTGGACAAATGCATGTATTAGGCCTTTGTGCAAGGAAAAGGGAGACCGGCAGGAGTGTTCAAGTAATAGAAGTAATAGTTTATCATCAGCAGTTGGAAAGCTGTATGACAGGGTGTTGATAAAGATGATAATAAAGGATACAAAAGGTGCAACAGGAAAAGAACAGTACAATTATAGGAGGGGAAAAGTGAGTGTGAATCACATTTTTGCAGTAAGACAGTTATGCGAGAAGTATTTAGAGAAATGTATGGAGGTATTTTGTTTGTTATGGATTTGGGAAAAGCGTATGATCGTGTGGATAGATAAGTAATGTGGAAGGTGCTAATGATTTACGAAATTGAATGAAATTTGTTAAAAGCAGTCAAGTTTTTTTATGAAGAGAGCAGAGTATGTGTTAAAGTAGGGAATGAAGGGAGTGAATGGTTTGAGGAAAATGTAGGTCTGGGACAGGGTTGTGTAATGTCACAGTGGTTGTTTAAGATAGATATGGATGGTGTGGTGAGGGAGGTAAAAAATGAGATCTATGGGTATAGGATTGGGTTTAGTGGAAAAGAATGGTGATGATTGGGAGTTGAATCAGCTGCTGATGCTGACGACACAGCTCTGCTGGCGGATTCTGAGGAGAAGCTGCAGCAAGTAGTAATAGAGTTTGGTGTGCTATGTGGGAGGAGGAAACTGAGGGTGAATTTCAATAAAACTAAAGTGATGGTGTGTAATAGAGATGCTCGTAGGGTAAACTTAACCTATTTTCTATACTATCGCTATATACCTTATGGACTTCTGGAATCTGTGCCAAATTTTCATTAGTGAAAATGGATAGAAATAGTCAGTTTCTATCCGTTTTCACTAATGAAAATTTGGCACAGATTCCAGAAGTCTGTAAGGTATATAGCGATAGTATAGAAAATAGGTTAAGTACGGTTACTATAAGTAGAAATGATCTGCTTAAGGAAATTGACAGACTGAAACCTCAGAAATCGCCTGGTCCCGATGAGGTATATGCCAGAGTATTAAAAGAATGCAGAGATGAGTTAAGTTACCCATTAACATTTCTTTTTAACAATTCATTAGAAACAGGTATAGTTCCAGAAGCTTGGAAGCTTGCAAATGTAGTTCCGATTTTCAAAAAAGGTGATAAATCAATAGCATCCAATTACCGTCCCATTAGTCTCACTTCAATCATAGGAAAGATACTAGAGTCAATTATTGCTAGGAAAATGAGAAACCACTTAGAAACATTTAACTTAATCAATTCTTCTCAGCATGGATTCACTCAGGGACGTTCTTGCCTTACTAATTTGCTTAGTTTTTTCTCAGAGGTATATGAAGCAGTAGATAATGACAAGGCATACGATATTATATATTTAGATTTCAGTAAAGCTTTCGACAGAGTCCCTCATGAGAGATTGATGAGAAAGGTTGAGGCACATGGAATAGGTGGGGGCGTTGTTTTTTTTTTTTTTTTTTTTTTTTTTCTATATTCCAACTTACTTCCTCTCGGGCATAGGCTGAGAGCCTTAACATTCACCGCTTTACAACGAACAGTGAAGCCCGTGAGGTCTTGTTCCAGTCTAGGGATGGATGGATTAGGTCATGGCTAATTGGTAGGAAACAGAGAGTCAGCATAAATGGTACCAAGTCAGAGTGGGGAGCAGTCAAAAGTGGTGTCCCCCAGGGATCGGTATTAGGTCCCCTGTTGTTTCTTATATACATAAATGACCTAGATTTAGGTATAACTAGTAGGATAAGTAAATTCGCAGACGATACTAAAATGGGGAGATCAATTGATTCAGATAGCGATATAGAGTGCCTCCAAAGGGATCTAGATACCTTACATGAATGGTCAGTAAATTGGCAGATGAAGTTTAACATTGACAAATGCAAGGTATTAAAGATAGGGAAGATGCAAACAAATGTTAAATATAAACTAGCTAATTTAGAATTAGAAAATTCAGACTGCGAGAAAGATCTAGGTGTGTTTGTTAGCAATGATTTGAAGCCTAGAAAACAGTGTATAGGCGTTCGTAATAAGGCAAACAGGATTCTCGGGTTCATCTCTAGGAGTGTGAGTAACAGAACTGCTGATGTTATCTTAAAACTTTACTTGTCATTAGTGAGACCCCGTATGGATTATGCTGTCCAATTTTGGTGTCCTTATTACAGAATGGACATAGATTCAGCGTAGAATGACAAAAATGATCCATAATATTAGAAATCTTCCGTATGAAGAAAGGTTGAAGAAATTAGGTTTACATTCGTTAGAGAGACGCAGAGTTAGAGGGGATATGATAGAGGTGTTCAAGTGGGTTAGTGGGATTAACAAAGGGGACATGACAAATGAACTAAAGCTCAGTGATAGCGAAAGAACTCGTACCAATGGTTTCAAATTAGATAAATTTCGTTTCAGAAAAGATATAGGCAAATATTGGTTTGGTAACAGAGTTGTAGATGGGTGGAATGGACTACCAAGTGCTATAGTGGGATCTAAAACTGTAGGGAGCTTTAAGATAAAATTAGATAAGCATATGGACGAGAAGGGATGGGTGTGAAGGGGGATCAGCCGGGTTGGGCCAATCAGCGCTCTGCAGACCCCCATAATCCTGCGTTAATCTCTAACCGTTTTGGTAAGATGATCCTCAGGGTATTAGAGTGTTGAGCCTATAATTGGGCTTTGTAATTGATTTGGGGTTGTGTGGGACAGGGATCTGCCTTGCTTGGGCCAATCGGCTTTCTGCAGACTCCCACTTTCTTATGTTCTTATGTTCTTATGTAAATCTAAATGTATGACTGGATTGGGAAATGCTGGAACAAGTGGAGTGTTTTAAATATCTAGGAGGAGTAATAAGCAGAGACACAGGTGTGGGAATGGAGGTAAGACTAAGAGTGTGTGAGGGAAGGAAGGTTTTTGGAACAATGGGAAGCATATGGAAGGTGAGAAATCTTGGAATTAAAGCTAAAACTATAATGTATCCAGAGATAGTTGTACAAACAGTGATGTATTGGGATGAGATATTTTTTTTATTTTTTTTATTTTATTTTTTATATAGATGAGGGAGACAAAAGGCAAAACTGCCTGTGACAAGTGCCTCCCCCAGAGTTGAAAGAGTGACACGGCCAAAATCAAGGAATGTTCGAGCTAAAATGTCTGGACACACAAAGGTTGAAGCAATTTAAGTCATAGGATGAGGGAAAGATGGATTCAGGGAAAGAGTTCAAGAGCTTAGCTGTAGAATAGAAGAAAGATTGTGAGTATCATTTCACTCTTGAGTTGGAGAGTTGCACAGAGTAGGGCTGGGATTGTGTTGCAAGATGGGTAGTACGTACCCCTACGTAGAGGGGGTGGTATACACTGCGAGATCTCTGGGAAACACTGATTATTGTAGTAGGGAGAGAGATGCAACATTGCGGCATAGAGAGATTGCAGAGAGTCGGTGGGAGTTAATGATACGAAAGGCTTTCCTTTCTACTTTGTCTAGAAATGCTGTGTGAGAGGATCCTCCCCACACACGTGAACAATACTCAAACAAGGACGCACTGTGCCCCTGTACAGAGCAAGAAACTGTGGCCCATTGAGTCGGTTGTGCACACCCAGCTTCTTGGAGGCTGCCTTAGCAAGACTGGTAATATGATCCTTCCAGGAGAGAGAAAAGAAAGAAAGGGTTGATTTTTGAATTGTTGAAGTATAAGGGATAGTCCTCTGAGAATTTACGACGGGTATATAGATGGAAAAACTGGGTTTTGAAAGCATTAAAGGCAACAAAGTTTTCTCTGCCCCAATTGGAGATAATAAATAAATCAGAAGATAAATGTTGCATGGCTTCATTACATTTGTTTTTGAGGGATTGCTTGCTGAGGCGTTCTAGAAAGCTAATTGAATAGTGTAAGGTAGAGTCGTCTGCATATGAATGGATAGGACTGGAAGTACAGTTGAGATCATTTATGAACTTTAGAAAGAGAATGTGAGATAGGACAGAACCCTGAGAAACCTAGGAGTTGGAAGGATGAGGAAGTGAACGATGGCCGTCCACAACTGCAGCTATGGAATGGCCAGAAAGGAAATTAGAGAGAGGCACAGATGGAGGGATAGAAACCGAAGGAGGGTAGTTTAGAATTTAGAGATTTGCGCTAGACTCTATCGAAGGCCTTCGATATGTCTAGCGCAATAGAAAAGGTCTCAAAGAAGTCCAGAAAGGAGGATGACCAAGAGTTAGTAAAATATGAAAGAAGATCACCAGTAGAGCGACCCTTAAGCAAGCCATACTGGCGATCTGAGAGTAGATTATGAGAAGATAAATGCTTAAGGTGGGTCACCGGCATTTTTTATCTTTCTCTCCTTTTCTCTCTTTCCCTTTCCATTCGGCCACATTTAGCCAACTTTTCTAAAACGTTTATTCCCATCCAAGTGTCGATTTCGTCCTGGCGAGCGATAGTGAGCCAGCATTGTATGGAGAAATCCGGCTTTGCCGGAGAAATTTTCTATCCAAAAATGCACAAATTTAGCATGCTGTCAAAACAAAAATATATATATGCTGGCTCGCTACCACTCGCCAGGAAATTATTGACACCTGGATGGGGGTAAGCATTTTAAAACAGTAGGCTGAATGGGGCCGAATGGATACAAGCCAAAGAGAGAGGGACAGAAAGAGAAAAAAAGCGAGGAAGTTTACATAACTTGAGAGATACAAGAGATGAGAGCAATTGGACGATAATTGGAGGGTTAAGAGCGGTCACCCTTCTTTGGGACAGGTTGAATGAGAGCAAACTTCCAGCAAGAAGGGAAGACGTTAGAGGAGAGACACAGACGAAAGAGTTTGCCTAGGCAGGGAGTCAGCACGGTAGCACACCTTTTGAGTACAACAGGAGGAACACCGTCTAGACCAGTGGTGTCAAACTCATTTGCTCTGGCAGGCCAAATTTGACACGGTACAATATTGTAGGGCCGCATTATATAGTCAGGTGGCTTAGCGTAAAAAAATTCTATTATCGTTACACGGCGGATAAAAGCACCACATTTGGTATGAGGCTTTGTTAGGGTCTATTAATGAATTTTAGAAGGTGTGCCCTCAGAAAATTTTAAAAAATATATATAAAAACCCTATATTGAAGGTGGAAAAAGAGCATTTTTCTCAAATCATAAAAATCGTAATCAGACGATATTGGTTGAAGATACATTACATTTTATACCACACTTATGAAAGAAAATTAAATGTTGCATCATTTTTATTCTAGCCTATACACTTTTTGTATTTGATTCACCGTTTACGAGATATCGATTTTTTCTTCAGTTTTTGAACTAAATTTTTTGAATTGTAATAAAACGATATTGGTTAAAGATACATTAAAATTGAGACCACACTTAAGAAAGGAAATTAAATTTGGCATCTTTTTAATTCGTACCACTGTTTTGATCTGATTCACCGTTTAGAAGATATTGAGGGTTTTTTCAATTTGTTATTATTTTTTTGGTAATTTTTTTTTTAAGAATAATATCATTATAGGCATTACATGGATAGGAAATTGTATTCTATACTCTAATATTTTATTATTATTGAAAACATCCATGAAATATATATTTTCATAACAAATGTACAAGACTATAAACTTTGATATACCTGTAAGTAACTACAATCATTGTAGTGACAGAACTTAATTTTAATTTTATTGCAAATTATGCTGTTTATGAACATTTATTGAAATCAATTCAGTATCTCCCACAGTAAGTGTTAAGCAAATGCCTGCCCTATGTCACGCAGGACCTTCATCCTCTCCCCTTTATGCTGTCGTCCTCTTTATTGAACACATTTGCACTTACAAAGTGTTGAACAATCTACTTTTGCTTTAACACACTTGCAGATGGAGCAGTCCCCTTTGCAGGAGCATTTGATCTGCTCCCTGCACGATCTGGAAACTTCTGGAATTGTCATCCAAACAGGTACCCATGACCCAGATACCTTGGTCCAGCCAAAATCCTGTGGAGAAGGAACCAAAAGGTGTGTTTGTGTACTGGTCGTCCAGATTCCTGCTTGATACACTGTGCGGCGGACATGCTGCAGGAGCGCATCACTGGTGGGTGGCAGTCTATCCATTGATCGATTCTTTTGACAAAAGAGCTCCCTTCTTGTTTCGTTAACTGAGCTCAAAGGGCTGGTTCTGTCATACAGTATGATAGTCAATCTTTCGAGCTTCTTGAAATGTTCGTCTTCGACATCCAGCAACTGGAAGGGATGACCAGCGAGATGCACAAATGTCTCTGTCACGTCTTCATAAACCTGCCAAGCCTGCCAAACCGACTTCTTACCCTTGCCGTTGAAGGCAGAGGTTGAGTCGCAACCTGAAAATGCGTGGAACACAGGTAATGCTCGTGATTTGGGCTCCCGGAGTCTTGCACAAATAGAGTTTATGTGGTAAAACCTATAATTTTTGCCCATACCAAAGGCTACCCATATGTTGGCCAAAGGACGAGTCGCAATCAGGTCATGAAATGTCCCTGCAAGGATGACTACAACGTCTGTGTCTACAGTACGCACTTGATAGTCTTTGTTCCATGCTCCAATGCATGCACTACATGGACCACAATTCTGGTGTCCGCCTCATGATTGCAGTTTTGCATGGGGGTGCTGGCACCAATAGACACCACAGTTTTCCCTGATGTGACATATACAGTTTTGGCTGGTGGCCAGTTGAACTCTTCAATTTTGGAAGTAAAAAAGGAAAAAGGCTCCTCCTTGTTTGTTGGGTCACAAAGGAAGTCCATCCAATTTCCAGGCAGTTTTGTCTTGCCTGATACCTTCCTGCGCAAGCCCTTGCCTCTCTTTTCCCGGGTAGACTCCTTCAAACTGTCTGGTATGAATGTGTCCCACACAATATCCATCCTCGTGGAAGCCTGCAGCTACTTCTTCAGGTATGGTATGAATACCATGTCTGCATACTCATGGAAGGTGCTGACACTGGTAGTTGGTAGGCTGTGGACGATGACGGCACCATCCAGGATTTTGCAGTCATAAGTTGAGGGTGGCTCTGTTTGCCCGGGCTGCTCAAGACATTGCAACAGGTCAGACTTCGTTTTTGGCAAATAAAGCTTGCCAAAATCTGAGAGGGAAGGACTGTATCTTATGTGCAAAAAACTCTTCCACAAGGAAGAACTATTTTCCTTTTTGACTTCCAAAATTGAAGAGTTCAACTGGCCACCAGCCAAAGCTGTATATGTCACATCAGGGAAAACTGTGGTGTCTATCGGTGCCAGCACCCCCATGCAAAACTGCAATCATGAGGAGGCGGACACCAGAATTGTGGTCCATGTAGTGCATGCATTGGAGCATGGAACAAAGACTATTCAAGTGCGTACTGTAGACACAGACGTTGTAGTCATCCTTGCAGGGACATTTCATGACCTGATTGCGACTCGTCCTTTGGTCAACATATCAGTAGCCTTTGATATGGGCAAAAATTATAGGTTTTACCACATAAACTCTATTTGTGCAAGCCTCCGGGAGCCCAAATCACGAGCATTACCTGTGTTCCACGCATTTTCAGGTTGCGACACAACCTCTGCCTTCAACGGCAAGGGTAAGAAGTCGGTTTGGCAGGCTTGGCAGGTTAATGAAGACGTGACAGAGACATTTGTGTATCTCGCTGGTCATCCCTTCCAGTTGCTGGATGTCGAAGACGAATATTTCAAGAAGCTCGAGAGATTGACTATCATACTGTATGATAGAACCAGCCCTTTGAGCTCAGTTAACGAAACAAGAAGGGAGCTCTTTTGTCAAAAGAATCGAGCAATGGATAGACTGCCACCCACCAGTGATGCGCTCCTGCAGCATGTCCGCCGCGCAGTGTATCAAGCAGGAATCTGGACGACCAGCACACAAACACAGCTTTTGGTTCCTTCTCCACAGGATTTTGGCTGGACCAAGGTATCTGGGTCATGGGTACCTGTTTGGATGACAATTCCAGAAGTTTCCAGATCGTGCAGGGAGCTGATCAAATGCTCCTGCAAAGGGGACTGCTCCGTCTGCAAATGTGTTAAAGCAAAAGTAGATTGTTCACCACTTTGTAAGTGCAAATGTATTCAATAAATAGGACGGCAGCATAAAGGAGAGAGGATGAAGTTCCTGCGTGACATAGGGCAGGCATTTGCATAACAGTTGCTGTGGGAGATACTGAATTGATTTCAATAAATGTTCATAAATAACATAAATTGCGATAAAATTATTATTAAGTTCTGTCGCTACAATGATTGTAGTTACTTACGGGTATATCAAAGTTTATAGTCTTGTACATTTGTTATGAAAATATATTTTTCATGGATGTTTTTAACCTAAGACGTGCACACAGGGGGTAATAGACACCACACCCCTGTGCGCACGTATGATGATTTTGGGACCCATTGCCAATATCGATAAAAACTACATCAGCGTGTAGGGAATGTTAGCGTGCATCGGCCCATATATATTTGACCCCCCCAAAAAATCTGGGGAGCGGTCCATAGTTGGAAAATGTGGAGCAAATGGCACCGCGTGGCTAGATTGTCATCGAGCGGCGAGATTTCACGGGCGAATATTCCCGCGCCCAGGGGGTGGAAGGAGAGGGCGGAGGGGGTGGGATAGCGCATAATATCGCGTATCTCTCCTTTTTTGAGCTCTTTTATGCTATTTAGACTACGTGTACGTATGTGTACATATGTGTACGTATGTAGGCCACCCATATAACAAGGAATATGCCGCATATAGACCAAATATTGCAATATATAAGCAAATTATTAATGAGTTTCTAGGCGGGAACGAAGATGTGGTTGAGGTTTGGCGGGAATGAAGGGGAGGAGAGGGTGTGTTGCGCCATAATATCACGTATATCTCGTATTTAGAGCACTGTCATGCTATAATAAAGACGTGTACGTATGTAGGCGTCCCATATAACAAGGAATATACCGTATATAGACCAATTGATGCGATATTTACGCAAATTCTGAATGTGTTTATGGAGACGGGAGACAAAAGGTGGATGGGTGGGAGGGAGGGAGGCAGGGTACCCTGGGAGGGTGGCATGGAGGGACGGAGTGATGGAGGGAAGGAAGGGGAGGAGAGGGTGTGTTGCGCCATAATATCACGTATATCTCGTATTTAGAGCACTGTCATGCTATAATAAAGACATGTACGTATGTAGGCGTACCATATAACAAGGAATATACCGCATATAGACCAATTGATGGGATATTTACGCAAATTCTGAATGTGTTTATGGAGATGGGAGACAAAAGATGGGTGGGTGGGACTGATGGAGGGAAGGAAGGAAGATAGCAATAAAGAAAGACACCTGTGTGTACAATCTGGAGGCGCCCGAGGCATATGGATGTCGTGGGATTTTCAACCTTATAGTCTAGCATGTGGCTGATGTTTGTTGCCATCCGGGAGCCCACAGGGTGGAGAAAGAGAGTGAGAGTATTTACTTAGAAACATGAGTCATGAATGGAGAGAGAGAGAGAGAAAGTGAGACATGCGTATGTCGTTCGTATAGATGGCTTTCAGAATTGCATTTTTATGCAAGCAGACATTGCATTTTAGACACATGTGAAGTATGCACAGAAATAGCTAGGCCATTGACTGTAAATAAAGTACGATATTATAGAGTAGTTTTGAGGAAGGGTAGATGGAACGAGGGAGGTCACAGATGAGGGAAGGGAGATAACCTTTCTGGGAACTGAACTATATTTAGACTGGTGTCGAATGACGCTTGTGAAAGGGAAGGGCAGATTGCCATCAGAAACACTTAGATATATTTATTTGCAAGTAATATGCAATCTAAATGTATATTCGAGACCTACTTGAAGTATTTGTATGATAGTCATGACTATGTATAATCCATTGTATGCGCGTAAGGGCGTAGGCGAGATATAAGAAAGATGGTTGAGCAATTTTCGACACCCACACAGTTGTTATTCATTATTTACAAGATTACACAATACAAATGTATTTGTGAAGATTATTTTATGCATGCTGTATTTATACGAATTTAGTTGGTAGCCAAACTCAGACAGAGAGAGGTGTTGTGGATGGAGGGAGGGAAGGGTCACCCACTGACCCACTGACCGTGTGATAAATGATTGGAGTCACAGTGAGAGGGGCAATTTTGGTGAGTGTTTTGGCAATTTTTGAACAAATAAAGTTCTATAATTACTTTTTTTGACAGAGTGATAGTGTTATATAGTTTTGCATGATATGATTGATAATCCCATCAATTTACAAAAGTAAATTGGTGGGATAAATATTTTGTTTTTGTATATTGTCATCTCGATTGTAGACACGAAGATTTGAGTGACATATTGTATGAGCTGCTGTGGCCTAGTCAGTAAGGTGACGGATTGGAAATCTGAAAGTATGGCAGGGCAGTGGGTTCGAATCCAGGAGGGGGTTATGGGGAAGGTTTTATACTGTTTAGAACAAACAAACAAAAAACATTGTTTACAAGATCATGTCATTGTATTCAAGCAATATGAAATATTCATAGAATATATCATATTGCAAGAATACAATGACATGACCTTGTATTTTTTTTTTTTTTTTTTTTTTAAGTAGGTTGGACATGATTTATTGACACATAATGATTTTTGTACAATTCATTTGAGGTTAACATATATAAATATTGGGTATAGAAAACATATATATTGATATAGTGAAAAAAAGGCATATCACATGTACAGCTTTGAAACATAGGAACTAAATAATGAAAGACATACTTATATAATGAAAAAAGGCATATAAGAACATATTACAGGGATATCTTTGTAAAATATATATCTAAAATTATGAGGTAGCGTGTTCAGTTAGGTCAGGTAAGGTAGGGCACGAGTCCAGGGCAGGGGGCGGCACTCAGTAGTGCTTATACATGTGGTAGTCCCTGAAGCAGTCCCCCAAGCAGAGTGCAACCTTGCACTCGTGGCACATTGTGGTGACTTTCTTGGTTGTTGGGGCTCTCCTGGAGGTGCTCAGGCAGACGTAACACTTCAGCTGCCTGTGACGAGTGCCAACCAGCTCCGTGTGGATTGGGAAGTGTCTTTCCACCCCCCCCCTGGATACGGTCTGGGACGTGATCCCCACGCCATGCCGTACGCCTGTGAGTGGGGGTGCCATACTTCGTCAGGAGTTGATATGACACGTTGTACACAAATTCCCTGAATTTGAGTTTTTGATTGGGTGCCATATCTCTCTTGACCAACCACACGTTGAAGGCGTTCAGCATCGTGATGTCAAATAGGTGGATGAAGAGCTTGTGATACCACTTCACAGTCTTCCTCAGACACTCAACGTCTGCCAGTTGACAATCCGACTTGTCCACCAGGCGTATGTTCTTGGTGTAGTCACTACCAAGTCGGGCTTATAGATGGTCTTCTTGGTTCGGTAGTGGACTTTACCAGAGTCCACCTGGGCACCTGTGTGGACTGTCGAAAGCAGGTGAACGTCTCTTTTGTCTTTCCACTTCAGGGCTACCACTTTCCCGGACTTTTCCAGTTGCTTGTACTTCTGCCCCCTTCGTCGCCTTCTTCGGACATGCCTCTCGCGGTGTTCCTGGACCAGTTAGTCGTCAGAAGGTGTGTCGCTGGAGGAGGGATCTGAAAGAGGAATGACATTACCTGCGAACTTGGGCATAAACTTTTTTGTCTTTCTGACAGTCCCACATGACCCCGTTTGGTTGTCATGAAGAAACTGGCAGAGAGCAGGAGAAGTATACCAATTGTCAGTGTACAAGACGTGGCCATGGCCCAGGTAAGGTGCCAACATTTTCCTGATGATGGCACCTGACATGCCCATGGGGTCATTGGCAGTGACTTTTGGTATGTCAATGTCAGTTCCTCTATACACGATCATGTCCAGCACTATACCTGTCTCACTGTCGCACAACACGAAGAGCTTGATCCCAAACCTATGCCTCTTCAAGGGGATATACTGCTTGAAAACAAGACGTCCTTTGAAGAGCACGAGCGACTCATCAATCACCAAATTGAGGAAGGGGTAAAAGTATTTCTTGTACCTCGCCAACAACATGGTGAACACCTCCCGAACTTTCCATATCCTGTCAATCCTGTTAGGATTTTCGTTGTCTGCAAAGTGCATAAATCTTAGCAGCAACAAAAATCTGTCACGAGTCATGTACTTATTGAAAGTTGGGGTGGCGATGAGAGGGTCGTGCTTCCAATAATGTTGTAGCACATGCTTCTTGCAAAGAGGCATGAGGAACAACAAGGCAAAGAACGTCATGAACTCATTCACAGTCGTATCAACCCAGCCTCGTATTCTCGATTTTGGAGAAAGGACGTCCAGTTTGCCAAACACCCACCTGTAGTAGGCGTTTGTTTGGGCAACTATGTACGTCATAATATCCATGTCGAAAAAAGTGAGGAAGAAATCCATCTCGTTTGCGTCGTCGTCACAGGGCCAGTCAGGAGTTGTACCTGACCTACCAGCATCAAACTGGGGCATGTCAGGCACAAAATCAGCCCCGTTAGACCACACAAACGTATGTATGTTGGCATCGCGGATTGGAATATCGTCTGCGTGTGCGCCACCATCAGACAAATCGCTGTCATGGTCGCGATACAAGGGTTCATCATCACCCTCCTCACCAATAGAACGACGCCCTTCTTCATTTTCTTCATCTTCGTCAGACTCACTGCCACTATCCCCCTCCCCCCCCCCACGGTCCCGTGCTGCGTCGTCGTCATCGTAGTCCTGGCTGTCGACATCCTGGGAATCCCCAAACAGCGGGGCGTCGTATTTTGATGGTGTTAGGGTCCTCATCCGTCTACTAACACGTGCAGGCGTCTTGTGGGCAGGGGCAGAAGGGCCGGCAAGGGCGGCGTCGGCAGGGGCAGCGTCGGCAGGTCCAGCAGTGGTGGGTGGTGCAGAGGTCCTGGACGCAGGCAATATAATTATTGTCCCTGTCGCCCCTTTCCCTCTCCCTTTCCCTTGGGCAGGGGCAGAAGGGCCGACAGGGGCAGGGGCGGCGTCGGCAGGTCCAGCAGTGGTGGGTGGTGCAGAGGTCCTGGACGCAGGCAATATAATTGTTGTTCCTGTCGCCCCTTTCCCTTTGCCTTTGCCTTTGCCTTTACCTTTCCCTTTCCCTTTCCCTTGGGCAGGGGCAGAAGGGCCGGCAGGGACAGAAGGGCCGGCAGGGGCAGCAGAGGCGGCTGGTGGTGGTGGTGGTGGCAGGGTGACAGTGGCAGGCGTACAAGATTTTTTCCCCACGCCAGTCCCTTTTCTCCTGGTGGCCCCCGCAGGTCCTGCAGCCCCAGGGCGGCCTCCTGCGTCGGTGCTACTGGTGGCAGGGGTGGCAGTGGTGGTAGTGGTGGTGGTAGTGGTGGTAGCAGTTGCCTGAGTGGTGGTGGCAGTGTCCCCAAAGGCCAATGCCCTCTGTGCACTGCCCCTGCTTGCACGTGTTTTACGTACTTTACGTGCGGGTGCTTCGTCCTCAGAGCTGTATGGAGTGTCATAATGGTAGCTTGGGTTTCTGGCAGCCACCCTCTGCCTTCCACGGCCGCTGACACCACCAGAAGGAGGGCTGGTTGTGTCATCAGGGCGCGAGCGTGAGGGACGTGTGGGCTCCATGGCTAGTGCTTGGGTTCTGGCGAGAACTGCTTGTACGCGCGCGGCCGAGCGTACGGGGTGGTGGTATGAAGAGTTGCCAAGTAGTACTACACCCACACCAATTTGTAGCCGCCTGACTGTAAGCCCGCGGTTTTGGTATGCATTTAAAAACCTGGATCTTAAGAGTCTTCCCGCAGTCGCCCGGGGAAACTCTTAAGAGTCTTCCAGCAGTTGCCGGGTAAATAATAATAAAATATTAGAATATAGAATACAATTTCTTATCCATGTAATGCCTATAATGATATTATTCTTAAAAATGATTTTTTTACAAAAAAATAAAAATAATAACAAATTGGAAAAACCCTCAATATCTTCTAAACGGTGAATCAGATAAAAAACGTGGTACGAATGAAAAAGATGCAAAATTTAATTTCCTTTCTTAAGTGTGGTCTCAATTTTAATGTATCTTTAACCAATATCGATTTAGTACAATTCAAAATATTTAGCTCAAAAACTAAAAAAAAATCAATATATCGTAAATGGTGAATCAAATACAGAAAGTGTATAGAATAAAAAAGATGCACAATTCAATTTTCTTTCATAAGTGTGGTATCAGATTTA
This sequence comes from Paralithodes platypus, assembly GCA_032716605.1. NCBI lineage: Eukaryota > Metazoa > Arthropoda > Malacostraca > Decapoda > Lithodidae > Paralithodes > Paralithodes platypus. Next base: position 29,428,933 of record CM064525.1, read on the forward strand.
ATGTATCTTCAACTAATATCGTTTAATTACGATTTTTATGATTTGAGAAAAACAAAAATCCACCTTCAATATAGGGTTTTTATATATATTTGTTTTAAATTTCCTGAGGGCACCCCTTCTAAAATTCATTAATAGGCCCTAACGAAGCCTCATACCAAATTTGGTGCTTTTATCCGCCGTGTAACGATAAAATCGCTAAGCCACCTGACTATTAACACTTAAAGAGCGGGGCCCGACTTAAGTCCGTATCTAAAAAGCAGCAAGTTAGGAGCATTATTAACCCTTTGGCGCACGATGACTCGTTCAGAGTCATTAGGTATTTTTTTCCTAGGCGCACGATGACTCGTTAAGAGTCATTAAACTTAAAAATATTCGCCAAAAATTAAGTTTTCGTGTGACGCGCGTCATATTTGGCATAGATATTAAGTATTACGTCTAGTTCAATGGGAACAATTGGCAACTCCCTCAGTTTAACCGTTTACTCACGGCTGGCTGGGAAGTGGGCAGAGTACAGCTCAGTCTGTGTTTCGATACTTTCACGTTTATTCGTGTATCTCAGTAACTATTTGGTTTATAGTAATTCTGAAGTTACCAGTGGAATCCTCATTAAATTACGCTTCCATATATGTATGCAAATAAAAAATGTTGCGGGCAAAATTTTGAGCTAGCGCGAGTTGGAGATAAGGTATTTACTTTTTTTTTTACAATTCTTATTTCGGAGTGCCCCAATGTGGTTGTTTTGTATTTATTCTATGTTTTTATTCACTTATCTTCAAGTTCAATCAATAACGAAGCCGATGGTACCTCATTAATCCAAATACAAGGATTTTTTGGTGGATAAAAACGTCACAGAAACAAATTATCGCCGGGCACAAAACTGGCTCTGAGTGAGCTGAGATATACTTTGGGAGTGGGAAAAACTTTGATTGGAAACTATAGGTGCGCCAAAGGGTTAAGGCTTTTAAAGGGTTAAAATCGGGTGCAAATGGCCGGGAGCGCAGCAGGCCACACGTCTGACACCCAGGGCTTACCGCCGCCCACTGACTCACGCTCCCTCTGTTCTCGAGAGGCCGGCAGTGTAGCCAGTAGTGAGCGTAGCTGGGAAAAATATGCCGCTATACACTAAACTCCCATGTTAGTGGTACCACTGCATGAAAACGACGAGTGCTACATAGCTCGTTCTGGTCTCATTTTGAAGCTTGTAGCGCCTAGTTTTTTGCTGAATAAATTTCTTTTCATGCAGACACTTGATTGATCATTCAGGAGGGCCTGAATATGCCCAAAATAGCCCAAAACCCCCCGCTAGATGAGGGTTAATATAGCAGGCCTAATGGTTGAGTGACTGACAACAAAAATGTAATTCGCTATCTACAGTACACTATATGTGTATGTGTAGTTTTTGTTTTATTTATATATATATATATATATATATATATATATATATATATATATATATATATATGTACACACACACACACACCCACATAAAAATAACTTGTACGGAAAGGTACGAAAAATAATATTTTATGGTAGTTAGATGTATACAGGTACAGTCACGGCGGTAAATTGTGGACCAGGGGATGAACCCGTTGCTAGACATCACACACGTTTATCTAATCCGAACACAGTATACACTCGGTGAAACTGGGTAGTTTATACTGCCAGGCCCCGCCCACTGCTGAGTCGCCAGTCAGTTGGCAGAAAACATCAAGTAGAAAAATGGTTTAGATCCCAGACACGCACACACACACTTCACTATTTGCTTTTAGACAGAGTATGTATAAACTAAACAATGTGTAGTATTAAGTCCCGGAGATAGTGAAAATTTGATGTTGTATATCGTAGGTAGGCCTATGCCAAGTTATTTATTCAATGCTGTATAATGCAGAGACGGTTTTAGTTATGTATCAACTATGTTATGTGCAGGCACATAACGGAATAGGCATACCATTGAAGACGAGGGTTCTGTCCAATACCCACGTCCCTTGCATAACGCCTACTATAGTTAGGTTTTAACCTTTTTAGCACGAGTAACGTCAGTGTCAATATATTATAATTACCATTAACGATATTATTTAACTTAGGAAAGACATCTACCGATCAAAGGCTATAAATTATCTTATCAAACCCTTATAGCAACCAAAGATCCTTCCAAAACTGCATAAAACCGTCTAAATGTAGCTACAATTAAATAAAAAAGACGTCTCTCAGACTGAAAAGGATAAATTTCTTACGTATAATTTATCATAGAGGTGAGTTGTTGTTGTCATAGAGATGAGTAAACACGAATGGCTAAACACAATAGGCCTATGATATCCTTTATGTAAACTATACTATATTACACGTTTCTGACCTCGTTTAGCATACGCCAGTGTCATGATATAATTTTTTTAAATATTAAGTCATACAGAGAGAGAGAGAGAGATTTACATAGTTTTACATAAATACATTGGCCACAGATAACTTACGATTTCTGCGAGTTGGCAAGGACTTAGTAGAGATAGCAACCCTAAGAGTAAGATATAGTGGAAGGAAAGGATAGTACAAATTAATGTCCCCCCCCCCCCAATCCGGCAATTTGCCGAAAACAGGAGTGAATAACCTTGCAGGGTTCAGAAAACGTTTGAAGGATTTGTATAGAATAATTAGAAATGGAAAGGATATATTATGCATGCCTTCACCTCTTTTGTTTCTGCTCTCTGCAGTTGACAGTGTTAATTTCTGCCAGGTTCTTTTGTCAGTAAATCATGTCCTACTCCAGACCAACTTCCCTGTGGTATGAGTCTAGCCTTCTAATTATATGTGTATATTGTGCCACTATATATAACTTCATTAGGGAGCTCATTCCACTGCCCAATTATAGTGTGGGTGAAGAAATATTTAGGTGCGTCTAGGTTCCCTTTCCTGCCCATTATTTTTAATTTGTTTCTTCTTGTGGAACTCTCCTTGGCTATCTTAAGTAGATTATTGGAATTTACATTACTGAATCTTTTCAGAACCTTAAAACACTATCAGCTGCCCACTTATTCTCCTTTCTTAACCGAAAAGAGATCAAGTTCCCTTAATCTTTCATTGTGTGGTATATTTTTAAGGAATGAGATCAATCTTGTTGCTCTGCGCTGAACGGTTTCGAGTGTCTAGATGTCTTTTATTATGTAGGGAGACCAAAACTGCACAGCATAACCTACTCACAATACGTTTATATAAGGGTATAACTATGTGTTTACTATGACAACTTCTTCTAATGAATCCTAGTGTTCTATTTGCTTCGTTAGCTGTTGCAATGCATTGGCTTGTGGATTTTAGATTTTCGTTTCTAAGCACTGCTTGGTCTTTTACCTGTTCACCATTCATGTGATATTCGCATTTATTGTTTTGGAAGCCTATTTGTAGTATCTGACATTTGCTTACATTAAAGGGCATCTGACAATTATCTGAGAGAGAGAGAAAGAGAGTGTGAGTGAATGAGTGTGCTAACACAAACCAATATTCAAGAGACTGGGCTTCTCAAATTGGACTCCAGCCTTGAATGTTTTGATGTGCAATACTTAGGTTTCATATTCTCCCAAGATCTGTTTTTACTAACTACCACTACCATTACCACTTTCCATTCTATAGGTAAATTTCCATATATCACTACCCCATGAAAAAGTTTTATGATATGTGTAAATAAGATTAATGTATTCCTCGATGTCTATAATAATGGTGTAAACTATGCACATTTTTATTCGTAGTTAAGATAATTAGTTAAAGTAGGGCTTAGTGGCTATCAACCCTGCAGGATTTTTAAGCCAGGATATGTCAGTGGGCAAATCAAGATTGGAGCCTCGGTTCGAGAATTCCAGTCCCTTGGTGTCATTTGTATTCGGTAAATTATTAATGGATATGAAGTAATACTTATATTGTTGTGCTAATAACTTCCAAATCCCCGGTTTTCTCAGTAAAATTGCGAGATGATACGTTGTGTAGCACACGTAATACTGCCAGTTACCTGCTCTCACGTGAGTGTATTGTATACATGTAAATTGACCTACGGTAGGATAATGCTATATTATTTATAATTTTTCATAAACAGCAGATACCTTATTTATTATATTTATATTATTATATAATTATCATAATAATCACCATAAACAGCATTAGTTTGTCCACTGCAGGCCGAAGACCTTTCACAAACGTTTCTAATCTAGCTGGTCAGTTGTTATCCTGTTCCGTCTTACTTTAGCAAACGTTCCGATCTCACTCCTCCATCTGGTTATCTGTCTATCCCTTCCTCTTGCTCCATCTCTAGATTCCCATTATGTTCCTTTATTTGTCCATCTCTTCTAGATATATGATCTTTCCAAGCCCATTCCCTCTTGTTAATGCGATTATCTTCTACTTGTGTTTATTCTCTTATCCAAGATGTTCTTTTTGTCGCTCCAAGTTATCCCTAACATTATCCTCTCTATATCTGCATGGGCACTACAATTGTTTTCGTTTGTGAAACATTGTTATACCGGTACTCCAAGTTTATGATCCATTGATTAGTACAGGAATGACGCATTGTTTGCATATGTTTCTCTTAAATGCAAGGGGCAACTAGCTTTGCATAATAATGCAAGGGGCAACTAGCTTTGCATAATAATGCAAGGGGCAACTAGCTTTGCATAATAAAATGTTGCTTACCAAATGCGCTCCATTCCATATCAATCCTTGGTCTGATTTTTCTAGAGTGATCCGAGTTTATTTTTATAATCTGGCCTAGGTATATATATTCTTCCACTGAATCTGGCACATAATCCTCTAACTTCATTTGTTGTGGTTGCATATGATCATTCAACATACTCTTGGGTTTCTATTAATTGTCAACACTACTTTAAGACTTCCATCATTTATATCATCCATCATTTGTTGTAACTCTTCCCCCAAGTCGTTAGGATAATCTTTGTCATCAGCGAATCTGAGATTGCTTTGATGCTCCCCATTATCATTTATTCCTTTAGTGTCCCATTCAAGATTACTAAATATGTCTTCCAAACACGCGTGAACAAATTTGATATTGTATAATGTAGTCTACCTAATTACAGAAGTTTTAATGCACGTTGTAGTTTGATAATTTGTAATGCAAACAGTAGCATTTCAACTGTAAGGAACCACAACAAATACATAAATAAATAAATAAATATATAAATATAATAAAGAAATACATAATTATATCAGAATACAATAATCACTATTACCGTGTTCTATTTTGTGGCCGTAATATATGCCTATACATACGCAACTGTGTATGGGCGAAGCTTATTAACTATCAATGCACTTGTTTCATTGGCGTCGTGCCCGCTGAACCAGCAAAGGTAGACATTGTTCGAACCTGCTGCCAGTGTGTGGCTAGGACTTTGGCACAACCCTGGTCTACGACTTACCGCCGTGAGTGTACAAGAAAAAATAATCTTGTAATTTATTTGTAACTATTCCTCAGTGTCGGAAGCCACTGCTTCCTGACACTTGACACCTCTTGTTTTAGACCAGAGTGTCAACATTTGGAGTAAATGACTGGGAAGCATCAATCTTGAGTATTGAGTTATATATGCTCGTCACTGAGTTATTAACGAAACTGTAACTTGTAAATGTTCATAAGCGAAAAGAGCTGCTCACATAAAAATGTGCTTCCGAACATGGACATTATCTTTGAAACCAAACACTTTATGTTGGGATAATTTGGACCAACATATTGATATAATGTGCCCAAATCAATGGTGGAAAACTTTTTTTTCCAAACAGAATGTCACTGTAACTTGATTATTTCGAGTTGCATATGTTCTGGCACCACATTAAGATCAACTGTAAATGGGTTTCGAAAGATAGCAAGATCAGCTTCCAGGTATTTAAAGTCACTTAATCTGTCTTTAAACTAAATTCTGAGCTAGGGCATCTTCTCACAAAGTTATCTGTAAGATCACCATCATGAAATTCATCATTTTGCATGGATTTTAAAGTGGGGAAATGTGCGAGATTATGTGCTGCAATCTGCCTTTCAAAAAGCACAAGCTTTGTCTCAAAGGTACGAATAGTCATTCAGCTCTGTCACCAGTTTGTTTCTGCCTTGCATCTTTGTGTTGAGGTAGTTTAAGTGTTCTGTAATATCCACCATGACAGCTACATTTTTCGCCCCAGCAATGTGCTTCAGTTCATACACCTTCTCCTTTTTCTTCCATGAAAATATTTATTTCACTGCTCAGCTCATAAAAGCGCTTCAGCACTTCAATTATATTCAGCTTAAGAAGAACATGTATGAGTGAAAGAGTATATAATCTACTTTAAGCTTCTTACTCTCACAAGCACTTCCTAGAATTAGACATTAAGTTAAAAAAGTATCAACATAATTATGCTATAACATATTTAATATATAATAATTACATGAACAAGAAAAGGCAATATTTGACACTACTTGGCCAAACTGGTTCGCGGGCCGCATGTTAGAGGGAGGGGGGCCGCATGCGACCCGCGGGCTGCATGTTTGACACCCCTGGTCTGGACCGTACACCTTCTTAGTATTAAGCCCAGAGAGGGTAGAAAGTACATCTTTAGAAGATATTAGGATAGTAGGCATAAGTACGAGAGAGGGGGGTGGAGAGGAAGGAATAGCACTGGAATCATCCAAGGTGGAGTTTTTAGCAAAAGTTTGAGAGAAGAGTTCAGCTTTGTCAGAAGCAGAAGTGACGGTTGTCCCATCAGAGTCGAAAAGGGGAAGGAAAGACGAGGAAGAAAAATTGTTGGAGAGGTTTTTGGCTAGATGCCAAAAAGCTTAGGAAGAGCTAGAGTTGGATAGTTCAGTGCATTTATTAGTGATGAAAGAGTGTTTTACAAGTCGAAGAAAAGATTTGGCTTGATTCCGGCAAGAAACATAGGAAGAATGAGATTCTTGAGTTTGAAGGTGTCGATACCGTTTGAATGATTCCTCTTTATTGCGGACAGCAGTAGAACAAACGTGAGTAAACCAAAAAATGTTGTGCATTAGTCTGAGAGAAAGAAAATGCAATGCATTCCTCCATGTCCAATAGGATTACCACGCTAATGTGTTCAGCACTCCGAGGGTCCCGGCCATGGAAGCAAAAATCATTCCATAGGAAATCAAAGAAGTACTGCCAGAGAGCCTACCAGTCGGCAGCGCCAAAGTGCCACAAGCGCCGCTGGCTGGAAGGATCGGGCGGCCGTACTGGAGAGATAGGACAGGTGACAGAGATAAGTTTATGGTCGGTGGATCCCAAAGGAGAGAAAAGATTGACAGTATAAGAAGAAGGGTTCGAAGTTCGAAACAAGTCAAGAATGTTGGGCCGATCCGGGATACTGGTTGGTTGCTGAACCAACTGCTCTAGGTCATTTAGGATAGAAAAGGCGTAGGCATGTTCACCAAGTTGGTCAGTAGTATGAGAGAAGAGCCATTGGCGGTGGTGAACGTTAAACTCTCCTAAGATGGAGATTTTTTGAGAAAGGAGAAATGGATAGAATGTGTTCCACTTTAGAGCTTAGATAGTCAAAGAATTTGGGAAAGTCGGTAGAGTTAGGGGAAAGATAAAAAGCACAGAAATATTTAGTATGAGAATGAAAGGATAGTTTGAGCCATAAAGTTGAGAATTCAGAGGAGTCGAAATCGGGAACACGTGAGCAAGTGAGTATGTTGTGCACGTATGCATAACATCCGCCTTTGGCTTAGAAACTAGGATAAAGTAGGAGGATACAGAGCAGGGGCTGCTGGCAGTTGCTTCAGATACCTGAGTTTCAGTGAGAAAAAGAAGATCAGGTTTGTAGGATAGATGGTTTTCTACAGAGGGAAATTTAGAGGAAAGGCCGTGAATGTTGCAAAAGTTAATAGTAAGAGTGACAGGCTGAGGCCCAGAACATTTTGTGGGGTTGTCAGGGAAGATCAGGCGGGTGTGGGGGTATTTATGCCCCCCCCCCCCCCCCCCCGGGGACTCCGAGGCTGGGCTATTGTTGCTTATCATGACATATATTAATTATGGAAGAAGGTGTAGTGTACATGTTTAGTGTGGTGAGGTAGATAGGAGGAGGAGGTGTGTGTGGGAGCAAGCTGGATTACCCTCAGTGTAAGTGAGGCACATTAATTATTATTTTTTGTATTATTAATTTATTGGTTTTTTTAATAATTATTACGTGGTCTGTATTCAGTCCTCTTGTTATAGTAGAAAGTAAATAAATAATAATACATGTTAAATGTAAATTTGTATCCGTTAATCATCATCATCAATCTGACACACCGCTTCCAGAGGAAGCACCCCAAAAGGGGATGGCCATGGCAGAATCTGCCTCCAGGCTTCCAGACATGCCCCCAATGACCCACTCCACAGTGCCATTTCCACAAAGTGGATTATGACTCTTAGCACTAAAGGAGCAGAACCAGAGCAGTCATTCACCCGGATGACAGTTCCACCACTTTTTTACTATTATATTTACCCCAGTGGAGCCCTGGCTGGTAGCATACCAAGCACATAAATATTCTGAAGATAGGAACCAGTGATCCACTGCTACAGAAGCTGATTGCACAACCAAAGTGGCGGGCGGTTGGGTCGTCGCATCCCTACGCCAAAATGAGATCTGTCTCTGAAAGGGCAGCAGGGGAGGGATTAATTAGCCCACGGGTTGCCAATGCCCCCCTTGCAGTGCCACACACATCCTCAACCTCAAGTCTGATGTGGGATAGTTTCCCCGAAGACCTTCAAAGCAAGCTGTAAACACAAAGCATGATCTTACCGCTGGTGCTTAGATGCACTCCGTCAAAGAGGTAGAGATTCCATCAAATGCGTCCATAAACTTCACGCCTTTCTGGGTACACAGATCAGCTAACCTACCATTTAAAACCATTGCTTTGCTGGTAGCACAATCCCCTCCATAAATTTTGGGCAAAAACTAAATTCCAGAAAACACCTGGAATAGGTTAGAAATGAAGGAAAAACCACAAAAAATATATCCTCTAGGTCATTAAGGGGTCATACGGGGCGCCTGAAAGTCGGAATTAACCCATGGAATCCGGGAGGCCTCATATGAGGCAAAATCAAAATCAAAGCGTTCAAATTGCACGGGCGGATGTTTTTTTTGTGCATGGGCGACCGCAGCGCCACCAAGCACAAACTACAAGGCAGCATCAGTTCTTATCTCACACCCAAGATGGCTGGAGTTAACCCAAAAAAAATCGCTGTGTCCGATTCGCCGCCCGCCGCCGCGACCCGTAAGCCTAAGAAAGGCAAGGCTAAAAGGACCAAGAAAACATTGCTAAGTACCGGTGGTATTGCACGTGTGCTAAAAGAGTTAGGTGATCATGACCTTAGTTAGATTGAGAGTGATTTTGACGAAGAGCATGTGGTTAGTGAAGATGTTGATGAAGTGGAAGATGGCGAAGAAATCCAGGGCTTTCATAGCACTGATGATGACGATGGTGATGATGATAATGATGACAATGTTGGATGCGGTGAACATCATCAAGGTGATGAAAGTGTTAGTGAAATGGGAAGTGTCCTACCCGCATCACGTGAACGTGACCCGGCGCGCACGCTTGCGACCCCGGCGTTGGCTGTGGGGACTCCTTCCCCGGCAAAAATAGCCAGTTATTTTTAAAGGAGAGCTGCGCTAGATAGTGCAAGGAAGCAGGCACGGGAGGCGGCCGAAAGGGAAAGAGGTGAAGATGCTGATAGTGAGGATGAGAGTGAAGAGTTGAGCGTGGGTAGGCCTATTCCTTTGTCTCCCGGGCCCTCGTCACCCGCGGCTGGTGCGTCATTGACCCCGCATGACCCACAGCCCTCAACAAGTGGTGCAAGTGGTGCGGAATTGTCTCCGCATGACCCACAGCCATCAACAAGTGGTGTAAGTGGTGCAGTATTGTACCCGCATGACCCACAGCCATCAACAAGTGGTGCAAGTGGTGCAGTAATGTACCCGCATGACCCACAGCCATCAACAAGTGGTGCAAGTGGTGCGGTCTTGTCCCAGCATGACCCACAGCCATCAACAAGTGGTGCAAGTGGTGCAAGTGGTCAACGCACCTCCAGAAGAGCCTTGTTCATGGCCACAGGGGGGGCACAAAGCAGCACCTCAGGCCCTAAGCTGCCCCTAAAACGCTCTCGTCGTCACCTAAAAACTTCAGAGCCAACTAGCTCACCTTCACCACCCACTAGCCGCCCACGCCAGCAGTCGCCACCTGATGTATCACCACCAACTGACGACCAGGATCCCACCTATGACCCTGAAGACACTGACGAATATGGCCGCCCTTCAAGATATATGGACGACCACGGTGCAGATTCTGGGGATGATAATTATGACCTGCCAGACGACCCTGTTGTGGACGAAGCTGAGTGGGTGGACGACCCAGCACCCCGCCGTGGCCGTGGATGTCCCCGTGCTCGGCGTGGCCGTACCCTTGGACGTGGACGTGGACGTGGCCGTGCCAGGGGCCCTGCTGGTCAGCGTGGGCGTAGCCGTAGCCGTGGCCAGGCCACCCCTGCTGCTGCCGACGCCCCTGCTGCCCGTCCCCGTCCCCGTGCCAGGCATGCTGATGTCTGGACGTGGGAGGATAGGGCCACCTTTCAGCCACAAGATGCCACATTCTATGGCGCCCAAAATGCCGCAGGGATTGATCCATCTTTCCCAGGGGGACCCAACTCAACACCTGCTGAGCTATTCAAGGCCTTTCGACAATGATGTCATGTCATATGTTGTCCATTAGACCAATAAGCAGAAGGCCCTCAGTGACCACCTCAGCGGCAAGACCCATAGTTCCCACATGAAGGCCTGGAAGCCTGTCACCATTGCCCAAATGTATGTGTTCATAGCACTGGCCATGCTCATGGCACATTTGAAGAAGCATCGGCTGGCAGACTACTGGATCACAGGCGACATAATTGCCACACCTGCTTTTGGCAAACTTATGTCCCGGGACCGCTACTTCGCCATACTTGGTAACCTGCACTTCATTACCAACACCAATATACACAAAACAGACCGCCTGTGGAAGATAAGGGGATTCTACGACATGATGAAGGCCAAGTTTTCTACATTCTTGAAGCCTTTTCAAAAGGTCGTGATCGACGAGTCTCTTGTGCTGTTCCGGGGGAACCTTCACTTCCGGCAGTACATACCATCCAAGAGACATCGATTTGGCATCAAGCTCTTCGTCCTCTGTGACTGTAAGACGGGTTATGTGCTGGACTTCATTGTCTACAGTGGGAAGGAGGGTGAGGTTCTTGCAGATCAAGAAATAGGGTTCGGTGGAGCAGTGGTGAAGGCGATGATGGATCGCTACTTCAACAAGAACCACATACTCTACACGGACAACTATTATACGTCCCCCATCCTCACAAAGTACCTGAACAGGCAGCAAACCCATACTGTGGGCACAGTACGGGAACGAGGAAGAACATGCCGGAATTCCCAAAAACGACCAAGAAGAAGGACATCTTCCTCAAGCAACATGGTCCGATGCTGGCAATCCATTGGCACGACCAAAGGAAGGTTAACATGATCAGCACCATCCACAAGGGCATCCTGGTTGACTCTGGCAAAGTCAACCACAGGACCAGGGAGCCCATCATGAAGCCAGACGCAGTTATGGACTACAACATAAACATGCGTCTGGTTGACAAGTCAGACATGCAGGTCGGCTTCATCGACTGCCTGCGGACCTCCTGCAGGTGGTATAAGAAGTTCTTCCTGCACATGATGGATGTGTCTGTGCTGAACTCGTACAACCTGTACAAGCTGATGAACCCCACAATGCCCGGGAAGTACACCAACCTTCGGAGATTCCAGAAACAGCTCATTCTGGATCTCATTGGGGAATATGCCCTGCCTGAGGATTCCCCATGAGCTCAACATATGCCAGAAGCTGGCACCATGGATCGCACATACGCTTCCGAACACCACAAGAAGCACAGGATCGTCGGCCTTCCAGTAGCTGCTGGTCGCAAGACCCAGAAACGGTGCCATGTCTGCAGCCACACCACCCAAAGACCCCAGACAAACACCAAAACCTCGAATCAGTGCCAGGAATGTCAGGTAGCACTGTGCATCACGCCTTGCCACGATGATTTCCACATCCTGGTAAACTTCTAAGTGGCACAGACCCTGAGAACGCTAGTGAAAGTGACACTAAAACAATAAAACACTGTGCAAGTGAAAGTGACACTAAAAACAATACAACAGTATGTGCAAGTGAAAGAGACACAACAACTATATATTAGAGTAACTATTCAATAAGTATTTATAAGTGAAACCTGTAATAAGTGAAAGTGACACTAAAACAATATAACAATATGTGCAAGTGAAAGAGACACAACAACTATATATTAGAGTAACTATTCAATATGTATTTATAAGTGAAACCTGTAATAAGTGAAAGTGACACTAAAACCAATATAACAATATGTCTAAGTGAAAGAAACAACCAAACGTAATAATTACAAGTGTCAAATACGATACCGTACGGTACTGTACGCTTGCGTAGCCTAGCCTATAACCTAGTAAGTGAAAGTGACACAAAATGTATAACAAGTAATAATAACTCAATAATAACAGTGAGAGTGACAATAATTCATAACAAGAAGAGTAATAAAAGTGAAAGTGACACAATACTATTACAATAAAAGTGAAAGTGACACAATATTATTACAATAACAGTGAAAGCGCCGAAAATATGTTATATAAAGTTTCATATAACTCAAATAATGGTTGAACAAGTAATAAATGGCACAATAATATCACATTATCTCCATAAAAACATAATATCCTGTACCGGAACAAAAGCCACGGGAGCGACGAGTGACTTAGTGCGTGCTAGCCAGGGCCGCGGTGAAGCGTTCGGACACAGGCGAAAATACGCGGGAAATTACCTCCATTCCCATCATCATATCTCGGCAACCACTTGTCATAACGATGTCAACTCAACGCCATTCTACAGACGAAGGTTGGTTCTATACTATGCAATTTAGTTGACTGCTCTCGGTGGTCTTAATCAGTAGATATCGAATTATGAAGATAGCCATTTTTCAGGAATAACCCCGGTCACGACGATCGCCTCATATGAAGGCCCCGGATCCGGAGGGTCAACATGGGGAAATAGGTAGGCAAAAACATGTTTTTGTGCGCGCACATGCATGCGGATGGACTTTGAGGGTTTTCAGCCATTGGCAGTGTTGCGTGGGATACTTACGCAGTTCTGATGCAAATCTGAGCTCTCTAGGTGCCATAGGACCGGAGTAATTAACCGCGACGCACCCTATGCGGCTCTGGGGTTTAGCGTTACTTACATTGCCAACGCATAACGTGCGTCTCTGGTACTCGAGGGGTTAATATTAGGTTAAGTTTGTATGTGTGTGTAAAGAATAGGGAAGAAATAATATAATTAGGGCTAAAGGAATAGTCGAACTGGAATGAACGAGGAAGGTAAGGAGATGATTCTTAATTTAGGAAAATGTTTTGGGGAACACAGGAAAGAATAAGAAGAGATTCGTGGATGAAATTCTTCGAGAAAGTAGGTATGAAAGAAATATAAAATAGCCCACTGTTGCAGTTATTTAACATGTATTACAGAGAAGGAACATTTCCCAGAAAGTGGAAAAAAACTATTATTATACCTATCACCATGGGTAACGGACGTTATAGGCCAGTCTCGCTACTTTCCTGCTTTTGCAAGATGATGGAGAGAATGATATTAAATAGATTCTTATATTTGGTGGGAAGTCAGCTGTTTCTAAATCTGTTCGGTTTTAATAAAGGAAGAAGCATTATGGATTGCATAATTAACCCAGGAACTGCTGCCAGACTCTTATGAGGTTCTACTGGGCGAACGCGGCCAGACTCTTAAGAGTCAAGTCCTAAAAAACACCATTCAAAACACCCCACTGGCACTCAAAACAAAGCAATATGTGATTAAGTGAGATAATTCCCCTCCATACCTCCTATCACTACTCCACATTTGTCCTTCCCCTTCCCCCCTCTCAATTATCTGGTATGTTCCCTATTATTCTCGAGATTTATCGAGTATTTTCAATCCTCCCCTTTCTCCCCCTCTTCCTCCCTCCTCAATTATCCGGTATTTTCCCTATTATTCCCGATATTTATCGAGTGTTTTCGTGCGAGGATGGCTGGGAGAGAAGGGGGAGGATTGGTGAGTGTATCTCCGACCCTCTAAGCCATTCTCAGACCTCCCCTTGTGTCTCAGTACCATTTAAGATATGAGAAAGGGAGTGTCTCAATCTCGCAGGTCTGGGTCAGATTACGACTGTGGGGCTAAAATATACGATTTTCACCAGCCAATTGGTGTTACCACTTGTTTTATTGCTTTTCAATTTTCATATTAAAAGTATAATAGGCGCACATGGATAACTAATTATGATATACAGTATATGGTAAATATGCCACTTTCGTCAGGAATGAACCAAAATAACTTCCGATGGCGGGCACTTTAAAAAATCATAGCTGCGCAGCTTATGAATTAAATGTCTGTCGAATGCAAGTGATAACTGCAAGGGCTTTGTGGATTTAGAAGGAGCGTTTGACAAAGCCAATGGGGAAGTGATATTGTACGAGCTAGCAAACTTGGGAGTGAAAGGCAAAATATTGCTTTGACTACCTGCATGGGAGGAAGGCTTAGGTTTGGTTTCAGGGATCTTTGTCAAGTGAAAAAAATATGGAACTAGGTACGCCTCAGGGAGGCATTATAAATTCCCTTTATTTAACATTTTAGTAAACCGACTAGCAGAAATATGCTACAGGAGATGAGTCTCCAATTTTATATGCTGACAACATTTTACTTCAAAGTAAAGAAATTAAAGACATGCAGGTAGCTTTAGATGTGTTAGGTAGTCAATGTAACAGGTTAGGTTTAGTAATCAATGAACACAACAAATAATAATTTCAATGTAGAACACGAAAACAAGTTAGCCTGGTCATTAACGGAAAATCAATAGAGAAGGTTAATTATTACAAGTACTTAGGTATGTACGTTGGGTACTCACAAGAAAGATAGGACATGGAACTAATTATCTACTGGTACAGTGCCGAAGGAGGATGCAACCCATTAAAGCTCTTGCATTCTCTTGTAAAGGTGTTGATGTACTAGTCTTAAGAATTTAATATATCACTATTGTAAGGTCATTGATAGAGTATGCTGAACCAGTTATATTTACCTTAGGAAGAGGTAGAATAAGTAAACTGGAAAAATTGCAAAATAAATGTTTAATAATTATATTAGGATGTCCTTTAACTGCCAAGGTAGAAATAATGAAAATGAAACTAAATGTACAAAGTATAGAGGAGGGTGGAATGGCGATGATGGTGGAGAGGCTGCAGGAGTAGGAAATCAGGGAGGAATACAGGAGAGCAGTAGAAAGACGACTAGGTGGGTTCGACCTGGAAGATACGAAGGAAGTGGAGGAGATGAGCAAGGTGTTTAAGGAAGAGATCTGTGCAGCATGTGAGGAGGTGTGTGGAGTAAGGAGAAGAGGGAGGGGAGTGAAAGGTACAGCATGGTGGACAGAAGAGGTAAAAATAGTTGTGGAGGACAAGAAGAAAGCGTATAGAGAGTGGTTGGGTAGTAGAAGGAATGAAGATTTGGAGAGTCAGAAACGAGCGAGGTACGTGGAGAGAAAGAGAGAGTGGTGAAGAGAGTAGTAAAGGAAAGTAAGAAAAGAGTAGATGAGGAATTTGGAGGGAATCTGAGTGTACATGGAGGGAGTGTAAAAACTTCTGGAAAAAGTCAAGAAAGTAAGGGAAGGTAGCAAGGGAAACAGTAAGGGTGTGAAGATAAGAATGGGAGAATGCTAGTCGAGAAGCAAGAGAGAGTCGAAAGATGGAGAGAGTACTTCAACGAGTTGCTAAATGTAAGGAATGAAGCGCCAGTAAACATAGTTGGATGGGGAATGGGAGAGAGAAGAAGAGAAGTAGTGGAGGAGGAGGTTGGGATCAGGAAGTCAGAAGTGTGGGAAGCCATGAAAAGAATGAAGTTAGGGAAAGCACCAGGAGCAGATGGAGTGAGTGGGGAAATGTTGAGGTATGGTGGTGAGATAGTGATCGAATGGGTATGGAAAATGTGCAAACTAGCATGGGAGAAGGGGAGTACACCTGATGACTGGAAGACAGGCGTAATAGTCCCCCTATATAAGGGCAAAGGGGAAAGAGGAGTGTGTGGTAACCACCGAGGAATATGTCTTCTAAGCTTAGTAGGGAAGGTGTACAGTAGGGTAGTGATTGAGAGAGTGAGAGCGAGAACGGAGAAATGGATAGGTGACGAGCAGGGCGGTTTTAGGAAGGGAAGAGGATGTGTAGATCAGATGTTTACCCTGCATTGTGTTGTGGAGAAATATCTGGAGAAACAACAAAAGGTGTATGTTGCCTTTATAGATTTAGAGAAGGCGTATGACAGAGTGGATAGAGAAGGCATGTGGAAAGTACTTAGAATATACGGAGTAGATGGCAAGTTGCTGAAAGCAGTGAAAAGTATGTATGAGGGTCCAAAGGTGGCAGTACATGTGGAGAATGAGCAGAGCGAGTTCTTTGACCTGAATGTTGGGTTGAAACAGGGGTGTGTGATGTCCCCGTGGTTGTTTACTGTATTATATGGATGGAGTCATGAAAGAAATACTTGCAAGAGCAGTGGATGTTGGTGTATCGCTGAAAAGGGAGGGAAATGAGTGGAAGCTGCCTATACTGCTGTTTGCCGATGATACAGTTCTGATGAGTGATTATGAATGGGAGTTGCATGGTCTGGTAAATGTGTTTGGAACAGTGTGCGAAAAACGGAATCAGAAGGTAAATGCGGGGAAGAGCAAGGTTATGGTCTTCGAAAGGGGTGAAGCCACAGAGTGTGAGGTGAAGTTGAATGGTCAGGCTATGGAAATTGTCAGTTCATTTAAGTATCTGGGCAGTGTGTTGAGTAAAGATGTGGGACTATGGATGAAGAAAGAGGGAGAGGGTGCAACAGGAGAAGAGGGTTGTAGGAATGTTGAGAGCAGTAACAAGAAGTAAGGTGGTCAGTATGGAAGTGAAGAAGTCCTTGCATGACAGTGTGGTAATCCCGACACTGACTTACGGAAGCGAAGCATGGACGTTGGTTGAGAGACTCAGACCAAGAGTGAGAGCAGTGGAAATGAATTACTTAAGAAGTGCGTGCGGAGTTACATGGAGGGATAGACAGACTAATGAGGAAGTAAGAAGGAGGTGTGGTGTGGAGGTAGATGTGCTGGAAAGTGTGAAAAGGAACAACTTGAGATGGTTCGGCCATATGAAAAGTATGGAAAGCGAGAGAATGACTAAGAGGGTGTACGAGAGCGAGGTGGAAGGACAGAGAGGGAGAGGTGCACCGAAGGAGAGGTGGAAGGATGGAGTGAGGAAGTATATGGATGAAGGCGGTGCTGGTTGGGAGGAGGGGCATCGACTAACTGGGGACAGAGGTGCATGGGGGCGGTTCGTTCGTGGCCATCCCTTCGGGGATCACGGTGTCAGGCAATAAATAGATAGATAGATAGATGACAGGATCTCGGAAAGGTACACTATCTCAGTTATAAGGTTAATGAGGGGAGGAGGGGGCAGGTCTCTACGTTGTGTACAGAATGTGCTTCACAGTAACACAACGCTTATTAAGTTTAATACAGGATATCTTGGTTCACTAATAAGTGACATAAGAAAATAATTATAAGCTAAATAACGAATGCACATCTTGTAAAGAGAGACTGTTTTTACCTCCCTGGAAAGACTTCAATGTATCTAGTGAAATAAACAGGCCTGAAATGAAGACATCAAAATATGAGAGCTAAACTCTGAGAAATAGGTATGAACAAAAAAATAAAAATGTATCAACAGGAGACATTGTGCATGTATTGAGTGACGGTTCTGTAGGAGAGAGAGGCGAGGCAGGATGTGGAGTGTTTGTGAGATAATTCGGGTTAGATGTAAGCAGGGATTCGGAAATAGGATTGCGACTCAGTAATAATGTATCATCAACACACGCAGAACTACAGGACGTATTAATAGGGCTGCAAGAAGTAAACACAATACACAAAAATGCATACATTTTTAGCGACAACATAAGTGCTTTAGAATTATTAAACAGTCGCAGTCTTGTTTTATGGAACCTTGTGAAAGATTGCAGAGAGCAAATTTCAAGCCTGAGAATGAAGGGTTTACAAGTAAAGCATATTTGGTTCCATCACATGTAGGGATTGAATTGAACGACAAAGCCGATGACATAGCAAAACAAGCGTAAAACAAAAAAAGAATAGAATACAGGTAGGCCTATTCTTGGAAATACAAACGAGCTTTGACTGAAACTGAAACCAAGTGTAAGCTGTGTAACTGTTCCGAGAGCCACAAATTAGTTCACTATGTATTACAGTGTACTAGAATAAAAGGGTTCAGAAATACAAATCATACCATTTTAGCCAAACACATAATCTAGATGTGCGAATCCGGTACACGCGATAAGATTCTAAAAAACAATACCCAAACTTTGCTCCTGTAACATATCGATAGGGATAAATTTTGCTTTACTTATGCATTTCACAATTATGTATATGGATTCTCTTTTTACTCCTAGACTAAATGTTTGTTTGATTTTATGTAAACAAAATCATTGATGTAAGCATTGGCATATAGCCATCATGGGTAACGTTGCCATGATACAAAGTTTTAATTTTAATTGAGATTTTTAAATGTACATAGTATATGATATTATCCTTTGTTTTCCTATGCCCGAAGAGGGTGGCTCAAGCCTATGCAAATCCGTCTTTTTTTGGATGTACTCATTTGTCTTACTTATTTTTTATTTTTTTTTAATTTGAATTTGAATAGTCGGAGTAGATGTAGCTTGGATTGGTAGGGATGCAATCCTCCTAAAAGACAGGTTAGACACAGCTCTCCTACAAGAGAGATAGAGAGAGTGAGAGAGAAATGTCCCATCATATTCAGCCACATTGGGCGTGGACAAAAACGGTCACAAACAAATATGGCAGCAGGCCAAAACGGTCACTAGCCTAATATCGATAGGATTAATTCGACTGCTCCACTCTGCCCATACTGGACATGGACCAAATTGTCCGTGAACCACAACAGCCCTTGACAAAAATAGTTACTCGACTAATAGCCTACTGATTGAACTAATTCAACACTCGGCTCCGCCTATATTGGCCCGTGCACCAAAATGGTTGCTGCCAAACTTGCCCTAGTTTAACACCTCAAAAAAGCTTGGACAGATTTGGACGACACTGCTGGTGATATGTGTTCTACTGATTATATTTATACATTAATGTGTTCACTTGTCAATATATCAATATCTTTATTTCACAACTCACTATCCTCCTGTGTTTTATTATCCAGCGTGTTGTCGAAAGTTTGAAGCACAAGGTACTGTAAATATATGATATATATCCTATCTGTTAGGACGTTAAAAATGTTTCGAAAGCAAATGACTGGATTTCAACGGAATTGGGTCAATTTCATTGTGTGGAGCCCAAACGAATCCTATTTACTTTTAGTTACCATTGAATGATTCCCCGGCCCACATTTTCCACTTAGTTGTAACCCTTCAAAACTCACCCAATTAAGTTGTTGTTCGATAATGTTTTTTCCCTCATTTCACACGAACACTTTGGAGATAATTGGATGACCCTAATGGAAGGTAGGGGCCCTGACCCCCTATATTATTATGCATTATTATTGTACGGAATAACCCGATTTTGGTAGCAATATGTCTCGTTTCTACATGCACCATTAGCTTTTTAAATTGACACCTTTAGTGCCTATGTCTGTATGCATGATTGTGTGTCTGTCTGTTTGCACAATATCTCGAAAATGCATAAGTTGATGTCGCCGAAAGTTGATTACTCATTTCATTTGGTACCTGAAAAAATGCCATTAGTATATAGTTAACATAGTTATATAGTTTGTGTGTGGAGGATAATCTCACACCGCACTCCTAGACAAAGTAGAAAGGAAAGCCTTTTGTATCATTAAAGCCTAGTTCACACATTCAGGAGTGTGAGGCCGAGTTTCCAGGAGTCCACAGTCTTGGTTAATTGGGCAGGAATGAGGCAGAGTGTGAAAAATACCAGGAGTTTACAAGATTGCCCTAGAGTGTCCATGAGTTATTTCGAGTAACCCCGAGTATATTCAGGGACACTCTTGATTAATTACAGAGTCATTAAGAGTGTGCTGAGAGTGTGTGGAAATTTGAATTTTAACTGTCATCTCCAGTACAGAGTGTATCCGAGTGTGTAAGAGTAATTAAGAGTTATCCAGAATGCAACTAGAGTTAATCAGATTTAATCAGAGTTATCGTGGGTGTTCATGAGCCTGCCTAGGAGTCTGTTGAGAGTATAGCCAGATTCCCTCCCATTGTTCCCCTGGCATATATAAAGGCCACCCCATGACAACCTATGCCACACCCACAGGTGACGATGTGGAGCTGGATGGCCGAGGTTCAGCGGCAGGCAGGGTGGGTGAAGGGGTACATCATGCCGCTCTTGGAACTGGAAGATAAAATGTATATTAGTTTGACACAGCCTGTTTTAATGTCATTCGTAAATATAAGTAATGTGACAATTACATAACAGGAGCATTAATAATGTTTGATGTGTATGATTTATTATTATTAATCAATAAATGTAAGTGAACTTTGTGTCATGTGTCCAATGTCCATGCATCCCAAACATAATTATATTTTCTATTAAAAGTATTAAATATATATATATATATGTCTAAGGGAAATTAGTTAAACTAATGATAATGACATGGAGGATGTTACTGCAATTTGTTTTTTAAACAAACAATAAATGGAGCATTCTCTATACTTTAGACCTCTTATATTGAAATACGTGCAGGCAAATATATATCATTCTGACATATTAAAAGAGAATGGGGCACAAACATAGGTCCTGCGACCAGGGGTGTAAAGGTAACCAAGTACAGTACTTAAGTATATTTTCTCAGTCTCTACTTTGTATAAAGTATTAATTTGTGCCCACTAATTTTACTCTAACTTGAGTATCATATATAAAAATTAGTTGTACATTTACTCCACTGCATTTACTTTACTTCTGTTAATTTTGTGGAGTAAAACTTCAGCAACTTTCCGAATTATTCCTTCCAATAGATATGGAATTACAAGTAGCATTTTCCATTGACATTACTCCAAGTTTAGGTGTGACATTCCTTGGGTAGTTCCAAGGTCACCACTATACAGTATATACATGGCGCTGATAAGCCTTCCCTCTACCACAACCCCCCAGGCAGTAGGTAGATATTAACTTTAGCTTAAGTTGCTTTCTAGTTGGGTACTTCTACATATACCTGAGTAACTTTATGAGTACATACTTGTACTTGAACTTGAGTAAAATTATTAGGTACTTTTGACACCCCTCACTTTGACATACAGATTTTATAATAAAAATCAATATGGTTGGAGATACAGTATGTATCTCCATACTGTCATTGCAACACTTGTGGCAATGATATGTATGATCAAGTCACATGTGGCAGTGTCTTTACTTCTATAATGTAACTGTTATAGACTATAACGTACCTCGGCTGTTATGCGGGTTTTTGTCCGGGAGATGTGGCCCCTCATGAACGCAAAGTTTTTAACCCTTTCGCTGCGGGTGACGTTCTGGAACTTCCTGGCAATTTACAGCAATTTCCAGGCTTCAAAAGCCTGTAACAGCTGTAGAAATCGAGTGTCAGTGGGCGGGAGCGTGAGGAGCCCACCTCCGACCCTCAGAGCAGCCAGAGGCTTACTGAGGTAGACTGTGTCTCGCGCTGGTCTCTCACTGCCTCTCACAACAGTGTTGCCGAGCGAGCGAGTCCTAATAAATAGTGGGTTTCCTGCGTTTCTATGGTACCACTGCTGGTCAACCAGGCCACCTACGAAGCCCGTTCTGGTCTCATTTTGAAGCTATTTTCGCCTAGTTTTCGGCAGAATACAGTTCATTTAATGCAGATGCTTGAATAATCATTCAGGAGTGCCTGAATATGCCCTAAATAGCCCAAATATAGCCGCAGCGTAAGTGTTAAGGATCCACTCATCCCGCTCAGACACTTTCTACCCACCTTGTGTCCCGTCACCACTCTTTGTGTCGGCCAGCTTGCCAAAGCGTGACCTCGTTACCGTCACCCACACAGACAACTGGCTGCCTGTGATAGAAGGATATAAAAATATAAGACATTAGTGATATTCGTTCAACATTCATTTACATTATACATGTCACACACACACACACACACTCCTTAATACGACACCTGCCCACATTTTTGTACACATTTTGCCTGGGCTATGGCGAACATGTTAAGAGGAGGCCGACCGTTTTCCTGGGCCACCTCCGTCATGCTTAGCCCCATTAGTTTTGAGACTAAGACGTTCGACCCATTAGTTTGGCGATATTGACAAATTTCTTTGTCAATTTTATGACCTTTCGTGCCATTTAGTTATCGATTGTTTTCATGGCGAGCTACAGTAAGTTTGAAATTTTAAGAGAAACCGGCCTTCGGCCAGGACATTTTTCTATCGAAAAATGTACATATTTATCTTGAAGGGGAGTCTAGGGTTTTTTGTTTTAAGCTTGATGGAGGTCTAGTGATGAAACTAAGAAATAAAGGAATGAAAGACTAAACAAACGGTCTGTCTCCCCTTAATACGGTAAAGCTTACACTTTACTGACGAACATATACACAAATCACTACAATAACCAGCGGTTGCTTACCTGTAACCAGAGATTTAAGGGTTGCTACCTTCTCGTCAAAGTAACGTTGTTTCCTTCCTTGTATCCTTAAAGTCGTTCATGCGTTTGACATAGAGGAAAGGGTTTTTCTTGACCCGATGATATCATACTCGTTTTTTTATAGGGGCTAGGGGAAAGGGAGACAAGCGCAGGATGCCAGCTGGTTCACGCGGTGTTGCTACGAGTTGGGTTTCACTCGTCGATTGTCGAACGCTCGTGCTTCACTCCGGGTTACTCGAACGGACACGAGTTACACTCGAGTTTCACTCTGGGTTATTCCAGACAACTCGAAACAACTCAGCCTAACTCAGGATTATTCGAGACAATTCGGGTTATCTTATTTGACATAACCGGTGATAACCAGCAACACTCGAGTACACTCCAGATCATTCGAGTTATACTCATGGCTACTCTTTATGCACTCGATATTCATTCTGCCAATTGTTCTCAGCAGGCTGAGCCGCTGAGTTAGCACGAGTGTCTGCTGTACACTTGGGGATACTCGATCACATTCATAAACACTCAACATCACTCTTGCATACTCGGCCACGTGGTTTTGTCCCCGAGTGTTGATGAGTTCCACCGATTAATTTGGAGTAATTATGATTTGTTCCGAGTTAATCCGAGTAATCACAACCTATTTCGAGTGTTCCCGAGTGTCTTGAGGTTGATCTGAGTCGGGGCAATATTTTTAAACATGGTTGAAATTTGGGCTGCCCGAGCAGAGTTCCCTGGAGTATCCGTGAATGACCCAGAGTGACCCAGGGTGACCCAGAGTGCCCATGGGTGCATGCGATCTTCCAAGAATCATTATGCGAGTTTCCGAGACTGTGGACTCCTGGAAACTCGGCCTCACACTCCTGAATGTGTGAACTAGGCTTAACTCCCGCCCACTCACCAACTCTCTGCAATCTCTCGCTATTCGCCGCAATGTTGCATATCTCTCACTATTTTATCGCTATTATAATAATCAATGTTCCTCAAAGCTTTCCCAGTGTATACCACCTCCTCTACGTAGGGTACGTAGTACCCGTCTTGCAAAACAATCCCACCCCTACTCTGTGCAACACTCCAACCCAAAAGTGAAACGTAGCTCTCAGACTTTCTTCTCTTCAACTGCTGAGCTCTGGAACTCTCTCCCCGAATCAGTCTGTCCCTCTTCCTATGACTTAAATTGCTTCAAACTCCGTGTGTCCAGGCATTTTGGCTCGAAATTCCCTTGATTTTGTTCCTGTCACTCTTTCAACTCTGGGGGAGGCACTCGATACAGGCAGTTCTGCCTGTCTCCCTCACTCACATAGAACAAAACAATATTTATACTGTATATATAACTTCCCTACCCTCCAATTTGTGGACCCAAATTAATATCAAACTGCCAGGTTTTTGTTCGATAATCACACTATGTGAGGTACTAGTATAGCAATGATGAATTCATTAATTTCGACGAGACTTGGTAAGTCCCTCCGAATATCATCTATTCCTTAACACATTACGAGCGGGCCCGTCAATTTTTTTCCACTACGCGCCCAGCGTTTTTTTTTTTACCATAAATGGCCTTGTTTCCGTGCTCTTTTTCATGCATAAACAAGAGCCAGAGCGTAATACAATTATGTATCTCTGAAAGGGCGTTAATTGAGCTTTCCAATGACACCTGAACCATCCTTCTACGATCACTGGTTGTCTTGCAACGATCGTGCAACCGAAGGGCAAAATCGCTAAAATACGGTCATTTCGTTACATAAGTACGTGTGTAGCGAGGGAGGGAGGGTGGATGTGTGTTGAGTAGATGTCAGTAGGCCTACGGCAGCCGTGGCGAGCGGTCATGAGGTAACCTACGCTCCTCCTGTCGCTCGTCTCTCTCTCAGAGCCAATATTGCGCCAAAATTGCACACAGACTTAAGTCAGGCCCCGCCACATAGTCCAAAATTTTAGATACGGATTTAAGTCCGGCCCCGCTAAACAAGGGTTAATATATAGCTTTCCTTTTTTCCCTCCTGTACTTGTATCATGTTTTCCTATTACTCCTCGTCTTATACATATGTTTATTGAAATATAAATCCTCAACTGTTATTATGTTACCTCCACCAATGAATTTACTCCTAAACCATCATTCCTAATTTAATGTCATCATTATTGTCCTATTTTATTTTATATAGTTGTGCTTCCTTTTATCTTTGAGTTCATGCTATGCGCTCTGACTCCCAAACAAAGTCAATTTTCTGAAGCAGATACTTAAAATTCAAAATGATCTAGAGATCGTACATAATCAAATGATCTAGAGATCGTACATAATCAAATGATCTAGAGATCGTACATAATCAAATGATCTAGAGATCGTACATAATCAAATGATCTAGAGATCGTACATAATCAAATGATCTAGAGATCGTACATAATCAAATGATCTAGAGATCGTACATAATTAAATGATCTAGAGATCGTACATAATCAAATGATCTAGAGATCGTACATAATCAAGTGAACGTTGATTACTTTGAAAACAAAAAAGACAATTGCAAAGTGCTTCACTGAAATATCATGATGAAAACGCAATTTACTATATTCAGTGAATTAAATAAACTTAATATTTCATCTTCGAGTCACTCAACAAGTTATTTCAAACCCCTCAATAATGTACTGAAGTATTTAATAAGATTATCAAATATCAGTCTTTCTTTTCGAAGGTCAATTGAGCATGAATCAGAAAACGCCATGTTCACTTTATACAATCCAATGAATCGTCCTCATGTATATGATGTTCAATTGTGTTATCTGTATTATAAAAAAGAGCATTGGGTAATTATACTGAGTTCAACTGAAAAATAAGCCATATGAGGAACAAAATTATTATTTTTGTTTTCATTTAGTTTGCAGAAGTGCAAAATAAAATGGGATTTGATTCTAGTTTTAGAAATTCACATGAAATCATTTATTTGTTTAATCAGATGGTTGATCAATTAAATAAATTGTTACATAAAGTTGTAGAATACTGCAAAGTCCAAATTATTCCAACCATTAACCCACTGGATCCCAGCGCAACAGCGTATGCGTCGGCAATGTATGTAATGCTAAACCCCAGCGCCACATACGTTGCGTCCGCTACTTCAAAATGTTTTACTCCTGTCCTATCGTAGCTAGAGGCTTGAGGATAGTATGGGAAACTACTTTATGATGTTGCCGAACAGTGGCGGTACGCGGCAACCCCCTCGCCCATCCGCGTGGGTGAGTAAGGGCGGATGGAAAAAGCAAGTTTACCCACTTATCCCACCACCACTTTTGTGCTTATTTATTGTTATCTTATGGTAGCTAGAGGGTTCAAATTCATATGGGATATACTATATGATGTTGCCCAACAGTGGCAATACTTATCAATTGGCAATACCCAAGTCCCGCCACGGTGGGGAGTGGGGAGAGAGAGCGCGGGAGTGGAAGGACTGGGCTGCCTCCCACCTCCCGCCCGGCCCAGTTGCCTTGTTTACATTGTGTGTTTAGGATGTACCTCGTTGCCTCGCTATGTTTATCGCTCCCCTAACGCTTCCAATAACATAGTTGACTCCCCACCAAGTGGGAAAGAGGAGGAGGAGGATGACCAAGACCCCACAGCATTCCTCAAAATTCCACCAGGTCATGGTAGGGGTAAGAAGAGACGAGATAGTGCGTCACGTTGCTACGTACACAAGTTTATGTGTACACTGGTCCTCCCCCACTCCCCCTGCCTTCACCACCACCTCCCCTGCCTCCCCACTAAGAATACGTCAAAACCCATATTTCTAAGTCAAAAGTGCCTAAAACAATGTGTAACACTCATATTCTAACTATAAAATATACGGTAAAGTATAAAATCAATAAGCAGAGCATGTGAGAGAGGCATAATATAAGTGAGTGAGTGAAGGGGAAGTCGGGTGTTAGTCAGCTGGCAGTGTGTATGTGTGTGAGTCCATGAACAAGATGGCCGCCAGCCTGCCAGTCGAGGTAACCAGGACGCGCGCGAGGCTTGCCACTCCCTCGACACTTATAAAACTTGAATCTTTGCACTTATCAAACTGTAACTTCACTTACAATGACTATAATATTTATGTGATACATGTTGCTAATATCTGAACTATGAAGGCACACATGATGCCCGGGTGATGTAAATAACCGTCACTCAAAAACTGGAAGCATCGTACATCTGCCATGCTGCCGCGTTTAGTTGTGTCTTGCCGGGCGGGAAGCTTGAAGGCCGCCCGGCATCAGCTGATGGCTGAGGCTGCCCCCCACCCCCCATAGGACCCCAAAATGACCTAGGTGAGTGTTTTTTTGTGTGTTATTCTTAATTTCTCACCTATTTAAGCTATTAAAAACAAAACAAACAAAAAAGGCCAAATCTGATGGTCTCTCAGTGTACATTTAATCTAAACTAGCTGGGGTCCAGTGAGTTAAAGGGCATTTAACTTTCAACTGTGACACTCCTTCCGGAATGATCTACTGGGTGAATGTGACGATCCTTTCCGGAAGATAGCCCATATAAAAACACAAAAAAACGCCCTAGAGCCGTTGAAATGGAAGCAATATGTGATTAAGTGGTATGTCTCTATACCACCACCTGCTGTCCTCCCCTTACATGTATCTTGCCCTCCTCCCTCACCCCACCCCCTTCTCCCTCCACTTCCCCCCTCCTCATTTATCCTATATTTTACATTAACCCTCTCCGAATATGACGCAATTTTGAGCCTAATATGGATACTTTAAAGCCTTTATTACCATCAGGGGTATTTACAAACCTTTAGTTTAGTTACTTCAACCTCTGTAGTTATGTTTGAGTTAGCTGTGGGCAGAAAACTAATTTTTGAGAGGTAAATATAAGAGTGAGAGAACTCTATTTCTAATTGCTAATCTGGCAACTTCTGCGTCATATGAGTCTGAAGGGGTTAATATTGCTTCATGTAGTAAATATATAAAAACAAAATAGAATTGAAGCCAAATCCTTCGCACTGGCGGCACTATAATAAACATGATTGTAGCATTCCCCGGGTTAAACAAATATTTCTCATAGAAACTCCAACCGGCTGAATTTGTGCTGCAGTGATGCATTGAAGGAATTATGTGGATTTGTAGGCTTCCAGTGGATATCTATAGTACTCATTCTCTCGTAATCCCTACATTACAACTAAAAAAAAAAAAACACTAGTAATGATCAGTAAGTTGTTGTTGCTTATAGTAGTTTGTAATCATATGTACACTTTCGAAATATGTATTTACCAGGTAGCAGCATAAATTCCCTACTTATTCTCTGCAGTGAGCAACACGTTATGTATCTTACAATACGTAGCTATCCTTCTCAACATTATATTTACCTGTTAGCTCCTAATACTCTGCTATCTCAACCTTCTTTACATCTTATATTATGCCACCGTGTATTCAATATGTGAGGTACACATAAATAAAAATTGATGTTGGTGTTGGAGTGCAGTACCTTTCTTAGACTTTAACCCCTAATTACTCGAAACTGTGATTTGGTTCGTAGGCCCCTTGACTTCCAGAGGCCTCATATATACAGTATATATATATATATATATATTATTTTTCTATGTGAATGAGGGAGACAACAGGCGAGTGCCTGCAGCGAGTGCCTCCCCCAGATTTCAAAGATTGACAGGGCCGAAATCAAGGGACGTTCGAGCTAAAATGCCTGGACACACGGAGTTTGAAGCAATTTAAGTCATAGGAAGAGGGAAAGACTGATTCTGGGAGAGAGTTCCAGAGCTCAGCAGTCGGATAGAAGAAAGTCTGAGAATAGCGTTTCACTCTTGGGTTGGAGAGTTGCATAGAGTAGGGGTGGGATTGTGTTGCAAGGCGGGTACTACGTACCCTACGTAGAGGAGATGGCATACACTGGGAAAGCTCCGAGGAACACTGATTATTGTAATAGCGATAGAATAGTGAGAGAGATGCAACATTGCGGCGAAGAGTGAGAGATTGCAGAGAGTTGGTGAGTGGACGGGAGTTAATGATACGAAAGGCTTTCCTTTCTACTTTATCTAGGAGTGTGGTGTGAGAGGATCCTCCCCACACATGTGAACAATACTCAATACAAGGACGCACTGTGCCCCTGTACAGAGCAAGTAGCTGCGCAGGGGTAAAGAACTCCTTGAGGCGGTTGAGCACACCCAGCTTCTGGGAGGCTGCCTTAGCGAGACTGGTAATATGGTCTTTCCAAGTGAGAGCAGAAGAAAAAGAGACACCGAGAACATTGAGGGAAGATGAAGGGTTGATTTTTGTATTGTTGAAGAATAAGGGATAGTCCTCTGGAGGTTCCTGACGAGTAGTAAGATGGATAAATTGAGTTTTGGGAGCATTAAATGTAACAAGGTTTTCTCTACCCCAATTGGAAATAGTAGCTAGATCAGAAGATAAGCATTTTATGGCTTCATTACATTTACTTTTGAGGGACTGCTGGCTGGGGCGTTCTAGAAAACTAATTGAGTGGTGTAAAGTAGAGTTGTCTGCATATGAATGGATGGGACTAGATGTATAGTTGAGAAGATAATTTATGAAAATTAGAAAGAGAATAGGAGATAGGACAGAACCCTGAGGAACACCGGAGTGGATAGGATGAGGAAGTGAGCGATGGCCGTCCACAACCGCAGCTATGGAACGGCCGGAAAGGAAATTAGAGACAAAGGCACAGATGGAGGGACAAAAACCGAAGGAGGGCAGTTTGGAAATTAAAGATTTGTGCCAGACCCTATCGAAGGCCTTCGATATGTCTAGTGCAACAGAAAAAGTCTCACCGAAGTCCCGAACAAAAAGCAATAGCCTACAATGCATACACAAGATCAAAAACACATGAAGCCTTTAATTACTTTAGAAACATCAGAAATCATGCTAAAACTGTATTAAACCTAACTAAATCAAACTTTCTCCACAAGCAGGCAAATAAACTTCTAAATAATCCAAATTATAACAAAATATTTTGGTCTACTCTTAACTCATTCAAATCCAACTTCACTACTGCTTCATCCATTCCACCATTAAAATCTCCGACTGGCAATCTTGTAAGTGACCCACGAGGTAAAGCTATCCTTCTTGCGGATATTTTCTCCACCAACTCAACCTTAGATGAAATAAATCAAGATGTCCCTGTACTTAATTTTAATTCGCCTGAAATTCCCTCACTTAAGATCCACACCAGACATGTCAAACTATTTTGCAGAATCTCTCAGTAGATAAGGCTCCTGATCCAGATGAAATTCCTCCAATAGTACTTAAGAATTGCTCCTTGGTGCTCGCTCCTGTATTGGCATTTTTTTTCCGTTCTGTGTACTCATACCTCATGCTTCCCAGTACCCTGGAAAGAAGCAAACATCCATCCAGTTCCTAAAAAAGGTGCCTATTCAGATCCATCAAACTACAGACCAATAGCTATAACTTCCACTCTTGGTAAATTCTTTGAAATTATATTAAATAATCACATAATTAAGCATCTGGAGAATAATACATTAATCAGTGATAGGCAATATGGTTTTAGACGATGTCGATCAACTGCAGACATTCTTTGCCTTCTTACGCATCAAATCAAACCAAGCTACAGACCCAACATGGTGAAACACATACAATAGCACTGGATATATCAAAGGCATTTGATAGAGTCTGGCATCAATCCTTATTGTCGAAGATGTCACACTACGGCCTAGCATCATTAGTTCCACTAATTTCTTCTTATCTTCATAACAGAAAATACGTGTCTGGTAGATGGCCTTAGAACATAAGAACATAATAAAATGGGAGTCTTCAAAAGCCGATTGCCCATACAAGGCAGATCCCTGTCACACCCAACCCCTAATTACAGGCCCCAATTATAGACCCATCTCACTATACCTTGAGTACTGACCCCACCAAAACGGTCAGAGATTAACTCAAGATTACGAGGGCCTGCTGAGCGCCGATTGGCCCACACCTGGTATATCCCCCTCACACCCAACCCATCTCGTCCATATGCCTATCTAATTTTATCTTAAAGCTCCTTATCGTTCTTGATCCCACTATATCACTTGGTAGCCTATTCCACCCATCTACAACTCTGTTACCAAACCAATATTTGCCTATATCTTTTCTGAAACGAAATTTATCTAATTTGAAACCATTTGTACGAGTTATTTTCGCTATCACTGAGCTTTAGTTTCATTTTTCATGTCTCCTTTATTAATTCCACTAACCCACTTGAATACATCTATCATGTCACCTCTAACTCTGCGTCTCTCTACCGAATGTAAGCCTAATTTCTTCAACCTTTCTTCATATGCAACATTTCTAATATTATGGATCATTTTTGTCATTCTACGTTGTACTCTCTCCAATGAATCTATGTCCATTCTGTAATAAGGACACCAAAATTGAACAGCATTATCCATATGGGGTCTCACTAATGACAAGTAAAGTTTTAACACCTTAACCCTTATTTTAGCGGCGAGCAACATAAAGTCGAGTTAAATAAAGCTGGACTACTGTGGCGGCGCTCGACATACAACTCGAGTGTGTCAATTTCAGCACGTAAATGTGGCTGAGATAGAGAGACCGTGGTGGCAGGAGACTAGGGCGAGCGTATGACTGCTCCAGACCACCGCGGCGAACCTACTGGAACACAAATCTCAGCTCCCTCCTCCCTCTTCTCACGTTCGCTACATACTCAATTATGTACTGAAAAGGTACCGAATTACCTGCTTTTTGCACCATCAACTCGCGTTTGCACGGTTTTATTGCAAGAAAACTATCCATCCATACAAGGATCGTTATGGTGTCATTCGACAGCTCGGTTTATGCCCTTTCAGGGATAGGATACTTGTTTTACGTTCTGTGTCCTTTTTAAAGTGCATGACAATGAGCACGTAAACAGCCCCTATTTTGGCTAAACAACACCCCGCTGTGGCGGTACACATAAATAACCCGCATAGCCCGCTCTTAGGGTGTTAAGAGCGCCCTATGCGGTTTATTTATATGTACCGCCCAGCGGTTTGTTTTTAGAGCGAAATAGGGCTGTTTACGTGATCATTTTCATGCCTACATAAGACCCAGAACGTAAAACACGTAGCCTATCCCGGAAAGGGCATATAACATGCTTTCGAATGACACCATAACGATCCTTTTATTATGGCTAGTTTTCTTGCAATAACCGTGTGCAACGCGAGTGCAAAAAGCATGTAATTCGGTACTTTCCCCATAATAATTCAGTTATGTGAGCGAAGTGATCGAGGGAGGAGGGAGCTAAAAGAGATCACGTCCGTGTCAGTAGGTTCGCCGCGGTGGTCTGGAGCAGTCATACGCTCGCTAGTCTCCTCCCCGGCAGAACACTTGTCTCTCCTCTATCGGCAACATGACTTGCTGAAGATTGCCACTCGACCTATTTCGCGCGCCACCACAATAGGTTCCCCCCCCAGCTTTTATTAAATACGACTTATGTGGTGAGCCGCTAATTAATGGTTCAGAAAACATCAGCAGTTCTTGTTAACTCACACTCCTAGAGATGAACCCGAGAAGAATCCTGTTTGCCTTAGTACGAACGCTTATACACTGTTTTCTAGGCTTTCAAATCATTGCTAAACAAACACACCCTCAGAGATCTTTCTCAGGTCTGAATTTTCTAATTCTAAATTAGCTAGTTTATATTTAACATTTTGTATGCATCTTTCCCTATCTTTTATTACCTGCATTTGTCAATTGTTTTTAAACTTCATCTGCCAATTTACTGACCATTCATGTAAGGTATCTAGATCCCTTTGGAGGCACTCTATATCACTATCTGCATCAATTGATCTCCCCATTTTAGTATCGTCTGCGCCTTTACTTATCCTACTAGTTATACCTAAAATCTAGGTCATTTTATGTATATAAGTAACAACAGGGGTCCTAATATCTATCCCTATGGGACACCACTTTTGACTGCTCCCCACTCTGGCTTGGTACCATTTATGCTGACTCTCTGTTTCCTACCAATTAGCCATGACCTAATCAATCCCAACAACGATCCTCCTATTCCATGTGCCTCTACCCTTTCTCATCAATCTCTCATGAGGGACTCTGTCGAAAGCTTTACTGAAATCTAAATAAATAATATCATATGACTTGTCACTATCTACTGCTTCATATACCTCTGAGAAAAAGCTAAGCAAATTAGTAAGGCAAGAACGTCCCTGAGTGAATCCATGCTGAGAAGAATTTATTAAGTTAAATTTGTCTAAGTGGCTTCTAATTTTCCTAGCAATAATAGACTCTAGCAACTTTCCTATGATTGATGTGAGACTAATGGGACGGTAATTGGATGCTATCGATTTATCACCTTTTTGAAAGATCGGAACTACATTTGCAAGCTTCCAAGCTTCTGGAACTAAACCTGTTTCTAAAGACTTGTTAAATAAAAATGCTAATGGGCTACTTAACTCATCTCGGGATTCTTTTAATACTCTAGCATATACCTCGTCAGGACCAGGCGATTTTTGAGGTTTCAGTCTGACAATTTCATTAAGCACATCATTTCTACTTATACTAACTGTACTTAACATATTTTCTATACTATCACTATATACCATATTGACTTCTGGAATCTGTGCCAAATTGTCATTAGTGAAAACGGAAAGAAACTGACTATTTAAAGTACTGCACATTTCTAAATCATTTTCTGTTATTTCTCCTATTGAAGTTTTTAGGGGGCCTATTACATCTCTAACTTTAGATTTATATAGTTGGTAAAAAGATGTAGGGTTATTTTTTGAGTCACTGGCTATCCTTATTTCATAATTTCTTTTTGCTTTCCTGATTTCCTTTTTGACTTGTCTTGATAGAGTCTGATAGTATATATGTAGATGATTTTCGCCTTTCTTTATTTTTCTATATATTCCTTTCTTTTTTCCTATAAGATCTATTAGCTTATTAGTTATCCATTTTGGTTGGTTCTGCGGCGATCTAAATTTTCTTTTAGGGATATATTTATTTTGGGCTTTGGGGGGTGAAGCAAAAAATTGGTTATATGTAGGTGGCAAGTTTAACTCTGGCATATCCTGACTTAATTGCTTAACAATAGGGTCCACCCTTAAGTCTCGTCTCAGCCCACCATAATCGGCTTTTGTGAAATCTGGGATAAGTGTCGTATTCTCTTTAGCATTCCCTGTCCATTGTATATTAAAATAAATAGATTTATGATCGCTATTTCCTAGGTGGTCACCAATCTCTACATCATTTATCATATATTCATTGTTACTGAAAACTAAATCAAGAATATTAATACCTCTAGTCGGCGTATCTTTGAATTGAAATAAAAAACTATCTGTACTACTCAATAAACTCTACTGAATCGGAGTCGCCTATTTGGTGCTGCCAATCAATGTTCGGAAAAATAAAATCACCCCTAATGCACACATTGCTAAACCTTGATGCTATTTTAATTTCCTCCCATAACGATGTTCAGCCATGTCTACTCATATTAGGCGGTCTATATATAACTCCAATAAATATGGTCTCACTACCTTCGTTAACCTCTACCCAAACACTTTTCATTATCATTATTTAGTCTAATACTGATTTAATACAGCTTTTTAATGTACTCCTGTCAAACACTGCTATACCCCCCCCCCTCCTACTTGTTCGGTCATATTTAAACAAACTAGATCCTGGAATATCAAATTCTGCTAAAAAAGGCCTAGATTCTGTATTAATCACGTTTCAGTTAGCGCTATTAGGTCTATATTTCTGTGCTAACGAGTGCTCTAAGTTCGTTCATTTTGTTACATAAACTCCTACAATTTGTATAATATACCTCAACCTATTACTTTTATTTGCAACTAGTTTTCTATTGTTTTTAGCTACCTTATTATTTCCTGTTGAACTACTAGCTCTAGACGGAAATTCTACTCTATCAGTAATCTCATCTTTACTATCAGTTACATGTGTAGTGTTATCGATACTACTATTACACATCACTATATTCGCACTATCTTGACTGATTATTTCTATTTTACTCACTGAGAGCTCTCTTGAAGCTGTCTAAACGAGACACCTTTCATGTCTCTTACTCTCCGCGGGAGTTTGTTGAAGAGACGTGCTCCTCTATGTGATAACTAGCCCTCTCGCAGAGAGCCCATAGAACCCCGATTTTTCATCTTGGGGATATCGCATTCCCAGCCTCTCCTATCACTGAACTTCATTGCTATTCGGGTATCTAGATTTAGTACAAAACCCTCTGCGATTTTCCATGTATATATTATTAAGTATCGTTCCCTTCTACGTTCCAACGAATACAGCTTTAGTGATTTTAAACAATCCAATAGTGTAACTGTTTTACTGAGTTTATGTGTGAGGTGAAGTTCCTTTGTACACTCTATAAGTCGTTAATTTCACCTGCTTTGCATGGGGATGTTAAGACGTTACATTATTCTAGCCGCGTTAGCACCATGAATTGAAGAGTGTTATCAAAGGCAATTCACCGCGATATTTAATGTCCGTGGAATCCAACCTGTTATCCGTTTCGCAGCTGCAACTTTGACCTGGTTATGTTCTTTGAATCCCATATTTTCAGACATTATCACCCCAAGGTCTCTCACATTGTCTTTACGTTTTATTATGTGATTGGATTCTGTTATGTAACTATGTAACTATGTAACGTCTCTTTAACGTAATCCTCATCTCCGTATCGTATTAATTGAAATTAATCTTCATTAAACTGCATGTTATTTTCCCTGGTCCACTGGAACACCTTATATATGTCCTCTTGCAGCCGGCCCGTGTCTTCCTGTGTCTTTACTATCATACTCAGTTTCGTGTAATCCGCAAAGGAGGATACTGTACTGTGTCTTGTGTTGGCATCTATCTCACTTATTAGAATGAGGAAAAGAAGGGGCGCTAGTACTGTTCCTTGGGGAACTGAGCTTTTGATGTCTGAAGGCTCAGATGTTACTTGGCTTACTGCTACTGATTGTTTTCGGTTCACAAGGAATTTGTATATCCACCTTCCGATTTTACCTGTTATCCCTTTTGAGTGACTGCACAGGTGTACAGATTGTCACTCTCATGACCTGGCTGTAGTAGGGACGGAGGAGGAGAAGACGGGAGACTATAGTTTAGAGGCTGCGATCCCGGCTGGATTATGGGAGGGCAATGAGTATGTTGTTCTTCGAGATGTTGCAACCTCTTGTTCCTAAACGCCAAGAGGAGTTGTTTACTAGGCTTTGGCAGTACTTCCGCACGTTTGGTGATTCCCAGCCCTGATGTCCGGGGTGGCACCCAACATAGAGGCTGGAGACAGTACAAAGCTCAAGTTGGCTCCCTACCGTATAAATCCTGCTCGACAGCCTGTCTTAAAAGCCGAGCCGGATTACATGTTGGAAGAGGGTCTGAGGGATAAGGGATATCGTGAGTGGTCTTTGCCAGTGACTTTGCAACCTGAGCTGAGTGGCAAGATCCGTTTTGTGTTGATGTTAGTGCATTATCCCAGACAGACGCCTATCATTACCCAGAGTTGACGACCGCATCGGGGCTACCACGTTTATCACTAAGGTGGAATTAGTGAAGGGTCTATTGGCAGGTCCCGTTGCCTGAGAGAGCGAAGAGAAGTGCCAGTCTTGTGGTGACTGGGCAGTTTATCAGTGCAAGGTGATGTTTGCTGCCGAAACACAGTTTGGATGTGTGGCATGTTAAGGCATGATTGTTTGTCACGGGAGGGTATGTTTTAAGGAGAACCCTCGCCATCTAGTCAGTGTAGTGTAGCCTCCTACTTTGGTTGATTAGCATGTTATGTCTGGTGCTGGTTGCCGTGTAAGCCAGCGTAGGGTCGTAAAGTAGGAGTTGCTGTGTTTCTGTGGAGAAGGATATTAAATACAAAAATATAAAAACTATAAAAATACTAGAAAAGAGACTGTAGTTGTGTATGTCTTGTAGTGTTATTGAAGTATAAGCAGTCTGTTGTTTCAAGATGCACTAACAGACTCCCCCTGGGTGTGAGGGTGTCACTCCCAAATGAGTTTTGTAACCTATGTCATTTGTGAGTGAGTTATAATTTACATAGCCTTTGTTATATTGAGGGTGAAACATGTTTTCTCTCTCTCTCTATCTTCCTTGTATCTTTCGTGTCCAGTGGTGATGTCATGATTGCACCATCTTAGGCAATACTTTGTCGAGAGGCTACAGTAGCTGTCTCAATTGTTGCCACGAGAGTGATTCAATAACTAGTTAGTTTATTTAACCCCAGCGTGGGATTGTTTTAGTTTATCATAAGTTTACACAATGATGTCTTGTATTTCTTTGATTATTTCTGTATAGTTAATGAGAGCCTAGGAGCTTGGAATAATTGTTGAGTCTAGCAATGTCTGGAGCTCTCCTCCCCTCCTGGTACCCTCGTGTTCGCAGGACCGTCACTCGTGAGAAAGACACCACACCAAGCACATGCGCTGCGTGGGCTGTCACAGGCTTGCCTTATAGTTCCCTTGTTAACTGCATTTACCATCTTGTTTCTTATTGAATAATAGCAGGGCAAGTATGGGAGTCATTTAAACTAACTTTTATTAAAAAAAACTTTTTCTTCTGCATATAGGAATTTCCTGCATTTGTTAGCTATAAGTACTGCAGCCGCTTGGCATCTAAATTATAAGCTTCTCCACTGTTTTCTTCCATTTTCTTTTACATTATTCTACTGCATTGCTGTTCATTGTCATATGTGTATATTATCCTGGTTGATATCTCTAGTGGTTTGGGGATTGGCCTGTTTATCCAGTATTTGTTGAGCCCTTGAGGACAGAGGTTGTTGGGTGGTGAGGAGGCCTGTATCCTGCCATATTAGGCTACTTTGTTTTTCCTTCCACCACACAGTATCCTCCAACTCGGGCCTTATTTAACCCTTTAGGGGGTGGCAGTTAATCTACAGCCTACTAGGATATCAACACTAGTTTTTAGCAACAATACATTCGATGCAGTTTGGGACTAGGGGTGGAGCCTGTTACTAGGTGAGGTTGTCCCCATTGCACTCGGGTGTATTGAGCTAACCCCAGATGATGTTGTAAGTGATAAGTCATTAAAGTTGTTTATCCCTTAAAACACCACCGCCGAGCTGTGCTGAAGAGAGCCAATCAGTGTATTATTAGGGTATTAGGTAGGGTTAATAGGCTTGGCACAGAGGTTTATTGCACTGGACTTTCCATGTTTTTTGCTCTGTATTGTTCTCAATTCCTAAGCGATTGGGCATGATATAGATTGTTCTGGGAGTCTAGTAGTGGTATGGTTAGGTAATGTTTGTGCAGTTTCGAATAACCTTAGAAGTTCTCTTGCATACTACACCCACTGTTGACTAGACTCGAAGACAATAGATGTTTTTGTGTCTCCTTGTTACAGCTTTAACTCTCTCGCATCCGGTAACTTAATTATATTGCAAATGGTGAGCCCTTCTCTAATTTGCCATGAAATACCAGGCTGGGCGAGTTTTCGAAGCCTTGTGTTTTTCTGTATTTTCATCCACCAGAATGCTGTTTATTGTGATGTATCATATGTCAACGGAAAGAGGAATAACTATACTACATTATATATATATATATATATATATATATTTTTTTTTAAATTGCAATATGAAAGTGTAAACGACTCCGGAATAAAAGTTTTCCCCGGGCAATTGTCTTCACACCGTCCTATCTCAAAATTGTGAGTGATGACCATATATTATTATTTGCTCAAATAATCGTATTTTTTCTCCTCTTTCCAAATCTGAAAACAGAAATAGTCTATCTTCAATAGTTCTCAAGCAGTGAGCGAAAACAAAAAAAGTATGGCTTTGCATGATATGGTTTATAAAATTTGCGAATTATTTCGTTGTTACGATGTCTATGGTTCTCAATTTAGGCTGTATGAATACTGCAGATAATGCTGAAGAGAATAAAAAAAATAGAAGTTCCTACGACAAATACTTTTTGCTCTATGAATATTTGAAATGAAGAGCCTAAATGCGAATATTTACGCTTCACTCGTCTCCGTTCCGCCGATGCTAGCCTGGTTCCGAGCTGTTCCCCACCTCGGCGTTGCTTTATTTGCTCGGATACGTATATAACTGTTTTATCACCGTAATCGGAATATTATGCTCTTTCTAATGGTGAAAACCAAAATAATATAGCGTAATTGGTTTGCGAGCTATGCGCAATTGTTTCCATGCATTGTTATTGTTATGTAAATATATGATTGTTTATACAGTTGTATATCTTTGCCACAATATACAACACTTTTATATAATTTTCCTTGCCAATAATTGTATAATGTTCATAGAACACATGTCAGTCATGAAGGTTGTCAATTTTACTTAACTGGTAGGGCCCCAACGCTTTCCAACGAGAAGGGAAATGGCTCCTGGGTTGACAGTGAAAAAACGAAACAAGAAAGCCAGGTATCTTCAAGCAATAAATTCAGAAATAATTATATTATACACACAAATAAAGTAATATAAATAAATATATATATATATATATATATATATATATATATATATATATATATATACAAGGTGTCAAACAAAATATAATAAATAAAAATAAAATACAATTAATAAAATATATAAATAAAATAAAATATAATAATAATATAAATACTCGATTATGGGCCTTGGGCTTGCTCGGGACCTTGGGGCTGATCCACTAGATACCCTGGGGAACAGGAATAAAAAAAAAATAGATATACTGTATATACGGTATATATACAGTATATATAAAATAAACAAAATAAATATAAATAAAACAAAATAAATAAAATAAAATAAATAAAAACAATAATAAATTAAATAAATAAATATTTAAATAAAGTACAAATTTAATAATAATATACATACTCGATTATGGGCCTTGGGCTTGCTCGGGTCCTTGGGGCTGATCCGCTAGACACCCTGGGGAACAGGAATACAAACAAAAAATATATATATATATATACCGGTATATATATAAAATAAATAAAATATAATAAATAAAAACAATAATAAATCAAATAAATAAATATATAAATAAAATAAAAAATATAATAATAATATAAATACTCGATTATGGGCCTTGGGCTTGCTCGGGACTTTGGGGCTGATCCGCTAGACACCCTGGGGAACAGGAATACAAAATTATATATATACGGTATATAGGCTATACAGTATATATAAAATAAATAAAATAAACATATAAATAAAATAAAATAAATAAAATTAAATAGATAAAAACACTATATAAAATAAATAAATATTTAAATAAAATACCAAATATAATAATTATATAAATACTTGATTATGGGCCTTGGGCTTGTTCGGTGACCTTGGGGCTGTTTTATCTACTGTATATTATAATATATATATATATATAGAATATATATACAGTAGTATATATAATATATACTGTAATGTAACTTAAAATTCCATAGAGTACTTTACCATACTTCCTGATAAGCTTCCTGTAAGCATTCTGTGACATTTTGTGATTATAATGTATTTATTTCATAGGCAGTATTTATTGATTACTATATTTGTCTTTCAAGCAAAAATAGTGTAAATTCAGCAATGATACTAGACAAAACTGCATCAATACTCAAGGGGTTTAACCAAGATTCACTCCCCTCAGTCACCAAAAGTCCCCAAGTAACATCTCTTATATACATATATAATTCGAATTATTCACTAATCACTTTCACTGGGTAGAATGAAATAATCCCTAATTGCCTGCCTATAGCTAGGCATTGGTGGGCCAGAGGGAGGGAGCCAAGAATTTAAAGGGCCGGGACCCTGGCCTCACAGTCTGGGGCCGGGAAACCTAGCCTGACTTTTACAGAGGCCCGGGCTCCTCAGAGAGGGATGTTATGGGGTTTGCTAGATACGTCATTTTTGTTAAGTTACTGATGCCTAACTTACCAGGGCACCCAACTTGCGCTCAAAATCGAGTCATAAACATATTTTTGACAAATATTTCTAACTTACAAGGTGGCATTATGACGCGATTGCATCATATGGGCACTGCCTTGGGCTGGTGGCGTTATGACGCGATCGCATTCCTAAGAATGCGAGGAGGAGTCAATAGAGGCAAAGAGGAAGATAAAAAACTGCCTAGAGAACCTGCGTGTCTTGGTGTTTGAGTTCGGATTATTAAAAGCGTGTCTGTTGGCCCGGAGTAGTACAGTAACAGCTGGGCAAGGCTGGGTGCAGGCTAACAGCATTGGTGTTCTTTGTTGCTACGGTGTTGCCATTTTTTGCTTAGTTGCTGTGCGGCTAGGCTGACTTAGCATCTGTATTTTCCCCGGGCTCCCCTCGTAACAATATATATATTATAGGCCTATATTATATAACTGCAAGGAAGTGTATGCCTTTTGTCTCCCTCATGTCACATAGAGAAAAAAAACAAAAAACAAATATATATATATAAATATATACAGTATATATATATACGGTATATAATATTGTTACGAGGGCGGAGCTGGGGCAACCCAAATGCTTTCAAATGCCCCAACACCATCGTACTACGCCTGCAACAGGACACGCTCTTAATATCTGACTCAACACCAAGACACGACAGGTTCTCTAGGAAAAATGGTTATCTTCCTCTTTGCTTATTAAAGCAAGTAACAAGGAGAGACACAAACAACCCCCCAAATTCAACCAAACAAACACAAAAATAAAAAAAAAAAATATCTATGTCCTGTGTTCCATGTCCCCTGACGAGTCTATTCCCATAGTGCGTGTAGTATGCAAGATAACTTCTAAGGTTATTCTATACTGCAACTAACATTACCCAACCAATACCACTACTAGACTCTCCAGAACACTCTGTATCATGCCCAATCGCTTAGGAATTGAGACAATACAAAGCAACCACCCCACGAAAATTCAGTACCAAAACCCTCTGTGCCAAGCCTATTTATCCCTAGCCTATGTCCTAATAATACACCGAGTGGTCTCTCTTCATTCACAGCACGGCAGTGGTGGTTGTGAAGGGATAAACAACTTTAATGACTTATCGATTACAACATCATCTGGGGTTAGCTCAATCACACCCGAGTTACAATAGGGACCAAACCTCACCTAGGTAACAGGCTCCACCTCCTAGTCCCCTAAATGCACCAGATGTATTGTTGCTAAAACTACAACAAGGCCCAAGGGTTGATATCCTAAGTAGGGGGAAAATTGGCGGCCACCACTTAAAGGGTTAACTAAGGCCAAACTTGGAGGATCCTGTGTGAGGGAAGGAAAAACAGGGTAGCCTATTATGCCAGTTAGTACAGGGCGCTTCACCACCCAATCAACCTCGGTCCTCCCAGGGGGGGGGCTCAAACAAATGCTGGATAAACAGGCCAATCCCCAAACCACTAGCG
This sequence comes from Paralithodes platypus, assembly GCA_032716605.1. Classification (NCBI taxonomy): domain Eukaryota; kingdom Metazoa; phylum Arthropoda; class Malacostraca; order Decapoda; family Lithodidae; genus Paralithodes; species Paralithodes platypus. The sequence continues at coordinate 29,471,025 of CM064525.1, forward strand.
ACTTCAACCAGGAATAATATGCACATATATATGATGAATAACAAGGCAGCAAAAGAATGGAAAAGAACATGGAGAAATAAAAGAAGCTTATATGCTAGGATTGCCAAAGAAGGAATGAATGATAATACTAATAATAATATATAATAATAAAAGTGTCTTCCACCGTACAGTGGTTATTTCTTACATAGTATTTACCAATTTAAATTATATACAGTTTGAGGTTTAGTATTTTAAAGTGGACACAATATAGGAACTAATACATAATTTAGTGTACATACAGTTGACAATTGTACAATTCATTAATACATTATGTTAGTGTGTATTCTGACAGTGTGACGGGACACAATGCCTAAGCTGTTAATTACAAATACACCGAATGCATAATTTTTTTTTATGATTAAACTAAAGATGTTAAAACAAAACAGATGCTTAATATGACTCGCGCCCCTGTTATGCTCCAATCAAATAAAGAACCAAGAAAGAAATATGCGGTATGCAAGGGAAACAAAAGGAGCACGCTCGACCGACACCCAAAAAGTGATGTTCACAACGAGAGACAGGACTAGAGTGAAGCTCTTGCACGCGCTCTGGGTCCCACGACCAGAAGAGGGAGTCGGTGCGCTCAGTAACAACAAAAGTAATTCAAGAATAGAAGTATAATGTGGGAAATTATGATAAACTGCAATTACTCACACAAGGCTACAATAAACTAACTAAATTCATAGGGTTTACAAGACGGCAACATATCACAGGGCGCAAAAAGGGCTCGCTCGGGGAAACAAAGGCTAGTACTCCACCAGGCCCCCTTGCCGAGAGGCCTTGTACTGGAAAAACTCGCTCACAAAGGAATATTGTAGGCTACAAACTCATTTGGGAGTGACACCCTCACAACCAGGGGAGTCTGTGTTTTTTTTTTTTCGGGCATCTTGAAGCAACAGACTGCTAATACTTCATATTATACTACAAGACATCACAACTACAGCTCTTTTTTAGGATTTTTATAGTTTTTTTATATTTTGTATTTAAATATTTTTCTATAACAGAAACACAGCCACGTCCTACTTTATGAACCTACGCTGGGCTACATACGTGCAACCAACAAGCACCAGACTGTAAACATGCTAATCAAACCAAAGTAGCGAGGGCTACACCAAACAATTACCGAACGGCGAGGGTTCTCATTTAAAAACATACCCTCCCGTGACAAACAATCAGCCATAACATTATCAGTGCCCTAAACATGCCACACATCAAAATTGTTGTTCTGGCAGGGGGCCAAAACAAAAACCTGACATGATAAACTGCCAAGTGTTATCACAAGACTGGCACTTCTATTCACTCTCTCCGGGATACGGGACCTGCCAATATCCTTTCACTATTTCCAGCTTAGTGATAAAACGAGGCAGGCCCGATGGCTGGTCTATGGGTTCGTCACTGGGGTAATGGATAGGCGTCTGTCAGGGATAATGCCCACTATCAACACAAAAGAGGATCTTGCCACTCCGCTTCAGGTTGCAAAGTCAATAGCAAAGACACTCACTGATATCCCTGACCCTCAGACCCTTCTCCAACATGTAGTTCCAGCTCTGCGTGGAACCATTTCTTTAGCCGGCCTAGGCGGTTTATTTAGAGGTACCGCCCAGCGGGGTGTTTTTTAGCCCAAAATAGGGCTGTGTCGTGATCATTTTTCATGGCTAAATAAGACCAAGAACGTAAACAAGGATCTATCCCTGAAAGGGCATAACAGAGCTTTCGAAGCCACCATAACGATCCTTTATGATGGCTAGTTTTCTTGCAATAACCGTGCAACGCGGAGTGCAAAAAGCAGGGTAATTAGCCACTTTTCCGATACAAATGCGGTAATAGCGAGTGAGAGAGGGAGGAGGGAGCTGAGATTCGGTCAGTAGGTTCGCCGCGGTGGTCTGGAGCAGTATACGCTCGTATTTCTCCGGCCACCACTTGTCTCTCCTCTCAGAAACATACCGTGCTGAAATTGCCACGTCGACCTATGTCGAGCGCCGCCACAGAGTCCAGCTTAGTAACTACGACTTATGTGGTGAGCCGCTTTTAAGGGTTAAAACAGTGCTGTCTGAACAGGATTTATACGGTAGGGAGCCAACTTGAGCTTTGCACAGTACTCCAGCCTCTATGTCGGGTTGCACCCCGGACACCAGGCCTGGAGAATCAACAAACTATGCGGAAGTACGGCCACAGCCATAGTAAACAACTCCTCTTGGCGCTTAGGAAAACACAGGTTGCAACTTATCTTCGAAGATCAACATTCTCATTGCCCGCCCATCTAAACAAGACGGGACCGCAGATCTAATCACTTTAGTATCCCTCATTCGCCACCTCATATCCCCTAAAACAGCCAGGTGCCTGAGAGGGGACAATCTGTACCACCTTTGCAGTCACTCCCACAGCTCATAAGTGCTTAAGGCTTCCCCACCGATACCATACCGCAACCCCCGACAGTCTTTGCGGCAAACACCTGCCTGCGCCAGCATCACCTCCGAGGGTCAGCGGCACTGGCAGATGCAAGTCGTCTATGGTAGGGCTTGGTGAATTTTACTAGGGCAGCATTGGGAGGCTATACGATGGTCTGGCGGATCTATTACCATAGTTAACATCGCCAATCTGCTTAACCCCCGGCAAGCGCGATAGGCCTCACGGAAGGCTTCTGATATGGAACGAGATAGGCCTCACGGAAGCAAGACCATTAAAAAATAAGCGTTCCATAAAAAAAAAGGGGCCTATCAAACACAAAGGAATTTGTCTCTATGTGAGATAATTCCCTCCAGTACTCATCCATGTAAATCTCACACACCCCCTCACCTCCTTCCACACCTTATTCCCCCATCACCCAACTCCTCAATTAATCACAATTTTCTATTATTATCATCATTATCGGTATTTTCTCGCCCACGATAATGTAGCACAAGGGCGGTTGCAGAAAGATCGTTATGAACACCCGGACACCGGTGCCCACAACGACCCGCTCGTCTCAGTTACCGCCACGAACAGCGATGGGAGAGGAGGGTGCCCTGTGGCTACTCTCTCGCATGGAGATTCAGTGGATTTCGGTATGGCCAATGATCTTCGTTTTTTGTTTCACCACCCCACATGCTTTTCCACACTATTTTTTTTGGCCCAGTCTCTTGAAGGTTCATACTATACATCATATATGTAAAAAATTAACAGCCTACCGATTAAAATATTTGCTCTAGTTGTTAAATATTAAGATTCTGTCAGAATCCAGGCTAGGAAAAGCACAAAATAACTACCTAGCCCCTAGGTCTATTTAGCGCTTGTCAGGTTAATGACCTGATTACTGACCACAAAACTTAGCAGCCATGGTTGTCGACCTCCCTTGCTGACATGACAACCATGCCAAAGCCTCGTCGCCACAACTTTGGACACCCTAGATTTAGGGCTGTTTGTTACAATGGGTCTATCATTCTTCGGGTTCATTGTGCTAACCGGGGGAAAGCCTCAGTGTATCTAGTGGTTAGTATCAATTAAAGGTTTAAGTATTTATCCTACCGAACTGGTGGGATAATAAGGGGGCCAACCATGTCAACTATGGACACAAGTCCAATGGCAGTCAACTGCAGGTGTAGGAAAGCAAAGGTTGCCATGGGTATTCCTGCGGTGCGGGTTCTCCAACTACCTTACCAATCGAATCATAAAAAAGGAGCGGGAAGCCACTGATGCATTGCATATTAGGCCACCAAAAATGAGAATATAGCCTATCAGTAGTCTCACATACCAAAAGGACCCGCCAGTGGTGACACACTGCGGAGCCTAACCCGCCCTTCCCGGAAAGGGCAGGCACCACTAACTGCTCCTCCCCCAAACCTGAGTTCGTATCACGGCTTCCGCTAGCCGAATACAAACAATGCCCCCTTACAACAAATTTCTCTGCTTGACAGTTCTTCCAACAAGTAGTACCATACCTTCGTAAACAGGAGGCCCAGGACTGGGGGCCTCTTGCTGCAACTTGCTCAGTTGGTATCTAGGTAACTTCATCAAGGCAGGTAACCTCTGAACTCTCAAACAGATCAGAAGGTTGAGTCGGTTTCACTAGGTCAGAGTCATCGTCCGGCACTAGGTCACCTCTACTAATCTCGGTAGCCTCACTGGGGGCAGCCAAGCCAACAGTGTTGCACTCCGGACCAGTGTCAGCTAGTAGTGCATCATGGGATGGCCCGCACTCATGGCTGTCGGCCCAGCATCCCACTAAATCCTCCACCTGTTGTGAAAATGTGCCACTGATTGGGTCACATGCCCCAACCGGGTAGATAGAGTCCATGTTATCTTCTTGCAAACAACCACCACCAGGGGGTACAAAAGCAAGCCTCAGCGACGACTATAGGAGGCGGGAAAATAACATCCCCTGCCAAGTCAGGTCCGAGCAAAAAAGTCAAACCCCCTCAACTGGCCGAGTGTCCACCATGGCCACCTTACACTCGGCAGTTCAAAATTGGGCACTCTAGGGTTACCGGGACTAAATCACAGAATTGTTCACTGTTGATTCCCCTGCACATTACAAACTCTCCCGGGCTAATAGGTCCCCCTGTCAGGTTGTGACACATGGACTGTTTGCGCATCCAGTATCCGCTAAAACACCTTGACAGGGTAAGTCTGCTCCTCAACCCATACAAATCCATCATGTATGAATGGAGACACAACTCAGGGGAAATGGGTTATGCTCAGGTGGTGATACCATCTGGGGCGGCAAAGTGATTACTACCCTGCTTCGAGCTGGCCAACAACTGCCCCCCAAACTCACCAGTACCTGGCTTGCCTTTCACAGCCACCTAACCTAGAATCGCCACCAACTGGACAGCCTTGGGTGCAGGTAGCCTGGCCATTTAGCACACCGAGGTTTAATATGGCCCTCTTGTTTGCAAAAATAACATCTTTCCACCTTCCGTAGAAGCTTGCTGGTTGTCAGTCTTGGGATAATGTTGTGTATATTTGGTACATTTTGTCATGTGGGGGATGATGGGCGAGCTGATACTGTGGCTGCTTGGTGCACAGAGCGACTCTCCCTGTCACCCAATCGCTCCCCATGCACGTGCCACGCCGGGGCTAGTGCAAATTAATCAGCCCAAACTGCTGCTTCCCTTATTGATTTAAACCGCTTTTTTTTTTTTAAATTTTCCCCATCGTCCTTTTCAAACTATGCTTGTAAAACTGCTCCAATCAGCCAAACTTCACAGCGCTGCATCAAAAAGTACCAGCTGACTCTGAATGCAGACCACTTAGCTAGAGTATCGCGCAGGTACCTGGAGCACATTCCACGTGCTGAGTCCCCCTGCCGCTTCCGAGCCCCCCTGAAGGCCAAACCGTAAGCCTCGGGACGCAGCTCGTAGGCTTTCAACACAGCCTCTTTAAGGAAATCATACTCTAGCGTCCTGAACTTCTAGGCGATCGTATGCATCGAGAGCCTAGCCTTTTAACGCATTAGACACCAACGCCCCCCAGCGGTGCCTCGGCCCCTGACACTCGTGGGCCTTCTTCTCAAACCGCCAAGAACCACTCTGTGACCTTGAGTTCATCGAAGGCCGGCACGGAGGTTTCAGCCGTCGAGACAACAAACACGTCTTCTGCACCTCCCTCGATGAATGACCAGCAATATTTCCCTTGTAGTACCTGCCCACTAGTTTTCCAACTTCGTCTTCTCCAAATACACCTGTATTCTCTTCTCCTCCATCATCTATCCTCCTCACCTCAAGCTATCTATCTGTATCTCTCTGTCTCTCTTCAATCTCCAATCTCGGAGCTGCAACTCAACCGCTGGACTCCTTCGCGGGGACCTTATCGGGGTAAAAGGACGAAAACTGGGCATAAGGGGGAACGTTGTGCTGAGCAGCCACCCTATGAGTGGCAGTGAAATGCTGGGGTTGTGGCCCACGAACACATGGGGAGGAAAAGGAGGATACTGCGGGATTGCTAGCATAACTTGAAACAAATGTACTGGCCATAGGGGCATGAACATAGCCCTTTGAAAATTAAGGGGCTCGTACTGATAGGGTTAAATGCTGATCGGCGGAAGCGTGGTGGCAGAACCTGCCACCAATAGGAGACTGTCTAAATTACAGTAGTCACCTTGCTCTGGAGTTGTTGCTTCATTCCGGTCCCCATTAGAAATGGTAGCTAGCCTGACTGATAGGACGCTGTGGCACATGCGGTATGGTGACATCATCCACAACACGAGTAGTAGCTTCAAAAAAAGGACCATTTGGCTGTGCCGCCCAACTTGCACACCTCTGAAACTAACTCTACCTTAGACATACCACTGACACCTCCACCCATGCATCTTCAACACACATCTTAATTCATCACTACTCCTGACTAGAACCCTCTTTCCTGCTCACTGTCTGATACAGGCCACAGTCTATCACCTGACCACACCTTCCCACTCTGACCTGTTTTTGGTGACTAAATGGCAGTACGATAGGGCAGACTGGGAGGGTCTTCAAGGGGGGGGGGGGGGGGGGTGTGGGGGGGGGGGGGGGGGGGGGGGGTGGGGGGGGAGAGGGGGGGGGGGGGGGGGGGGGGGGGGGGGGGGGGGGGGGGGGGGGTGGGGGGGGGGGGGGGGGGGGGGGGGGGGGGGGGGGGGGGGGGGGGGGGGGGGGGGGGGGGGGGGGGGGGGGGTGGGGGGGGGGGTGGGGGGGGGGTGGGGGGGTGGGGGGGGGGGGGGGGGGGGGGGGGGGGGGTGGTGGGTGGGGGGGGGGGGAGGGGGGGGGGGGGGGGGGGTGGGGGGGGGGGGGGGGGGGGGGGGGGGGGGGGGGGGGGGGGGGGGTGCGGTGGGGGGGGGGGGTGGCTTTATTTTCGATATTCCTGACCTCTTTCTTTTTTAATGATGCACACACCCACCTGGAGCCACATACAAGATTTTGTAAAAATTGGAATGGAAACGTTTATTGCCTCATCAAAATGTACAGTAAAAGCTCTAATGCACCGAAATGGTTTGACCATAATTGTGCTAGATTAACTGAACAAAAAGCAATAGCCTACAATGCTTACACAAGATCAAAACACACATGAAGCCTGAATTACTTTAGAAACATCAGAAATCATGCCAAAACTGTAAAAACCTAACTAAATCAAACTTTCTCCCACAAGCAGGCAACTAAACTTCTAAATAATCCAAAATGATAACAAAATATGTTGGTCTACTCTTAACTCATTCAAATCACCAAACTCACTACTCAGCATCATCCATTCCACCATAAAAATCTCCGAATGGCAATCTTGTACTGACCCACGAGGTAAAGCTAACCTTCTTGCGGATAGTTTCTCCACCAACTCAACCTTAGATGAAATAAATCAAGATGTCCCTGTACTTAATTTTAATTCGCCTGAAATTTCCCTCACTTAAGATCCAACACCAGACATGTCAAAACTATTTTGCAGAATCTCTCAGTAGATAAGGCTCCTGGTCCAGATGAAATTCCTCCAATAGTGAATTAAGAATTGCTCCTTGGTGCTCGCTCCTGTATTGGCAATAAATTTCCGTCTGTGTACTGCATACCTCATGCTTCCCAGGACCCTGGAGAGAAGAAAAAACCCCTCCAGTTCCTAAAAAAGGTGCATATTCAGATCCATCAAACGACAGACCAATAGCTATAACTTACCACTCTTGGTAAAGTCTTTGAAATTATATTAAATAATCACATACTCAAGCATATTGAGAATAATAAATTAATCAGTGATAGGCAATATGGTTGTAGACGATGTCCCTCTTTTTTCTCCCTTCTCTTCGAATCAACTGCAGACAATCTTTGCCTTCTCCGAATCAAATCAACCAAGCTACAGACCAACATGGTGAAACACATACAAATAGCACTGGATATCTCAAAGGCATGTGATAGAGTCTGGCCATTAATCCTTATTGTCGAAGATGGCACACTACGGGCTTGCATCATAAGGGCCACTAATTTCTTCGTCTCTTCATAACAGGAAAACATGCGTAACGGTAGACGGCCTTTATATCTCAACCTAAATCTCAATAAATGTTGGTGTTTTCCCCAGGGATCTAGTTTTGGCCCCCAACTCTGGTCCTCATTCATATCAATGATCTCCTATCTACCACTCACAATCCAATACATTCCTACGCAGATGACTCAAACACCCCCACCCCCCCCACACTCCACAGTTCCTTCACATTTACCAATTCTTTCACCAAACCCGATCTTATAAATTCAAATTGCAAAATAAACACTGCAATGTCTCTGAACCAGGACCTTGCTAGAATGAATGAATGGGGACAAAAGAATCTAGTTTCCTTTAATGCACAGAATAACCAAGTACATTCAATTTTCTAACCGACAGAATCTCACTGACTCCCCTAGATATTTTAATGATGAAAATATTCCCACTTCCCCTAGTATTGACATTCTCGGTGTAACATTCACTACTAACTGGAGCTGGACACATTATGTTAGAAGCATTGCTAAGAATGCCTCTAAAAAACTGGGAATCCTGTACAGTGTTCGAGAATTCGTCACTGACGAGCAGTTGGCCGACATATATTAAAAGTCATGTGCGTTCTCAGGATGGATTACTGTTCACCATGTGGAGGGGAAGTGGAGTGGTTGCAATTGAGGCAGTTGGACAAAATTCAAAAATCAAGCTATTAGATTAATCACTAACCCTGCAATCACACAGGACCTTCCGACATTATCCATACGAAGAAACGTTGCATCCCTTGCATTATTCTACAGATATTTTCACAGCAGTTGTTCCGAGGAACTTGCCTCAATTATACCGCGTCTACAACATCTTTCCCCGTAGAAATAGGGCAGCTGAGATCGCCCATGAATTTACCCTTTCTCCTCCCCAATGACAAGAACTTCTGCTTATCAAACTGATTTATCCCTAGAACTACTACTCTTTGGAATTAACTTCCCTCGAGTTGCTTTCCACAAACTAACAATCTACAAAAGTTTAAATCCAGTTGTTACAAACAGTTTATGAATGGAGGATGCCTTTAGGCACATGGACCTTTTTGTTTTATCTGTGTGTTTCCTTTCTCCGTTCATTGTCTCTTAAAAAATAAAAAAATCAAATTGGGTTCTAAAAAACTGCAATAGTCCTCCCTCCCAACACTGTGAACAGGAATGTAATGAACATGTGACATCTTAGCAATAGTTGTGATGTTGTGGACACGGCGTTACTGAAATAAGAGTACTATGTCCGTAGACTTTCAACGTATTCCTTTCCCTTTTTTGTCGGGAAATTACTGACAATTCAAATATAATGCTTCACACCACAAAGAAATCTATACTATCACACTTTTTTTTCTTTTTTGTTTTTTTCGATATGATTGAGGGAGGCAAAAGGCATAACTGCCTATAGCGGAGTGCCTCCCCCATAGTTGAAAGAGGGACAGGGACAAAATCAAGGGACGTTTCGAATGCCAAAATGCCTGGAAACACAGAGTTTGAAGCAATTTAAAGTCATAGGAAGAGGGAAAGGACTGATTCTGGGAGAGAGTTCCAGAGACAGCTGTTGAGTAGAAGAAAGTTTGAGAGTATAGTTTCACTCTTGGGTTGGAGGGTGGCACAGAGTAGGGGGGGGTTGAGTTGCAAGACGGGTACCGCGTGCCATACGTAAAGGAAGAGGTATGCCATGGGATAGATCTGAGGAACACTGATTATTTATAGTAGCGATAGACTAGCGAGAGAGATGCATACATTGCGGCGGAGATGAGAGAGATTGCAGAGAGTTGGTGAGTGGACGGGAGTTAATGATACGAAAGGCCTTCCTTTCAACTTTGTCTAGGAGAGCGGTGTGAGAGGGAACTCCCACACTTGTGAAACAATACTCAATACAAGGGCGCACTATGCCCCTGTACCGAGCAAGAAGCTGTGCTGGGGAAAAGAACCCCCTAAGGCGGTTGAGAACACAAGCTTCTGGGGGGCTGCCTTAGCAAGAATGGTAATATGGTCCTTCCAAATGAGAGCAGAAGAAAAAGAGACATCAAGTATATTGAGAAAAGATGAAGGGTTGATTTTTGTATTGTTGAAGCATAAGGGATAGGCCGCTGGGAGATCCTGACGGGGTAGATAGATTGAGAAATTGGGTTTTGGAAGCATTAAAGTTAACAAGGTTTTCTCTGCGCAAAATTGGAAATAGTAGTTAGATCAGAAATTAAGAGTTCTATGGCTTCATTACGTTTATCGTTGAGGGATTGCGGGCTGTGTGTTTTGGGGTGTTATGAGCAACTAAATGCGTAGTGTAAGGTTGAGTCGTCTGCGTATAAATGGATGGAAATATAAGGTACAGTTAAGGAGATCATTTATTAAAATTAGAAAGAGAACTAGGAGATACGAAAGAAGCCATGAGGAAAACCGAAGTTTATAGGGTGAGGTAGTGAACAATGGCGGTCCAAAACCGCGGCTATGGAACGGCCAGAAAGGAAATTAAGGACAAAGGCACAGATGGAGGGATAAGAAACCGAAAGGGGGTAGTTTAGAAATTTAAGGATTTATGCCAGGACTCTATCGAAGGCTTTCGAGATGTCTAGTCCAAGAGAAAACGTCTCACCGAAGTCCCGAAAAGGAGGATGACGAAGAGTTAGTAAGATATGAAAGAAGATGGCATGAGGTCGCCACTGTTACGAGGGCGGAGCCTGGGCAACCAACTGCTTGATAGCCTAGCCAACACAAAAGACCACAGTACTACACCCTCTACCGACACACCGCTCTTAATATCTGACTAAACACCAAGCATGCAGGTATCTAGGAAAAATGGGATCTTCCTGCTTTGGCTTATTAAAGCAGTAACAAGGAGACACAAAAATATCTATTGTCCCCGAGTCTATTCCATAGTGCGTGTTAGTATGCAAGAGAACTTATAAGGTTATTCTATACGGCAATAACATTACCCAACCATACCAATACTAGACTCCCAGAACAACTAGTATCATGCCCAAATCGCTTAGGAAGTGAGAACAATACAAAGCAAAACTCACATGGGAAAACGTCCAGTACCATAAACCCTCTGTGCCAAGCCATTATCCCTAGGCCTATGTCCTAATATACACCGAGGGTCTCTCTTCAGCACAGCACGGCGGTGGTGTTGTAAGGGATAAACAACTTTAATGAATTATCGATTACAACATCATCTGGGGTTGCTCAATACACAAAGAGTACAATCGGGACAACCTCCAACTAGTAACAGGCTCTCCCTAGTCCCTAAACTGCACCAGATGTATGGTTGCTAAAACTACACAAGGCCCAAGGGTTGATATCCTAGTAGGTTGGAAATTGGCTGCCCCACCTTAAAGGGTTAAATAAGGCCCGAAGTTGGAGGATGGCGTGTGGTGGAAGGAAACATAAGGTAGCGATTATGGCAATATGGCAGGCCTCCTCATCACCCAACAACCTCGGGACCTCCAGGGCTCAATAAATGCTGGATAAACAGGCCCATCCCCAAACCACTAGCGACATCAACCAGGAATAATCGCACCCATATAATGATGAATAGCAATGCAGCAAAATAATGGAAAAGAATATGGAGAAATAAAAGGAGAAGCTTATAGGCTAGATTGCCAAAGAAGGAAGGAATGCAGTAATTAGCTAAACTAAAGATGTTAAAACAAAAACAATATGCTCAATAGGACTCCAGCCACGGCTATGCTCCAATCAAATAAAGAACCAAAAAGAAATATGCTGACAGGCAAGGGAAAACAAAGGAGCACGCTCGACAGACAAAAAGTGATGTTGACCCAACGAGAGACCGGACTAGAGTGAAAGTTCTTGCACTCGCTCTGGTTCCTACAACCAGACGAGGGGAGAAAAAAGGGGAGCACCTGGCACCGCCAGAACACTCCATTTACCTCAGGCAGCCGGTGCTCTCAGTAACAACAAAAGTAATCAAATGAATATAAGTCATTCATTGTGTGAAATTATGCAAAACTGCATTAATCACAAAAGGTTTAAATAAACTAACTAATTCATAGAGCTAACAAGACGGAAACATCTCACAGGGCGCAACAAGGGCTCGCTCGTGGGAAATCAAAGGCTAGCATCCACCAGGCATTGCCAGATAGGCATTGTACGTGAAAAAAACTCACTCACAATATGATATACGTGTAGGCTAACAAACTCATTTGGGAGTGGACAATACTTTTATATATAGAGCTATATCCTGTATAGACGGTATATATATATAAGATCCAGATATATATTATATATAGATATATATAGACTATTATATAATCTTGTATATACTGCTATAAAAACCGATTTTACCCAAGAGATTCAATACTACTGTACTTGCAGAATTATAGCTCGCAGAGCTGCGTATGCATTTTTGTTTTTTTTAAATCGAAAAACTGCCCACCTACTTATTAAAAGAATGAACACCAAAACCAATCAAATGAATATGACACTTGTAAGCGGATTCAAGGCTCCGATACATGCACCGATAAGATTGGGTTCCTTTGACGATGTGCACACGTTTTGTTACAGCTAAGGAACAGTTTTGTGTTCTGGACCCCCTTCTTCATATTTAGTCCCAGTAGTTTTGAGATTTTAAAACGTTAGTTCCATTAGTTTTGCGATTGTAAGACCTTTCGCCCCCATTTTTGTAAATGGATAAATGTATATACGATCGTGCCATAAAGTGTCGCTTGATTCGTGGTGCGTGATAGCGAGACTGCAATTTAAGAGGAACGAACTTCTGCGTACATTTTTCTACTGATAATAATGTACACATTTATCTTGTGCGGTGTGTGGGGGGGGGGGGGGGTCTCTGGGGTATATTTTCAGTTTAAAGAGCTTAGGGATTAAACTAAAGAGAACCAGCGGATCAAACTACAAAATAATAAATATATCATAAAAAAACTACTCTTAATTCTATTATGTTATGTTAGAGAGGGGTTTCTCACCCTGTCCTAACACCCTTTTAGAGACTCGCTGTAAAACCTAGCTGAGAGAGAGAGAAGAGAGAGGAGAGAAGGAGAGTGAGAGTATGGGGGGGGGAAGATTGGCCAGTTTTAATCGCTTAGTAAATAGTTTCTCGATACTAAATGGTACACTCATGCTTTTGCACCTAGGTATCTCGTTGAAATGGCCCGCAAGCTCTTCGAAATTCTAAACTATTCCTTGTAAATCCATCTTGGTACTCTTTCTCTCTCTCTCTCTAAGCCTCCACCTCTTACCCGTAAATCCAATACTTAGGATCACCAACAGGAGTAGCTTTCCGGCACTAAAGTAAATTGCATGGACTTTCTAGCATATCAAACTGGGCCTAAGTTTTTTTCGTTGAGGTCATGATTCCTTTCTGTACAGGTGACATCCTTGCCTTTATTCTGGCAAACTATTCAAAACGATTGCATTTGGCTTAGGAAGGATGTCTACCAAGTAATCCCGGGAAAATCGAGTGGCCTCATAAGAGGTTTGGTGGTGGAAGGCGAAGGTCCTCATTATGATCCACGGCCTAATAAAAGCCTTTTGAAACACCTCTAGTGGCACTAGAAACAAAGCAATATGTGATTAGGTGACATAATTCCCCTCCATTACTTTTCTACCATTCCTACATATGTGTCCCCCACCACTCCAACATCCTTCCCCCATTTTCCCCTCTCCTCAATTATAACCTATCTGTCCTTGCTTATTCCCCTTTTATTGGGTAATTCTCGGCGCAAATTTCCCGTCATGCGGGTTCTATAGCATGGGCAAGACATCTAGAGATCATTGCAACAGAGAGACTTCTACGTAGAGACGTCAGTGTCGCTTGAGAAATTCAGGAGGAGAGGATATATGCCGCCGCAAAGGGGGGGGGGCTCTCCCTCATGAATGGACCGGTCGGCAATAATACGTCTGTTTTCGCCCCCCAAATAACATTTCCCAACTGTTTTATTGCTCTTAAATGTTAATATCTTCATATTAAGCATAACAATAGGTGCATAGCATAAGTAATAATGATATTTATGGTCAAATGACGATTAGTCGGGAAAGGAATCAAAATATCGTTGCATGGCGGGACGTTTCAAATACCATAGTCTAGCCTTTGCCGGGTTAAAAGGCTACAGACTCTCTCCATGAATTTGTTAGTTGCCATATAATCTTCCTAACCTTCATAAAATCATCTAAATGTAGCTAGAATAAAATTTAAAAGATGTTGACGGCTACAGAAGGAGTTAAATGTTGATACACTTTAAAAGTTTGAACAATTTAAAGGAAGTTACGATATACAAATATTTGGTATAAACATTAATAAGGAGATTCAATTCCACCCAAAGACAGCTTTACCATAGATATGTGTCAGCTTTAATGATCGCCAACTGTACATTTTCACCCTTTGCGTTACTAGCGACGTGTGAGAAATGTTAGTCTAAGCTATATCTAGACGATATAGGTCGACTGCCAAGATGAGGAAGGCTCTTTGGTAGTTAAAAAGGGTCGGTTGAGATAGTTTGAAGCTTTATTATTGCTATGAGTCCTTATTAGGCAGGAATAAAATCCGTCTAGTAGTTGCTCAGAATATGATAAAAAGGGACGTCCCAGGTACTGGATGGGTTAAGGGAGGTGGACCTTTTTTTGTTCTGTCCTTTTTCTATCTTTCTCTGGCTTGTATCCATTTGGACCCAATCAGGCATACTTTTTGTAAGGAGTTTATCCCCATCCAGGTGTCAATTTTTACTGGTGAGCGGTAGCGGAGCCAGTCACATTTTGTATTTTGTTTGACAACAGGCTAATTTGAAATTTTTCGATAGAAAAATGTCTCCGGCGCAGCCGGATAACTTCATATAATGCTGGCTTGCTAGCGCTCGCAAGGAAGAAATCGGACACCGAGAGGGGGATAAACGTCTTAAAATAGTTGGCTGAATGGGGCAGAATATGTATACAAGCCAGAGAAAGAGAGAAAAGGACAGAAATAACAAAAAAGAAGGTCACCCCCATTAAGCACTTTGCGGGATTAAGAAAGAAACATAAATCCTTAATGCTTCCCTCACCCTGGTCGAACGAAGTAAAACAACTGAGTGCATATTTGGGATAAAGGGCGTAATATCATTCAGTTTCAGGACAGAGCACTGTATGTTTCTGTATATTCTGTGCATTGTAAGGTTAGTTTACACAATAGAACGAAGGGACTGGGGTTCTCGAAAAGGGGCTTCGGTCCTGACGCTATACTTGATTTACAAAGTGCAGGCTAAATAATCCAAAAGGGTTGATAGGGTTGGGGGGGGCAAGGGGGGAGGTGTGGCAGAGTGGTATTGCCACTGGACTGGTAATCCAATGGACCCGGGTTCGAATCCCAATATGTTAAGGGAAGATATTATTGGGATGGAATTTGTGCTGTACCTAGTTTCAGTGCATTACCACAGCACACCGAAATGCCAAAACAAA
The DNA here is from genome assembly GCA_032716605.1 of Paralithodes platypus. Classification (NCBI taxonomy): domain Eukaryota; kingdom Metazoa; phylum Arthropoda; class Malacostraca; order Decapoda; family Lithodidae; genus Paralithodes; species Paralithodes platypus. The sequence continues at coordinate 29,486,396 of CM064525.1, forward strand.
ATTCCCTCATTGTTCCCTGATTATATAGCACTTTATGAATATTCCCATATTCAAAATATGCTACAGGGGCAATGCCTAGTGAGTTAATTGATCAATAGGTGGAATTCTGAGGAGTGAGGGTCCGAGCCTGGGGAGTTGAAACTGTGAAGCACAGCGGCGAAGCAGCTTCAAAGAGATGGAGTTGGGTTTGAGCAGTGAAATAGGTGCTTTCGCATGTATCACTTCCCTAGACTGGAACAAGACCTCACGAGCCTCACCGTGTTCAGCGGTAGAGTGTAAAGGCTCTCAACCTATGACCGAGAGGGAGTAGTTGGAATATAGAACGAACAACAACAAAATAATATATATTATAAGTTTGATGGAGTTTTAGGGAGGAACTAAACAAAATTAATACTATCACGAAATTTATGCTATAAATGTTCTAGGGTTTCTCGCACTGAATGTTAATTCTTTTCCTGATATTTCCATTTCTGAGATTCGTGTCATCCACATCGAGGCTTCAACATATATCAGAATTAATGATCGCGGACTGTACACTCCAAGACATAAGTTCTGGGCTCAATTGAAGCTCTCAAAAAACACATTCAAAATGTAAATATTGAAAACAGAATTAATGAGTAAAAGTCAATTCAGTTTGGGTTGAAAATAAACAATTAGTAATTCTGGCAAAAAGGAGTTGGAAAAGGCTCAGCACCTTTTCCACAAATAAGGATATGTTACACCGGGGAACAAAGTTCCCTCAGCCATCGTAAAATCGTTCTTCAGTTTGATAAAGAGTATACGGGAATTCATGCAATGAGTAATGGTGCACTTGCCACTCTCTCTCTCTCTTTGCACGTAAACTATCTCCCAGAAGTATACCAACAAGTGCTGATGTTAAACAATAGGTAAGTGTAAATCTTTGCCAAACTCTACACTATCACTCTCTCTCTCTCTCGTGAAGTGGCCCGCCAAGCTCTTCGAAATTCTAACTATTCCTTGTAAATTAATCTTGTTACTCTCTCTCTCTCTCTCTCTCTATCGTCTCTCTCTCTGCTCACACAACACACACACACATCACACACACACACGAGTAGTATATTTTCCTCTTTTCTCCACCGGCCATCCCAACCGAGTAATTTAAAAGGAAGACTATTGACTAGAAGGTCGCTCTGGGAAACCTCCTTAACAAGATCTGTAGGTAAGTAGAGGAAGGGGAGGGCTCTCTCTGGGAAGGAGATGAGTGGATGAGAGAGAGGAAAGGAGAAGGAATGAGAGTGAATGAGTGATCCAGAAGAGAGAGAGAGACAGAGGCAGAGATAGACAAAAGAGGAGAGAGAAGATAAGAGAGAGAGAGATGTGTGAGTGGTTGTGTGGAATATATATAATATATAAGACTGTTTACCAACACTGCCAGTCAAAGTTGCCTGTGTGCCGCAAACACATCTGAAGGATCTATTGATAATTCTAATAAGCATACACACACACACACACACACACACACACACACACACAAACAGACCCAATTTATCAACTTTACTACCCGTCAGGAACCCCCGGAGGCACTATCCCGTATTCTTCAACAATACAAAAATCAATCCTTCAGCTTCTATCAACATTCTCCGGTGTCTCTTTTTCTTATGCTCGCACTTGGAAGGGACAAAGTACCAGGGCTTGCTAAGGCAACCTCCCAGAAGGCTGGGTGTGCTCAACCGCCTCAAGGGGTTCTTTACATCCTGCGCAGCTTCATGCTCTTGTATAGGGGCACAGTGCGTCCTTGTATTGAGGAGGGGCCACATGTGTGGGGAGGGTCCTCTCACACCGCACTATAGACAAAGTAGAAAGGAAAGCCGTTCGTATCATTAACTACCGTCCACTCACAAACTCTCTCCCCCCCCCCCGCTGCAATCTCTCTCTATTCGCCGGCAATGTTGCATTATTTTCGCTATTCTATCGCTACTACAATAATCAGTGTTCCTCGGAAGCTTTACCAGGGGGTACCACCGCCTTTACGTCGGGGACGTAATACCCGTGATTGCAACGCACTTCCACCCCTACTCTGTGCAACTCTCCAAAACCAAGAGTGAAACGCTATTCAACACTTTCTTCTATTCAACTGCTGAGCTCTGGAACTCTCTCTCCAGAATCAGTCGGTTCCCTCTTCGTCTGACTCAAATTGCTTCAAACACCATGGGTCAAGGCATTTTAGCTTGAACGTGCCTTGTGCCTGTCACTCTTTCAAACTGGGGGAAAGCACTTGCTGCAGGCAGTAAGGCATTTTGTCTCTCTCATTCACCTAGAACAAAAAAAAAAAAAATGCACAGCCACACACAAACTTACACACACACACTTGGAAGACAAAACGTTAGCACAGACACGGCATGTGCTTGACGTTTGTTTCCATTAGTGTGTGTGTCATTACAGTATATACACCAAATAGCACACACAAACACGTATTTATCAAAATTACAAATCTATAAAGCTGTTAGTGAAGCAGGGTGAAAGAATAAAATAAATGTAGGGAGGGAATTTGTGTGTGAGGAGAGAGGGAGAGAGAGAGAGATAAATTTAGTGAGGGTAAAACGAAATGTGAAGGAAGCGAGACACGGGGAATTTAGGGCCGGAGCAACATGATCAGAGAGAGAGAGTAGAGAGAGAAAGAGAGGAGAAAGAGAGAGATGAGTGAAGGAGTCGGACAAAGATAAAAAGGTGTGAAGTGAAGAGCTAACAGAAGGGGCAAGCAAAATATAGGGTGGAGAGAGAGGGAGAGAGAATACGTGATCGAGAAACGAATATGTGTGTGTGGGTGTGTATGTGAAAGAGAGAGAAAATGAGAGAGAGAGAGGTGTGTGGTGTATGAGAGAGAGAAGGCGGTATGTGTGAGCGTAAGTAATGTGTTGTAACCGTATGATAACACCTGTAATAGACGCACGTAATCAATCCCAATGTGATAACACACGTACGTAAATGGGGTATTATACATTACAAAGGACGATACAAAGGAGAGAGAGATAGGGTGTGTGTTTGTGTATGTTTGTACAAAGGAGTACAAAGGAAATCAAGGCAACAACATATCTAGTGACCCTTCGAGGTTGCTTGTCCTCCAAAACACCTGAGGATCAAGTGAAAAAACAGTGGTTTAGAGCGGGTAAGGGAACATTGGAAAGGGCATTACTGCCAGGGAACTAAGGTCCGTGGGCAGGATTAGGAAGTTAGTAGGGGACAGATGGGTTAGTAACTGGGGGGGGGTTAAATAAAGTTATTCATGTACAAACGCAGGCAGTCCCGGGTTTGATATGAGATATTTGTCTAGGCAGGAGTTTAAATGAATCAACGGTGATGCAGTCTAGAACGTTTTGGGGAAAAGCCCATTCCACAAGTTGACAACTCGCATTGAAGAAGAAATTCTTAGATTCGTGTGAGGTAAAAGATTTACCAATAATTTTGCAACCGTTTCCGCGCGTGTAATGGATTGGTCGATAGTGACGTACTTACTACAGTTCTTATTGTCGAGGCCTTTGATGATTTTGAACACTTGAATTAAGTCAAGTCGTAATCTGCGCTGGGATAAAGGAAATAGATTTAATTCTCTAAGGCCTGCGTTATGGTTTGTTCTTTAGGCTAGGTATTAGTTTTGTAACTCTATCGTTGAAACGCGTTCTAGCGTGTTTATATCTTTTTGGTAATAAGGGGCACCAGGATTGAACGCAGTTATCCCGAAGAGGGCGGAATAAGGTAATTGTAAAGGGTTAGGTATAACTTCTGGATTTATGCTCAAATGACCTGCCTATAAAGCCAATTATTTTGTTGGCCTTCTTAACAACTTCTGAAACATTGTTGACTCGGTTTTAGGTTACTCGATATGTTACTCCCAGATCGGTTTATCTGTTTAGAGTCTTAAGCTTTTTGAGTGCCATTCGCGAATAGTTTGCTTTCTCGTTTCGGTAATCCGATATGTAGTACTTTACATTGATCCACATTGAAACTCATTTGCCAAGTTTGGGCCCAACATGACAATTTAAAAGTGACAAGTTGTGAGCGAGAGAGGGAGATGGGGTGTGTGTCTGTGTGTGTGAGAGGGAGACAAATTGTGTGTGTGTGTGTGTGTGCGTGTGTGTGTGGATGTGTACACAATTATTTGAGAGAGATAGTGCGATAACTTAAGCCCCAGTGTGTTATACCGGATGGATAAGACATTATGATATAAAGAATATAGTATATACAGTATGTATGTATAGCATAACTCATGAACATACCACATAGCTGAGGGTGTAAGACTCGAGGACAGAGACCAAACGACACCACATTTCGCGTACCGTTTAGTAGGTGAAGTATACAAGGGGAGGAGGATTCCTAGCCACCCGCCCAAGAATGCGAAAGTAGGACACAATCAAATGCAAAGTCAAATTCAAACGTTGTAGGGGTATATGACAAATATACATAATACAAAATAAAGTTGTGTTCAAAGGTTATCACATAAACAAAGAGGACTTGATACCTATTGGTATCTAGGTCCTGAAATATGAGGATACTGAATATAAAAATTGGAGGTAGTGGCGAATGAAGAAAAAAGAGATATGCACACCCAAACCGAAGTATAAAGAAAAAATATTATAATTGTTAACTAGCATAAGTATCTGCAGTATAAGTAAATAGTATATGTTACGGACGGCAATTAGAAATAAACAAGGGGCACTTAATATGGGACTAGAAGATAGGCTATATCTGCAACAACGGTACCGCTAATTGCAAACCCTCGAACTATTACGCCGGTGAACAAAACACTTAAGCCCTCCAGAGGTAATCTACTGGATAACGGGGTATCAATTAATCGGGTTTAGTGCACTTCTACAAAGGCTTTCCGGTGACGGCAAAAGCCTACTCCACAACAGGAGTACTTTACGTTAATAAAATGCTCTCAAGTAATAAAACAATGCTTAAATCAAAAATAGAACAAGGATTAATAAAGGAGTATATGCTTACGTTAACTTTAGTGTGAGTCTGAAACTAAACATAAAACTCTTCAATGCTCTATGTAAACACGGGAAGTCTAGTCCTACAGCAAGCAGAGATGGGAACTTCTGAAAACGTCTCGTGCTCTAAGATGCTCGTCGAATATAGAACAGAAATAAATACAGGGGCAGGGACCACCAAAGCGTGTATCTTTAAATACACCAACAAGTAGGATACATATATATAAACCAGGGGAGTGCAACAAAACTCTGTGGAAAGCACCATAAACAGCCACTCAAAACAGTACTTCCTTAGCCAACATAAACAGCCAAACTGGGTTGTGCACTATGCATCAACCTAGGCTAAAATAAGGCGTGAATAATTCCTAAAGCATATGCAATTAAAGGTGAATAAACACAATGCTGTCTTTTCTACTAATATAAGTCTAGCAGCGCTATAAAAGGTACAAGGAAACTAGGCAGAGCGCAAGCATGCTCAGTCGCCCTACTGTCTCTCCTCTGAACAGAGTTCCCTTATGTTACGTTACGTGACTAGGAGGCTCTATTGGTAAGTCCCAGATCTCAAGTATCTGGTCTTGCTCTGGCGCTCCACAAAGGTCAACAAAATGAGGTAGCAAAACATACGGAGCAAGAGTAGGCAAAAGCCCTTCGCTGGTATGCTGCTACACTCGCCAAAGGAAAAAAATGCACAAAGGTTACAGGCTACCTAGTTCCGTCGAAGTCGTACAGGCTCTGACTTGCAACATACATAACTCAGACAACGACCAAGGATACGCTCCACTGTCTAGCATTAAATAGTAGGAAAGAACAACTCAAGAATTAGAAGCAACCAATTACTATGATACCATGTGACTAGGACTCTAATAATCCCTAAACATAGTGCAAAACATATATGGGAGGAACTGGCGATGGGAATACGGACTGAACGACTATGGGAGTCGTATGCTGAACCAGAAGGGAAGGTAATTGGAGAAAAGATGTAGAAGTATTGGAAAGAAAAAAGTTCAGAAGAGAAGGAACAAGCAGTAAAGAGGGTTAGGACGGGGACAGAATTGCAAGGGACGTCTAGGACCAAGCGCACTCATACCAAGGCTCTAAAGCAGACACGCGGGCAGGATCCCCCACCACCAAGCTAGGCCAGCGGCCTCCAAGCCACAGACCGACTAAGTCATGACGAGTAGGCGTCATATGACACACCAGGCCCGCCATCCAATCACGAGCGTGGTAACCCCGCCCTAGCCAGGAATGCATACGGTACATATCACACGCACACACTACAACCTAGCGGCCTTCCCTCGCTCTCTCTCCTTGCAATCAAAACTACATATATTAGACTCTATCAATGATATAAAATACTTCCAAGTGTCACAGACAAGAATAAAGACAAACACTGATCTGTCTGTGACAAACATGAATACTTAGAAAGAACGTACAAGCGTTCTACGATTATTATAGCCCATTTCACGGCCCAGGCGAGCGCTAGCGAGTACGGAGGACATTCTGGCAAGCTGGCCAGCGTAACACCCCGCCCAAGATGTGGGGGACGTTTAACCCTCAGGTAAACGCCACATCTGACCAGACAGAATGCCCACAAACCCCGCCTCACCCAGCTGACTACCAAAGTTGTGAAAACAAGGCACAATCACAAACATAAAACACTTCAATGCTATAAAAAAAGCTACACAACACTTCGCCAAAATAATAGTATCACTTAGCAATTTTACACTCAACGAGCCAGCTTCAACAAGCCTAGCCGACTAAGACAAAAACTCAGGATGTCTTAGATTCTTGCTGTAACCATACTGCACTTATATACTATCAAAAAGAAAGAGTTTGTATGTGAGGTTTTTATATTTTTTTAATAGGTTTTTTGGCGGCTTTGCCCTACAGGGGCAAGCCTAATTTTTTCTCCACTCTCAAACAAACACTGACTGAACGGCGAGGGTGCTCCTTACAAACATACCCTCCCGTGACAAACAATCAGCCAGAACATTATCAGTGCCCTTAACATGCGACACATCCAACTTGGCCTCGACCAGCACAACAACAACCTGGACACTGATAAACTGCACAGTCTATAACAAGACTGGCACTTCTATTCGCTCCCTCCGGCAACGGGACCTGCCATTAACCTGTCACTATTTCCAACATTAGTGATAAACGAGGCAGCCCGATGCGAGTCCTATGGGGTGGTCCACTCTGGATAACGTCTAGGCATCTGTCAGGGAGGATGACACCAACAACTCTTGCAACCAACACAAACACGGATCTTGCCACTTAACTCAGGTTGCAAAGTTATTGGCAACGACCACTCACGATATCCATTATTCCCTCAGACCCTTCTCAAACATGTAGTCCCAGCTCGGCTTTTACAACAGGATGTCGAGCAGGATTTATATGGTAGGGAGCCAATTTGAGACTTGCACTGTCTCCAGCACATGTTGGGTTCTACCCCGTACATCAGGCCTGGAGAATCAACAAACATTACGGGACGTACTGCCACAGCCTAGGTAAACAACTTCTCTTGACGATTAGGAAACAAGAGGTTGCA
>CM064525.1:29493998-29679713 GCA_032716605.1 Paralithodes platypus
GGTGCAACCCACTAGGGTTAAGCCAATAATAATTTCACCATCAGTGCAGGACAGTTACCGTCCCTTTATTTCATCTGGCAACGTGAGATTAAATGGTTGCATGCATGGGGTAAAAATTCTGAGAGACACAGGTTCTACTAGCACCCTCATGGTGAATCCTTACACTGAGTGCCCGCCTGGCGAACCAGTTGTAATGAGAGGTGCTGGAGGCCAGTTTTATGCATACTTGGTAAAAGGCGAAATTGAATGTGAGTTACTACAGGGTGAGGCCACCATAGCTTTGTGTAGGTCCCAAGATATCCCTGTGCCTGGGGTAACGCTCCTTTTGGGGAATGATGTAGCAGGTGAGAAGGTCCGACCAGACCCCATTTTGTCACTTTCCCCTGTTAACGAGCCACTAACCGGTGAGCTCGAAAAGGAGATGCCAACTGTTTTCCCTGTGTGTGCTGTCATACGTTCAATGTCTCAAGTAGCAGTTCCCTCAGACAGAAATGTACCGAATGTAAGAGTTGATGAAAGGGATGATGAGAGTGTGAATGACGCTCCAACTGTGCCTGATGATGTGACTGAGGTGGATTTATCTGACACCTTTATGGCTCATTTTGACCCTAACGATGACCATGAAACCCCTCCAAATTGTCCTAGTGGCCTGGTAGAGCTACAGAGAGATGATCGTGAATGCAAGGAGTTAGCTGCCAGGTCCGTGAGTGAAGAGGAATGTGAGAAGGAGGGTGGTGAATGTTTCTACCTCAAAGGAGGAGTATTGTGGCGAAGATGGAGACCGCCACACAGACCAATCGATGACGGGGCTTGGGACGTCCATCAAGTAGTAGTCCCCAAACCTTGTCGTAGAGATATAATGGAAATGGCACATTGTATACCATTGGCAGGACACCTAGGTGTGAGAAAAACTCTAGACAGAATCAGATCCCACTTTACTGGCCAGGAATGCGTGCAGATGTAGTGGAGTGTTGTAGAGTGTGTCACACTTGCCAGATGACAGGAAAACCCAATCAGAAGGTGCCTGTACATCCTCTGGTGCCCTTGCCCGTTTTCGAGAATCCTTTTACTCGGGTGGTAGTGGACATCGTAGGCCCATTGCCTAAGACTTCCCAAGGTAACCTTTATTTATTAACTATCATGGACATGGCAACTCGCTACCCAGAGGCTATACCCTTAAGGACTACCTCTGCTCCAACTGTTATCAAGGAACTGCTCAAATTCTTCACCAGAATGGGTTTCCCCCATGAGGTGCAAAGTGATCAAGGAACTAATTTTACCTCTAACATTTTCCAGCAGTCCCTGAAGGAGTTGGGTATCGAGCATGTAAAGTCTAGCACCTACCACCCAGAGAGTCAAGGGGTTCTCGAACGATATCATCAGACATTAAAGGGAATGTTACGTAAGTATTGTACAGAGACCGGAGTTGAGTGGGATAAGGGGGTACCTTTTCTTTTATTTGCTACTCGTGAGGTTCCAACTGAATCCCTGGGTTTTTCCCCTAATGAGCTAGTTTTCGGTCACCAGGTAAGAGGTCCTTTGCAACTATTGCAGGATAGCCTAGTTGGCCAGGAGGGGAACCAAAACCTCCTCAAGTATGTTTCAGATTTCAAAACCCGGCTGAGATCCTCATGTGAGTTTGCCGCTCAAAACTTGACAGTGGCTAAAAGCTCCATGAAGAAATGGTATGACAGAAAAGCCCGTGAGAGGGAGTTTAAGCCCGGTGATGAGGTTTTGGTCCTGCTCCCCCTTTTTGGCCAACCTTTATCTGCCAAGTTCAGGGGCCCATATAAGATCATTCGGAGGGTGAGCATTACCGATTATCTAGTAACTACCCCAGACAGGAGAAAGCCCACGCAAGTATTCCATATAAATATGTTGAAGCCCTACCATAGGTCCCCTGATTCCTCTCCTCCAGATTCTCCCACTGTGGCAGTGAATGTCAGGACCTGTGAGCAGCCTGGTGCGGACAAAGTCTTCAGTTCTCTTTCTGACCCGCAACAGACTGTTCCAGAGCCTGAAGGTATCCATGCAGACTTTGACTTGTCATGTAGCCTATCCAACTTTCAGTATAATTCAGTGGCTTTGAGGAAATTACCATCTAAACTATGTCATCTTCCCTCTGATCAAGCGAACCAACTAATCTCTGTTTTATCTCAGTCTCCCAATGTGTTCCGTGATACTCCAGGGCTCACTTCTTTGGCCGTGCACGACATCGACGTAGGGGATGCAACTCCCATTAAACTATCCCCCTACCGTGTCTCGCCACAATGCAGGAGTATACTGCAGGTCGAGCTTGACTTTATGATTTCTAATGAACTGATAACTAGGGCCTTAAGCCAGTGGAGTAGTCCGGTCATACTAGTGCCAAAGCCAGACGGGAGCCATAGGTTATGTATGGCAAGTCAATGCTGTCACAAAGAACGATACCTACCCACTGCCACGGATCGACGACTGCATTGACCAGATTGGTACAGCCACCTATATCAGCAAGATTGACTTGATGAAGGGATATTGGCAAGTAGCTCTCACCCCTAGAGCGAGGGAAATATCATGCTTTGTAGTCAACAATCAAGCCTTCTGCTGTAACGTAATGCCCTACGGCTTGAAAAACGCCCCAGCTACATTCCAGCGCCTCATGAATTTGGTGACTGAAGGGGTACCTGGGTGCGTTGTCTACATCGATGATATTCTTATCTTTTCAAAGTCATGGGAGGAGCATCTTTACCAACTTCGATTGCTATTCTTAAATCTTGCTGATGCCAATCTGGTGGTTAATCTTAAGAAATGCACCTTTGTAAAGAGTACGGTCCAGTATCTAGGATATACGGTAGGTCAGGGGCAGGTTGCACCTCCTCAAGCAAAGGTAGAGTCTATTCTAGAATTCCCAACCCCTAGCAGTAAGAAACATATCCAAAGGTACCTAGGCATGATTGGCTATTATAGGCGTTTCATTATAAATTTTTCAAAGTTGACAGCTCCCCTGACAGATCTTCTCCGTAAGGACGTGAAGTTTGTGTGGTCCTCTGAATGTGAAGAGGCCTTTATTGCTACCAAGTATATATTATCTAATTATCCTGTACTCCGAGCTCCTGATTTTAACCGATCTTTTTCCCTGGCAGTGGATGCGAGCAATACCTGGGTTGGTGCAGTGTTGCTCCAGGAAGATGACTGTGAGGTATTGCATCCTGTGTGCTATTTCAGTAAAAAATTAAATTCTGCCCAACGTAACTATTCAGTCATTGAGAAGGAGCTGTTGGCATTAATTTTATCCCTTCAATACTTTGCTGTCTATGTGCAATCTGCCTCTGGTGCCATCACTGTATATACTGACCATCACCCCTTAACATTTTTGCATAGGTTCCAAAATAAAAACCAACGACTGACCAGGTGGAGTTTGTTGCTGCAGGAATACTCCCTGGATGTCAAGCATATTAAGGGGGTTCAAAACGTGCTAGCCGATTGCCTATCACGTATCTATTAAAGATTTCATTTACCAGGTTGGCCTCATACAGCAGTAAGTTTCATTTAATGAGAGGATTTTGGCAATTAGCTCTCCCTTGTAGCGAGGTAAATATCATGCTTTTGTAGTGCGCTTTCAAGCCTTCAGCTGTGAGATGCCTTGCAGTTCGAATAACGCTCCAGCTACGTTCCGGCTATGTTCTGATGTGGTACCTGGAGACGTTGCCTACTTTGGGTGATATCCTTATTATATCCTCATTATAATCTTGCTGTTGCCAATCTGGTGGTGAATCTATTTATGTATTCTGTTTAATATTATGTACTATACTCCTTAAACTCTTTTCTAGGGGGGAGGTCTGACATACGGAGCCCTGTATGTTAATTTAAGAGTTAGAATTAGAGTTCAAGGAGCCAAACTACCCAAGCGGTGAAGCAGACTAGCGAGCGAACGAGCGAGTGGGCAAACCATCTCGCCCCATACCAGCAAACTACCCTTCACACCTGCGTGCGTCATAGGGGACCCTGCAACCGATGCTATGACGTATGATCGACGCCAGGAGCTGTGAGTGGACCACGCACCTGTTATGCGACTCGAGGAGCTATGATTGGAGCAGGCACCACCTCCCGCCTCCTGATTCGTTCCTACACCATCATTGTTTGGTATATAAGACCCGAGTTGTGGGCATTCAAATCAGTCTCATTTGGAGTTGGGGAAGGTGAACTTGCAGCTGGAGGAAGACGGGGTGAAGTATTATAATGGGATTGTGACTGTCAGTCAGATTATATAAATGTGTGTTAACCCGTATAGCCCCAGCGACGCGCCTGACGCGTCGGCGATGTATGTAACGCACAGCCCCAGAGACGCGCCTGGCGCGTCACCCTAATTGCGCCGACCGTAACCTCAGGTGTAGCCACTCAAGAGGGCTCAGATTTGTATGGGAACTGTGTACGTATCCCACGCAACCGTGCCGATGGTTGAAAACTCTCAAAGTCCACGTGCGTGCGTGCGAGCGCGCAATAACCTGGTTTTTGGGATAATTGCCTTCAATTTTTTACTCTTGTAAAATCCATTTTCGGGGGCTCTGTAGGACCATTTTTTAAGCTTTTTGAGCGGTTTTTCGTGGTTTTTCCTTCATTCCTAACCCATTCGCTATTGTTTCTGGAATAAAACCATTTTTTGAAAACCGGCCGGGTTCTGGTGCGCAAACATTACAAAACTAGCCGGGGCTCCACGGGTTAAGTGTGTTCGGTGTAAACACTTATGTTATGTTGGTTAGTGAGATATGTGATTGGGAATTAACGTGAACACTACTATTATGTGTTTAACTATTTAATTGCGAATTAATGTGAACGCTACTATTATGTGCTTAACTATTTGATTGGGAATTAACGTTAACGCTACTATTACGTGTTTAACTATTTGATTGCGAATTAACGTTAACGCTACTATTATGTGCTTTAACTATTTGATTGCGAATTAACGTTAACGCTACTATTATGTACTTAACTATTTTAGTTGACTAACTTGTGGACTAAAGCAACTCTTTAAGTAATTGGGTTATGATGAAAGTAATACTATTGTTTTATATTAATACTTACGAGTTCTTTCATTTTCTTTTAATTAAGCTTACATTGCTTAATGGTGCTTAGTACGGTGATGCTATTGTCTCATATTAGTAATATCGCCTTAGACTAACATGGCTGTGTTAATATTACTTATAGTGATTTTCTAAGCTGAAGAAAATTCTTTTGCTTCAAAATATTATATTTTGCTTTTCATATTTGAGTGAGACCTGAATCGAATCTATGAAACGATCCTGTAACTTTATTTACTCATAATCAAACCTCAATGTTACGTGGTTAAGAAATAAATTTAACTAATTATTAAATATATATCTAACTTTTTATGTGACTTTGATATTACTCCTGATGATAATAATAATATAATACTATTAACGTAAGACAAGAACCAAGAATAATTACATTAAATATAAATAAAAGGACATAGAAGAAAACTATCTATTCATTTCAAAAAAGGGTAAGAGACAGAAATATTCTTACTTTAATATTTATCTTTCAAGACTTTTTATAAAATTAATAGTCCTTCTTTCGCTATAACTTATTCGGTTCATAACCATAGCCTACTAAGCTTCGGTTAAATAATAATTCTTTATGAATACTACATGACTTTAATTAGTTTCAGTATTTTTCATAATTAAAGAGTATCAGTCAATAAAGGATACTAAGTCCTAAGATCCAAAAGGAAAGGAAGCAACAACAGGAAATTATTTTATTAGATTTTACTTTTGTTTTGCCTTCAGCTGACTGATACCTTAATATATATCTCTGTGCTATCTAGATTCATCAAGTTAACCACTTGAGGATCAAGATACGTAACAATATACATATATTTATTTATTTATTTATTTATGTTTTCGCAGGTTGGCCTCCTAATGTAGATGACCTAATGGAATACTTTAGATGAACAAATGCTATTAGAGTACAACCAACGTCTTTACTAAAATGCTATTAGAGTACAAATGCTATTAGAGTACAACAAACGTCTTTACTAAAATGCTATTAGAGTACAAATGCTATTAGAGTACAACCAACGTCTTTACTAAAATGCTATTACAGTACAAATGCTATTAGAGTACAACCAACGTCTTTACTAAAATGCTATTAGAGTACAAATGCTATTAGAGTACAACCAACGTCTTTACTAAAATGCTATTAGAGTACAACCAACGTCTTTACTAAAATGCTATTAGAGTACAACCAACGTCTTTACTAAAATGCTATTAGAGTACAACCAACGTCTTTACTAAAATGCTATTAGAGTACAACCAACGTCTTTACTAAAATGCTATTAGAGTACAACCAACGTCTTTACTAAAATGCTATTAGAGTACAACCAACGTCTTTACTAAAATGCTATTAGAGTACAAATGCTATTAGAGTACAACCAACGTCTTTACTAAAATGCTATTAGAGTACAACCAACGTCTTTACTAAAATGCTATTAGAGTACAAATGCTATTAGAGTACAACCAACGTCTTTACTAAAATGCTATTAGAGTACAACCAACGTCTTACTAAAATGCTATTAGAGTACAACCAACGTCTTTACTAAAATGCTATTAGAGTACAACCAACGTCTTTACTAAAATGCTATTAGAGTACAACCAACGTCTTTACTAAAATGTTATTAGAGTACAACCAACGTCTTTACTAAAATGCTATTAGAGTACAACCAACGTCTTTACTAAAATGCTATTAGAGTACAACCAACGTCTTTACTAAAATGCTATTAGAGTACAACCAACGTCTTTACTAAAATGCTATTAGAGTACAACCAACGTCTTTACTAAAATGCTATTAGAGTACAACCAACGTCTTTACTAAAATGCTATTAGAGTACAACCAACGTCTTTACTAAAATGCTATTAGAGTACAACCAACGTCTTTACTAAAATGCTATTAGAGTACAACCAACGTCTTTACTAAAATGCTATTAGAGTACAACCAACGTCTTTACTAAAATTATATAAATGTAAAGTAATCAATATTACTAATAAATAATTAAGGCTCGAATACCATATATGGATGTAGAGACATTGCAACATATACACTAAATACAGCAATAGATGAGTGGACAGTGAAGAGGAGACAATACCGGACTACCCTCTCTCTACCACCTATCTCCAGCTGGTCGGTAAGTAGGCTATCTGTATGCTGACTACCATTAGTTAGTGGACGACAGGCAGGAGCAGGCGGTGATGTTAGGAGAGAGAGGAAAGGTTAACAACAGAATAGCATATAAGGACATTATCAGTATTTTTCTTATATATGGATCTTGTGGAATACCAGTTTCTTTTTGCAATAGGCGTTTGGTATTATTCCCATATCTGGAAAGAACCTGTAAATAGGATAACTTGTCAATATACTAATATATTTATGTATTACATTTCCTGAAAGATACTTCACATTGCAAGATAAATAAATTTGCAAAAGACAATTTCATAAATGAACAATAATTTTTCAAAGCCCAGGTAGGCAATGAAATGGCCACTTTTGTCAAGCTTTTCTGAAAGAGGGAGGGAGAGAGAGAATGGCAAGTGGTGTGGTGTGGGTAGTTAAACCACAACGGTTTATTCACAATATTTGACTTTATATATTCTAGAGTGAACAAATGTCCCCCCTATTCAACAACAAAAGTCTGGAACTCTCTCCCTCACCCTGTCCTTCCCTAATCCAATGACTGTTCAAGCTCTCTGTGTCCAGACATTTTGACTCTAACGTACCTTAACTTTGGCTCACTTTCAATCCTTCCATTTTTTGGGGGGACACTTGTTACTGGGAGCTTTGCCTTTTGTCTCCTTCATACAATCGAACACATTTTGATTAGTGTTTTTAGATACTGACATAAGATTATATGCTTGATATGCCCTCGAATAGCAGTTTTCCATCGAATTGACATACACGTACGTCGGAGAATATAGGATTAATTATTGCCTCGCTAATGATCTAGGCGGGGGACCTACAAAGATTAAACAAACCTCAGCTACTCTACCAGGTACCTGGGTAGATGACCACAGTGATTTAATATCCAGAAAGTTCAATAAAGCTCTCCCTCCCGGGATACCAGTATGCTACTTGAACAAGCAATACTACATCTGTTAACTCTAACATACTTTTCATTTACACTTTGCCTAATCATCATCAAAGCAGGCAAGCAGACCAAAGATCCCTGCACAAACATCCTAGGCATGTAGGGCCCCATATAATCACACCAGTTTTATTGCAGACCAATCTCTAGGGTGTGTAGTAGCAATATCATGCATGCTATGGAGAACTGTTAAACAAGCTGTATATCAGCAACGTCCTGCATATTGCGGGCAAGCCTTCTGCTGTGAATCACTAACGTCCAGCGGTCACATTCATCACCATCAGAGTAATTGCTGAATACACCAAGTACCAAAGCAATGAATATAATTATATACCATAGGAGGAGCACTTTATTGACAACGTTTCGCAGATAGCTTCTTCAGGTCTGTAGAAGCTATCTGTGAAATGTTGTCAATAAAGTGTTCCTCCTCATATTGTGTTTTTATTAATTCTGTCAACTTTTCCAAGTTATTTAAACATACCAGAGCAATACCGAGAAAGATTAGGTGACTGAATATCAGGTCAATCGAGCACCATGTGACCTCTCATCTACACCTTCACCTACAGCCATCCCCGAGGATCTGCTAACACCACGTCTCCTACACCATGTGGTTGCTCAAACTAACCAAGGTCTCCAACACCCAGAAGGTCAAAACGTATCGTGGGCTCGATCTACCACGGTCAATGGTGGAACATGTTCCGATCTGAAAATCTTGGCGTATCTTGAGAATATTACCACACACTCTGATCTACGGAGTTGCTGCGGTATACAGTAGATACGAATTGGTACGAAGTACCTAAACAATAATTGCTCAGTAATATATAATGTCAATTATGTTAGCAAGGTAGACTGTTGCCATTTCTGGAAGTGCAAATAAATAAATTGATTTCCTTTTGCAGGTCATTGCACTTGTGTCTCACTAAGCTTCTAATTTTACTCAGTGCTTTGTTATGTCTTTAATAGTTCAAATATGTGCAATATACGGAAGAAAGCAAGGAGATACTGTGTTTGTTACTCATGTTGAGGTGATGACTGCTGTGGAATTATTTAAGAAGTGTATTTGTTTTTTAAGAACTTATGTTACTTTCAAATGTATTGTCTATGAACATTATTTCCTTTATTGTCCTGGAATTGTTACATAATGCGAGCATTATTTAATCCACTGAGGTAAAGAACTATGCGTTTGGGACATTATATATATATATATATAAATACATTATTCTTAATGTCGATCTTAACACCAATTACCCCCACATAAATTAAATAAAAGCATGTGATTCTCCCAGGATTCGAACCTAGGATATCTCATACTGAAGTTACACGCTCTAACCATTGCACCATCAAGACAGTTATAAGTACAACACACGACTACAATGAATATTATCACTCCTATTCCAAAGGGAAATACTGCCTCATCATCTCCTAATGACTATCGCCCTATCTCCATTACGCCTATCCTATCCAAGCTCTATGAGAGGCTTTTGTCCAGACGCCTTTCCTCTTATTGTAATAGTCTTAATTTGATACCAAACTCACAGTTTGGTTTTCGTAAGGGGCTGGGTACATGTGATGCGCTTTTGACACTCACCCACGACTTGCAGTCTTCATTGGACCAGGGACAAGAGTCTCGTGTCGTGGCTATTGACTTTAGTTCTGCTTTTGACTTAGTCAACCATAAAGCACTTCTGTATAAATTACAGCTCATCGGTATTGGTGGCAATTTTTTAAGGATCTTTGAAGATTTTTTGACGAAAAGATCTCAGTCTGTGGTCATTGATGGGTGTCATTCCCCTTCTGTTACTGTTGTTTCTGGCGTTCCACAAGGCAGTGCCCTTGGGCCTTTGTTTTTGCATTATTTTTAATGCTGACCTGTGTTCCGAGCTTGAAAATAAACTAATCTCCTATGCTGCTGATACAACTTTATATGCGTCAATTCCATCACCAATAGATCGACACGTAATTGCTACTGCTCTGAATAGGGATTTAGCCAAAATTACATCATGGTGTGAACTTTGGGGCACGAAACTTAATGCTAGTAAAACACACTCCATTATCATCAGCAGATTTCGTACCTTGGATCCTCCCCATCCTTATCTACAAGTTTCTGGGGAGCAAATTGAAAATATGGATACTCTGCGTTTGTTAGGAGTTACTCTTGATCCCAAACTTACTTTTGAAAAGCATATTCGTTCTTTCTCCTCTTCCATTTCCCCCAAAATTGGTCTGCTTCGCAAGGTTTATAAAACATTTGCTTGTGACGCCACAGTTATCAAGTCTTTTTATGCTTTTATTTTGCCACATTTCGAGTACTGCTCACCTGTCTGGTTGTCAGCAGCTGACTGCCATCTCAAGTTGCTTGACAGGTCACTAAATTCCATCAGTTTTATTCTACCTCATTTGTCTCTTGATCTGTGTCATCGACGTAAAGTTGGTGCCCTTAGTCTTGTATTTAAAGTTTTTAACAATCCTCAGCATCCCTTACATGGGGCTCTGCCTGGGCCCTATGTCCGGGCTCGTGCAACTAGATTCACAAGCAATCTTAATGATCTTGCCATGAGCCGTGTAAATGTTTCTACTACACAGTTTTCACGGTGTTTTGTGCCGGCCATGGTTGACTAGTGCAATAATTTGCCAAATGAGCTAGTCAATTCAGCTCATATCTCCATTTTTAAGTCTAGAGATAGTGCTTTTTTACAGCATTAATTATAATTTTTAAACTTATTTTATTCTATTTTATTGTATTATATTTATACTTGATATCCTCCACTGCATAATATGTTATCTGTGTTTAACCCTTATTTAGCGGCGAGCAACATAAGTCGAGTTAAATAAAGCTGGACTATGTGGCGGCGCTCGACATAACTCGAGTGGCAATTTCAGCACGTAATGTGGCTGAGAGAGAGAGACAAGTGGTGGCAGGAGACTAGCGAGCGTATGACTGCTCCAGACCACCGCGGCGAACCTACTGACACAAATCTCAGCTCCCTCCTCCCTCTCTCACTCGCTACATACTCAATTATGTACTGAAAGTACCGAATTACCTGCTTTTTGCACTCGCGTTGCACGGTTATTGCAAGAAAACTATCCATCATACAAGGATCGTTATGGTGTCATTCGAAAGCTCTGTTTATGCCCTTTCAGGGATAGGTACTTGTTTTACGTTCTGGGTCTTATTTAGGCATGAAAATGATCTCGTAAACAGCCCTATTTTGGCTAAAAACACCCCGCTGTGCGGTACACATAAATAAACCGCATAGGCCGCTCGTAAGGTGTTAAGTTACGGCATGGTGAGAGGCATATCAAAGGTGATCCCTTCCCTACAACGTCGTAGCTTCCTCAAATTAGTGTAAACAAGACTATCATGCCTAGCTTTGATTTGTTTGGAGTATTAAACCCTTCTGTACCGGCGCCGTCTTTTTCACTTTATTCTAGCTACTATTTGACGATTGTATTCAGTTTAATAAAAAGGGCCTCCAGCAATTAAGAGGATTCGAACTATCTCACTTGGCACTTTTTACTACCACAGATCCTTATTAAACTGCACAAAATCGTCTAAATATAGCTAGAATAAGATGAAAAAGACGTCGGAGGAACAGAAGGGGTTAATTACGCTACAATTACGATATGATTGGTTTTGAGTATAAATAGGTTACAATTACGATATGACTTGTTTTGAGTATTAATAGCGTTACAATTACGATGCGACTTGTTTTGAGTATTAATAGCGTTACAATTACGATATGACTTGTTTTGAGTATTAATAGCGTTACAATTACGATGTGACTTGTTTTGAGTATTAATAGCGTTACAATTACGATATGACTTGTTTTGAGTATTAATAGCGTTACAATTACGATATGACTTGTTTTGAGTATTAATAGCGTTACAATTACGATGTGACTTGTTTTGAGTATTATAGCGTTACAATTACGATGTGACTTGTTTTGAGTATTAATAGCGTTACAATTACGATGTGACTTGTTTTGAGTATTAATAGCGTTACAATTACGATATGACTTGTTTTGAGTATTAATAGCGTTACAATTACGATATGACTTGTTTTGAGTATTAATAGCGTTACAATTACGATATGACTTGTTTTGAGTATTAATAGCGTTACAATTACGATATGACTTGTTTTGAGTATTAATATCGTTACAATTACGATATGACTTGTTTTGAGTATTACTAGGGCTACAAATACGATGTCACAATAAGGATCCCACAATCAGAGGAAGATACGTTGCAGTAAATGCCCAGAGTATGAGGCCCCAGAGTCGCGTTAAATTAATGCTAGTTCCGATCAACGTACAAGCTGATTACTCTGGTTACATATTACACACATGATCACAGCCATGCCAATAGAACGATAACATTCCACACGTACACCTCACTGATTACTCTGGTTATATATTAGACACACGATCACAGCCATGCCAATAGAACTACAAGACTCCTCACGATACCCAACACCTCACAAAGCCGGAATAAGCTACTGAGGTGAGGTACACCCACCAACAGAGATAACTGATACACATTTACTTTTATACTGTATATACCATCATAGGTCAATAGGGCTATTGTTATACAAATATATTTTTAGCATTTTAATATATATATATATATTGTTACGTATCTTGATCCTCAAGTGGTTAACTTGATGAATCTAGATAGCACAGAGATATATATTAAGGTATCAGTCAGCTGAAGGCAAAACAAAAATAAAATCTAATACAATAATTTCCTGTTGTTGCTTCCTTTCCTTTTGGATCTTAGGACCTAGTATCCTTTATTGACTGATACTCTTTAATTATGAAAAATACTGAAACTAATTAAAGTCATGTAGTATTTATAAAGAATTATTATTTAACCGAAGCTTAGTAGGCTATGGTTATGAACCGAATAAGTTATAGCTAAAGGACTATTAATTTTATAAAAAGTCTTGAAAGATAAATATTAAAGTAAGAATATTTCTGTCTCTTACCCTTTTTGAAATGAATAGATAGTTTTCTTCTATGTCCTTTTATTTATATTTAATGTAATTATTCTTGGTTCTTGTCTTACGTTAATAGGTTTATATTATTATTATCATCAGGATTAATATCAAAGTCACATAAAAAGTTAGATATATATTTAATAATTGGTTAAATGTATTTCTTAACCACGTAACATTGAAGTTTGATTATGAGTAAATAAAGTTACAGGATCGTTTCATAGATTCGATTCAGGTCTCACTCAAATAATATGTAAAGCAAAATATAATATTTTGAAGCAAAAGAATTTTCTTCAGCTTAGGAAATCACTAGAAGTAATATTAACATAGCCATGTTAGTCTAAGGCGATATTACTAATACGAGACAATAGCATCACCGTACTAAGCACCGTTAAGCATTGTAAGCTTAATTCAAAGAAAATGAAAGAACTCGTAAGTATTAATATAAAACAATAGTATTACTTTCATCATAACCCAATTACTTAAAGAGTTGCTTTAGGCCACAAGTTAGTCAACTAAAATAGTTAAGTACATAATAGTAGCGTTAACGTTAATTCCCAATCAAATAGTTAAGCTCATAATAGTAGCGTTAACGTTAATTCCCAATCAAATAGTTAAGCACATAATAGTAGCGTTAACGTTAATTCCCAATCAAATAGTTAAGCACATAATAGTAGCGTTAACGTTAATTCCCAAACAAATAGTTAAGCACATAATAGTAGCGTTAATGTTAATTCCCAATCAAATAGTTAAGTACACAATAATAGCGTTAACGTCCCAATCACATATCTCACTAACCAACATAACGTAAGTGTTTACACCGAACACACTTAACACACACTTATATAATCTGACTGACAGTCACAATCCCATTATAATACTTCACCCCGTCTTCCTCCAGCTGCAAGTTCACCTTCCCCAACTCCAAATGAGACTGACTTGAATGCCCACAACTCGGGTCTTATATACCAAACAATGATGGTGTAGGAACGAATCAGGAGGCGGGGGGTGGTGCCCGCTCCAATCATAGCTCCTCGAGTTGCATAGCAGGTGCATGGTCCAATCACAGCTCCTGGCGTCGAACATACGTCATCGTGTCCGGTCATCGGGGTAGTTTGCAGGGTCCCCTATGACGCACGCAGGTGTGAAGGCTAGTTTGCTGGTATGGGGCGAGCTGGTTTGCCCACTCGCTCGTTCGCTCGCTAGTCTGCTTCACCGTTTGGGTAGTTTGGCTCCTTCAACTCTAATTCTAACTCTTAACTTAACATGCAGGGCTCCGTATGTCAGACCTCCCCCCTAGAAAAGAGTTTAAGGAGTATAGTACATAATATTAAACATAATACATAAATAGATTCACCACCAGATTGGCAACAGCAAGATTATAATGAGGATATAATAAGGATATCACCCAAAGTAGGCAACGTCTCCAGGTACCACATCAGAACATAGCCGGAACGTAGCTGGAGCGTTTATTCGAACTGCAAGGCATTATCTCACAGCTGAAGGCTTGAAAGCGCACTACAAAAGCATGATATTTACCTCGCTACAAGGGAGAGCTAATTGCCAAAATCCTCGCATTAAATTAAACTTACTGCTGTATGAGGCCAACCTGGCAAATGCAATCTTTGATCCGTGGCAGTGGGTAGGTATCGTTCTTTGTGACAGCATTAACTTGCCTATAGTTCCTACAAAACCTATGGCTCCCGTCTGGCTTTGGCACAAGTATGACTGGACTACTCCACTGGCTTAAGGCCCTAGTGATCAGTTCATTAGATAACATAAAGTCAAGCTCGACCTGCAGTATACTCCTGCGTTGTGGCAAGACACGGTAGGGGGATAGTTTAATGGGAGTTGCATCCCCTACGTCGATGTCGTGCACGGCCAAAGAAGTGAGCCCTGGAGTATCACGGAACACACTGGGAGACTGAGATAAAACAGAGATTAGTTGGTTCGCTTGATCAGAGGGAAGATGACATAGTTTAGATGGTAATTCCCTCAAAGCCACTGTATACTGAAAGTTGGATAGGCTACATGACAAGTCAAAGTCTGCATGGATACCTTCAGGCTCTGGAACAGTCTGTTGCGGGTCAGTAAGAGAACTGAAGACTTCGTCCGCACCAGGCTGTTCACAGGTCCTGACATTCACTGCCACAGTGGGAGAATCTGGAAGAGAGGAATCAGGGGACCTATGGTAGAGTTTCAACATATTTATATGGAATACTTGCGTGGGCTTTCTCCTGACTGGGGTAGTTACTAGATAATCGGTAATGCTCACCCTCCGAATGATCTTATATGGGCCCCTGAACTTGGCAGATAATGGTTGGCCAAAAAGGGGGAGCAGGACCAAAACCTCATCACCGGGCTTAAACTCCCTCTCACGGGCTTTTCTGTCATACCATTTCTTCATGGAGCTTTTAGCCACTGTCAAGTTTTGAGCGGCAAACTCACATGAGGATCTCAGCCGGGTTTTTGAAATCTGAAACATACTTGAAGAGGTTTTGGTTCACCTCCTGGCCAACTAGGCTATCCTGCAATAGTTGCAAAGGACCTCTTACCTGGTGACCGAAAACTAGCTCATTAGGGGAAAAACCCAGGGATTCAGTTGGAACCTCAAGAGTAGCAAATGAAAGAAAAGGTACCCCCTTATCCCACTCTACTCCGGTCTCTGTACAATACTTACATAACATTCCCTTTAATGTCTGATGATATCGTTCGAGAACCCCTTGACTCTCTGGGTGGTAGGTGCTAGACTTAGCATGCTCGATACCCAACTCCTTCAGGGACTGCTGGAAAATGTTAGAGGTAAAATTAGTTCCTTGATCACTTTGCACCTCATGGGGGAAACCCATTCTGGTGAAGAATTTGAGCAGTTCCTTGATAACAGTTGGAGCAGAGGTAGTCCTTAAGGGTATAGCCTCTGGGTAGCGAGTTGCCATGTCCATGATAGTTAATAAATAAATGTTACCTTGGGAAGTCTTAGGCAATGGGCCTACAATGTCCACTACCACCCGAGTAAAAGGATTCTCGAAAACGGGCAAGGGCACCAGAGGATGTACAGGCACCTTCTGATTGGGTTTTCCTGTCATCTGGCAAGTGTGACACACTCTACAAAACTCCACTACATCTGCACGCATTCCTGGCCAGTAAAAGTGGGCTCTGATTCTGTCTAGAGTTTTTCTCACACCTAGGTGTCCTGCCAATGGTATACCATGTGCCATTTCCATGATATCTCTACGACAAGGTTTGGGGACTACTACTTGATGGACGTCCCAAGCCCCGTCATCGATTGGTCTGTTTGGCGGTCTCCATCTTCGCCACAATACTCCTCCTTTGAGGTAGAAACATTCACCACCCTCCTTCTCACATTCCTCTTCACTCACGGACCTGGCAGCTAACTCCTTGCATTCACTATCATCTCTCTGTAGCTCTACCAGGCCACTAGGACAATTTGGAGGGGTTTCATGGTCATCGTTAGGGTCAAGATGAGCCATAAAGGTGTCAGATAATCCACCTCAGTCACATCATCAGGCACAGTTGGAGCGTCATTCACACTCTCATCATCCCTTTCATCAACTCTTACATTCGGTAAATTTCTGTCGGAGGGAACTGCTACTTGAGACATTGAACGTGTGACAGCACACACAGGGAAAACTGTTGGCATCTCCTTTTCGAGCTCACCGGTTAGTGGCTCGTTAACAGGGGAAAGTGACAAAATGGGGTCTGGTCGGACCTTCTCACCTGCTACATCATTCCCCAAAAGGAGTGTTACCCCAGGCACAGGGATATCTTGGGACCTACACAAAGCTATGGTGGCCTCACCCTGTAGTAACTCACATTCAATTTCGCCTTTTACCAAGTATGCATAAAACTGGCCTCCAGCACCTCTCATTACAACTGGTTCGCCAGGCGGGCACTCAGTGTAAGGATTCACCATGAGGGTGCTAGTAGAACCTGTGTCTCTCAGAATTTTTACCTCATGCATACAACCATTTAATCTCACGTTGCCAGATGAAATAAAGGGACGGTAACTGTCCTGCACTGATGGTGAAATTATTATTGGCTTAACCCTAGTGGGTTGCACCACACATGCTACTACACCCCTGTCTACATGATTTACGTTAGCTGCTAGGTACTCCTGTCGAGAGTCTTGCATTAAAGGAACTTTTGGTGCTAGGTACTCCTTCTGTCGGGAGTCCTGCATTACAGGCACATATGGAGTTTGAGATACGGCGGCAACTGTCTGCCCCGATCTCTCGGTTCTCTCCTTGGCCCAGCACTGATAAGCTAGGTGGCCTCTCTTGCCACAAAAAGTACATACTTTAGGGGATACGGGAACGTTCCCTCTTTGAGCATTACTATTAGTTTGGGGCCCACCTCTGTTACCATTGCCCTGAGTCGCATTTTTAGTTGGGGGAACAATTCTATTTTGGCTAGCTGGGGAAGACGTTATAGGCTTGTGACTGGGTCTGTCAGATTTGTGATTGGGATACTTAAAATTAGAGCTAGAATTATCGTAGGGCTTCTTTCCACGAAATTTGTTGTTGAGCACGTATGTGTCAGCCATGTCAGCAGCGTCGGCAAGACAATCTACCTTCTTCCCCTTTAAATGATAGGATACAGAAGAATCAATTTTCCAAAGGAAATTTTCTAACAGGACCAACTCCTTCAGATCGTTGTAGCTTGTGACTTTCTTACTCTTGACCCAATGATTGAAAGTTTTAGTCATGGTCCTGGCAAATACCTTATGGGTTTCTTCTACTTTCTTCTGTTTTTTACGGAAAGATTGCCTGTAAGCCTCAGGCTGCAATGGATAGGTTTTTAGGATAGCTTCTTTGAGATTGTCATAATCCTGCCTAACTTCTGCTACTTCTGACAAATACGTGGCTCGAGCCTGCCCTGTCAAAACAGTTTGTAACATAAAAGGCCATTGATCTCTTGTCCACTTCATACCTCCAGCAACTTCCTCAAACAAAACAAAGAAATCCTGCACATTATCCTCAGTGAAAGGTGGAATGACACTAGTCATAGTCAATCCCAGAGGGGGAGCAATTTCGGGAGCATTTGTATTGACATTTAGTTGAGCCGTACGATATTGATATTCATATTGTTCGGTCGTTGCTCTGGCTTTTATGCTAGCTTCTTCGGTATTTATTCTGGCTAGTTCTATATTTAGTCTGGCTTGTTCGGCATTTGCTTCGGCATTTAGTCTGGTTTGTTCGGTCTTTATTCTGGCTAGTTCCAGTACTTGATCACCGGTCAAACCAGGTGGCAATTGTTCATCAAGTTGGCTAGGTTTACTCGGGATCCCACCAACTGCTCCGTCCCCCTCCCCGCCTTCTACAGGGAACAGGTGGGTTTTTATGGTCTGAGCCACCTCTACTTTAGACATGTTTGAGACAGTTAATTGGAGATGTGAGGCAAGCACTTTCAGTTCGGATTTTGACAGACGGTCAATATCAGGGGCTGTGGGTTCTGATTCTATGAAAACTCGAGCATCTTCGTCATTAATTAGTTGAGGCATGAATAATATTTGGTTTTTAAGTAGTGAAACGTTAATGAAACTGAGTGAAACTGTATGAAACGAATCCTTGGCAAGGTCGCCACTCTTCTGTTACGTATCTTGATCCTCAAGTGGTTAACTTGATGAATCTAGATAGCACAGAGATATATTAAGGTATCAGTCAGCTGAAAACAAAAGTAAAATCTAATAAAATAATTTCCTGTTGTTGCTTCCTTCCTTTTGGATCTTAGGACCTAGTATCCCTTATTGACTGATACTCTTTAATTATGAAAAATACTGAAACTAATTAAAGTCATGTAGTATTTATAAAGAATTATTATTTAACCGAAGCTTAGTAGGCTATGGTTATGAACCGAATAAGTTATAGCTAAAGAATGACTATTAATTTTATAAAAAGTCTTGAAAGATAAATATTAAAGTAAGAATATTTCTGTCTCTTACCCTTTTTGAAATGAATAGATAGTTTTCTTATATGTCCTTTTATTTATATTTAATGTAATTATTCTTGGTTCTTGTCTTACGTTAATAGGTTTATATTATTATTATCATCAGGATTAATATCAAAGTCACATAAAAAGTTAGATATATATTTAATAATTAGTTAAATGTATTTCTTAACCACGTAACATTGAGGTTTGATTATGAGTAAATAAAGTTACAGGATCGTTTCATAAGATTCGATTCAGGTCTCACTCAAATAATATGAAAAGCAAAATATAATATTTTGAAGCAAAATAATTTTCTTCAGCTTAGGAAATCACTAGAAGTAATATTAACATAGCCATGTTAGTCTAAGGCGATATTACTAATATGAGACAATAGCATCACCGTACTAAGCACCGTTAAGCATTGTAAGCTTAATTCAAAGAAAATGAAAGAACTCGTAAGTATTAATATAAAACAATAGTATTACTTTCATCATAACCCAATTACTTAAAGAGTTGCTTTAGGCCACAAGTTAGTCAACTAAAATAGTTAAGTACATAATAGTAGCGTTAACGTTAATTCCCAATCAAATAGTTAAGTACATAAATAGTAGCGTTAACGTTAATTCCCAATCAAATAGTTAAGCTCATAATAGTAGCGTTAACGTTAATTCCCAATCAAATAGTTAAGCACATAATAGTAGCGTTAACGTTAATTCCCAATCAAATAGTTAAGCACATAATAGTAGCGTTAACGTTAATTCCCAAACAAATAGTTAAGCACATAATAGTAGCGTTAATGTTAATTCCCAATCAAATAGTTAAGTACACAATAATAGCGTTAACGTCCCAATCACATATCTCACTAACCAACATAACGTAAGTGTTTACACCGAACACACTTAACACACATTTATATAATCTGACTGACAGTCACAATCCCATTATAATACTTCACCCCGTCTTCCCCCAGCTGCAAGTTCACCTTCCCCAACTCCAAATGAGACTGACTTGAATGCCCACAACTCGGGTCTTATATACCAAACAATGATGGTGTAGGAACGAATCAGGAGGCGGGGGGTGGTGCCCGCTCCAATCATAGCTCCTCGAGTTGCATAGCAGGTGCATGGTCCAATCACAGCTCCTGGCGTCGAACATACGTCATCGTGTCCGGTCATTGGGGTAGTTTGCAGGGTCCCCTATGACGCACGCAGGTGTGAAGGCTAGTTTGCTGGTATGGGGCGAGCTGGTTTGCCCACTCGCTCGTTCGCTCGCTAGTCTGCTTCACCGTTTGGGTAGTTTGGCTCCTTCAACTCTAATTCTAACTCTTAACTTAACATACAGGGCTCCGTATGTCAGAATATATATATATATATATATATATATATATATATATATATATATATATATATATTCTGTATATATATATATATATATATATATATATATATATATATTCAGAGAGAGAGAGAGAGAGAGAGTTAAAATTCATACAAAAACGTAGCTCTGTTGACGGTTTGTACATAAACTGTCGTCTACTTGAGCACCAGTCAAGGATGATGATGATGATGATGATGATGAGATGCAACACACAAATAATGTACATTTCGATGCATGAAATGCATGAGGGGGTCAAGTGTTGGGTCTATCAACCATTTAGTTCGGTTTTGCGTTATAAAGATCTTGTATTAAGAGAGATCGGCCAACGTTTCATTTAATGCCATTTTGGAGCCATAAGTATCACATATACGGGTGATATTATATTTGTGATCATGTAGAATGTGAATTGAAAGATCAAACAATATCCTGTACCAGTATTGTCAAATGCCTGCTATAAACATAGATATGCATAAGTGTAGGGATAGTTAGTTAAAATTAGTTAAAATAGGACTTCAGAGGCTATCATGCCTTCTGGATTATTAACCCAGCATACTGTAAATCAAGTACATTTTCAGGACTGGAGCCCCTTTTCGAGAACTCCAGTCCCTTCGTAGGGAGAGGTTAGAGACACCAGTGACACCAAGATGGTGGAGGTTTACTGATGATACTGATCTCTATACTATTGGTTATCTCATGTGTTACGGTCGTCTGGGTGTTGATTTCCTTGCCGGCTCTTACTTTATAGTCCATTTCAACTCCACATATTTACATCAACATGAGCTAGGACAACTTTCCACAGTGCCACCATTTCGGAAAATTGCCCACGTTGCATAAAGTTTGACATGAGGTTTCTGATGTGGATTTTGTTTTGTTTTTCATTGTGGATGAGGGAGACAAAAGGCAAAACTGCTTGTATCGAGTGCCTCTCCCAAAGTTGAAAGAGTGACAGGGCCAAAATCAATGAATGTTCGAGCCAAAACATCTGGGCACACAGAGTTTGAAACAATTTAAATCATAGGATGAGGGAAAGATGGATTCAGGGAGAGAGTTCCAGAATCCCCGCTGTTGACTAGAAGAAATATTAGGAGTATCGTTTCACTCTTGAGTTGGAGAGCTGTACAGAGTAGGGGTGGGACTGTGTTGCAATATGGGTATCTACGTACCCTACGTAGAGGAGGAGGTATACACAGAGAGCTGTGAGGAACACTGATAATTGTAGTAGCGATAGAATAGCGAGAGATGCAACGTTGCGGCGAAGAGAGAGAGAGATGCAGAGAATCGGTGAGTGGACGGGAGTTAATGATACGAAAGGCTTTTCTTTCTACTTTGTCTAGAAGTGCTGTGTGAGAGTATCTTCCCCACACATTTGAACAATACTCAATACAAGGATGCACTGTGCAAAAAGCTGTGCACGGATAAAGAACCCCTTGGGGCGGTTGAGCACACCCAGCTTCTGGGAGGCCGCCTTAGCGAGAGTGGTGATATGGTCCTTTCACGAGAGACCAGAAGAAAAAGAGACCCCAAGAAGATGAATGGATGAAGTTAATTCCCTTAAAATTGCCTCCCCCCCCCCCCCATACAAATATATTATTATATGATATCGGTCAACAAGCATTCACCTGTGATTGGGAGATTACAAAAGGAACAATTGTGTGAAGTTGTTGAGCCCCGCTCTGTTGCAGGAGCTCTAGACCTCGGTAATGTTCGTAATAATCGTACAATTATGCACCATTTCCATAATAGAGGCACCCAAGCACAAACACTGGGTGTAGTGTTATTTTTTGTCTTTACAAGTGGACTCTTAGGTAGAAGTATACTAATAATTTACTATTTCCTATTTACTAAGCTTCGAAGCATGAGGGATAATAATAAAGCATTTTCTTATTTTGTCATTTGTGTTCGATACAGATTCATATGATTGCTTTGCTATTAGGGCTCACGAATATGTTACCAATATATATATATATATATATGTTATGCTGGGCAATAATATTTGCCTATGAATCTTAGTTCACTCTTTCCACTATAGGAAAGCTTTTAAGAACTACAACCTCAGCAGGAACACAGCTTACTCCAGATATATAATTATAAATCTCCTCAATCTGTACCAATGATACTGAATACACGGTTGGGTTTTACAAGTTTTTATTTCACTTTGGATCAGGGCACTTGGCAAAGGATATGAATGGTTATTAGGTTGAATGGTAGTCTTGAAGTCTAGATAATGTACAATCAATCTACACGAGTAATAGATAATTCACAATTTAGTAACAAATTATGAATACATAGAGATCGTATAAATGCTAACAGAGCGGCTAGTCTCAGAGGATAACGGGGGTATCCTACAGGTCAAGGTTAGCGCGTGGTAAAAAGGTGATGCGGTGTAGGGTCAAAATATTGAGGTCATGACGTCTCAAATAGACCTAATCAATTATATATAAAATATCAGGTGAAAGAAAAATAACTAATAAGTTATAAATAGGGAAAGAAGTTTTAATTTTCTACTAACGAATAAGGTTAGATTTAATAATCTCAGTTCTGGGAACTGAGTAAACAAAGATTCGTCTTATAGAAAAGATCAAAATAAAAGAGAGAGATTATAACTCTCCACTAACGTGTATAGTTAGATTTAATAATCGCTGTTAAGGAAACTGACCAAACAAAGATTCGTCTTATAGAAAAGATCGAAGCCCTCGACATATAAATATTTACGCGATAATGGGCCAAGTGGAATTACGATGAATTCAAGTTAAATGTTTAAACTGGGGATGAAACCAGGAAACATAAATCAAAAGGGGGTTTACTTAGATACACGACAAGCAATACACTCTGTGAACATTTATAACCGAAATGCGTACCCTGATGATCCTTATTAACTTAATATCATATCTGTCAGGGGTGTTTAAGTATTTACGTGTAGCGTGTGGGTAATCGGGCCGAATGGATATATATAAAATCTGTTAGCAATTACGAAGTATATAATATAGATCAATCCCAGGATAGCGTTTGTACTGTACTCACGACACGGGTAACCAAGGGGTTAAGGAGAGAATAAAAGATCTCTGGTATTTACGTTAATGGAACACGTAACATATCCTACACAGCCTTGCAATAATCACACAACACGATAAGTAAAACAGAAAGCACTTAATTTTGTGTAGGAGTATAGCAGGGGTGGACCTCATAGAGAGCTGACACACGTGGAGCGACCAAGTACGGGGTGCGTCTGGCCTGGGTGCCAAGAGGGTACGGTCCTGAGGTACCTCCACACAGGTAGCACTAACGCGGGTCACTTCCGGGACGGCCTCTACACACACACTCTCGGTATAGTGGAGCAGATAACTGCAAATTTCAGGAGAATCGTTCATTTCCGGAAACAAGCACCAAATTTGGCACACATACTCCTTGGGGATTGCTCTTTTGATAAAACCCGTTAGCCACCTAAAAATTCAAGATGGCGGCCATTTTTCAAGATGGCCGCCATTGAATATACAGAAATATTGCATTTCGCAATAAAATCGCAAAGACTTGTCCTATTTGAATGATCTTGGTGTCAAATCATACATTTTTCACTATGTAGAATCCGAATTTGGAACCATGGACTTACTCACTAGCTTCCTTGTACCATAATATCAGTCCCGGAATCCTAATATTCTGCTAAATTAGAGGTTCATGTTACGTCTGACTCGGCTAAAATGCATGGTAGTGTATATCATAGTAGTGTTAGAGGTTTAGTATGTGTAGCACCTTCCTGTACAAGGCTTCCAAACTGGACATGACACGATGCGGTGGGGGGGGGGGGGGGGACGTTGAGAGACTTGCAGCGGAAGGTGTAGAGTAGTAGCTCAACAGAGCGGATGTCAACGCACAGCCAGGGCACACTGGTGGCACCGCTGCTGTGAAACTCAGCATGGGGTTCAGTATCAGCTGAATAATTAGTTTAGTGTAGCTTAACAATTAGTTTAGTGTCCCGAATGCTGTCTAATAAGCCCCGCATCAGTTAGCTACTGTAGATTACATGTAGTTTAACATAGATGTTTAGTTAGATAGCCGCGCCTGAATTGACAGGGTGTGCCAGCACGGGAGAGCCGAGCCAAGGGTGACGGGGCTTTACATTGCTTTGCATGTAGTTACCTGGATGGTGTACAGCTCGCACGGGACTTAAATGATACTGGATGAACGATCGGGCTAGGTGTAGGTCATATATTTTTATTCCCGAACCTAGTCGTATCCCATACCTTATTGTGCATGATTGTGATCAAGGTGGTAAAAGGATAACCCCTCGGCCTTGATTCACTGAATACAGATAATTATCATACTGTGATTATCTGTTATATCTGTTATCATATAACATACTGTGTTATATCATACTGTAATTATCTGTTATATACTGTGATTATCTGTTATCTATTATATCTGTGTTACAGATAATTATCATACTGTATTCAACAAGATGGCAAATACAGATCCAGGACCGTCTAAATTCCGGACTGACTGGAGCAAGTGTTGTCTTTGCCAGAAGAAGAAGAGTGAAGAGCTCAAGTCACCACGTGAACAACAACCACAAGAACATGATGGCTACACTATGATTGCGACTACTATTCCCCTCTTTCACGCAATTAATGAGATGCCTATTGTTCTGGATCCAGCCAGACTTGATGATGGTGGTGGCATTGAAGAAACTCTGAGGAGGAACAAGGCGCAGTATCACCAAAGTTGTCGCCTTATGTTCAACAACACGAAACTGGAGAGAGCCAGAAAAAGAAGAGCAGAGAGTGCTCAGCCAGTAGAATGCCAGACCAAGCTGCGTAGAACCAGCCTTGAAGGCCAACCGTGTTTCATATGTGACAAAGAAGCCCCATCCTCTGAACTCAGACAAGTAATGACGATGAACCTCAATAACAGACTTAATGAATGTGCCCAAACTTTAAATGACGGAAAACTTCTTGCAAGGCTCAGCGGTGGAGATGCTATTGCACAGGAGCTCAAATACCATTTTGCATGCTCTCTCTGTACAATAGAGAGAGGACGTACCTCAGAGCCACCAAGAGACTGGAACAGGAACGTGCACCCGAAGAGGATGCCCATCCACAGGCATTCTCAGAGCTAGTCACATATCTAGTGGAGACCACCAGATCTGGCGAGGGTCCTGCAGTCTTCCGACTTGCAGACATAGTTCACCTGTATACCCAGCGCCTGGAACAGCTGGGTGTTGATGCACCTGCTGTCAACTCCACAAGACTGAAGGAAAAACTGCTGTCAGAAATACCTGAGTTGGAAGTGCACAAGCAGGGAAGGGATGTTCTTCTGGCTTTCCAGAAAGATGTGGGCCTTGTCTTGTCAGAAGCCTCTGACTATTATAGTGAAGCTATTATCCTTGGCAAAGCAGCTAACATCTTGCAAAGACATATGCTGGACCACAAGTCCACATTTGATGGAACCTTCCATGAGGGGTGCATCGAGCAGGCCATTCCACTCACTCTTCTTCAGTTTGTGGCCATGCTTGAACACGGAGCGGACATCAAATCTCAACTGAGGTTTGGCGCATCAAAGACAGATCTAGCAATTGCTCAGCTGCTTCAGTACAACTGCTACGCAAGGTACAAAGAAGGAGCAGCAACTCACAGACACTCCAAAGACAGAGAGACCCCATTCCCTGTTTACATGGGGATGTCCGTCTACATAAAGACCAGAAAGAGAAAGTTGGTGGAAATGCTTAATGAGCATGGCATCAGCATTTCATACGACAGGGTGCTACAGATATCTGCACAGCTGGGAGATGCAACAGTCAGCAAGTACGTGGAGGATGGGGTGGTCTGTCCACCAGTTCTGCGAAAAGGGCTGTTCACCACATTAGCCATGAACAACATAGATCACAATCCCACTGCAACGACAGCAACCACTTCTTTCCATGGAACCAGCATCTCTGTTTTCCAGCACCCAACCAAAGAAGACAAAGGTGAAGAGCGTGGACAGCTGAAGTTCGGAGAGGAGAAAGTGAAGACAGTTCCAGAACTTCCAGACTCCTTCACCAATGTCCGGCCCGCCTTCTTCACCAAGAAGAAACCCTCTCCTCCCCTCTCATCTGGAGTCAGTCAACAGTACGTCGACCAGAAACGCAGACTCCTGCCAACTGGGGCTGGACCAAGAAAGGAGATCTGTGGCAGATCATTTGGACAGAGCTCCCACCCATTGCAGAGAGTTGCCAGCAGCTGACCAAGTGTGGATGCAAGTCGGAATGCTGCGGTCGATGCAAATGCTACTGCTTTGGTCTGACCTGCACGGCACTGTGCAGCTGCAGATGCGAGGTTTAGAAGCGTTGTAGTATACTCATCCAGGCAGCAAGACCTTTAAGTGACAAACAAGTATAGGACTACTGCCTACATGTACATCCAATAATATATCGGACTGATGGTGCCTATGATATGGGCACTTTTTACCCTAATTATGATTCCGGGACTGATATTATGGTACAAGGAAGCTAGTGAGTAAGTCCATGGTTCCAAATTCGGATTCTACATAGTGAAAAATGTATGATTTGACACCAAGATCATTCAAATAGGACAAGTCTTTGCGATTTTATTGCGAAATGCAATGTTTCTGTATATTCAATGGCGGCCATCTTGAAAAATGGCCGCCATCTTGAATTTTTAGGTGGCTAACGGGTTTTATCAAAAGAGCAATCCCCAAGGAGTATGTGTGCCAATTTTGGTGCTTGTTTCCAGAAATGAACGATTATTCCAGTTATCTGCCCCACTAGTAGGTCACAGTCTCTGCTTGCAGGGCCCGATTTAGAGGATTTTGGCTAACCTCATTCGGATGGTGCTATTCGATCGAGTGATTCATGTATACTCTCCCACAGAAACTCCATGGGGCACAGTGCCTCGACTTGCCTAACTCAAACCTGATTTCGGCCAGGTAGTATTGGCCTTTACAGAGAGTGACAAGTCGGCGGTTTCCGGAACAAAAGGGGCATGGAAAATATAGTTTTTTATTTATTGCTTGGTTGTCTAACGTCTTAAAAATACAATGCGTACATGAATAAATGGGGAATAGGGTGCTGTATTAACTAATACTAAAAGGTAGTAGCTTAATGGCTAAGGCTATAAATGTTAAATAATTTACCTCTCCATTTAGAGGCTGGTATGGAATGGCTTGCTTATCTTCTTGTTTCGTGGCATTCCAAGCACAACCCTGTCTAGCTGTAATAGTGGTGCATTAGATGCCTGGGTGGTTGAAGAGGAATCAAGGAGGTTGGTGTCTAATTAACATAAAGTCCTCCTCTGTATAGTCCAGGTCTGTCACAGGTGCGGGTGGCCATTGTTCACCTGGCGCCCGGGGGTATGGACTAGCAAACTGTGGTGGATGTTCTACCCCGCGTATGGTATACGTAGGGTCAGCCGCGCGCCGCTCCTGGGGTGGTGCTATGGGCGACTGTGGTACCCTGTTGTTGCTGTCCCGGGAGGGCTGCTTCTGGTCTCTCTTCCGGCGGGTTATGGACGCAATCCGATAGTGGTGATTTGTGGCTCCTGCCGTTGATGGGAATGGTTTTGGGTTTTCCTTTGGCATTAGGTTATCCAACCCTGTCATTTCACTATATATATATCAACTCTACCACGGCGTGATACAGAGCATCTTACCTTTTCCTATTATTATTAAGGAGAGATTATGTACTAGATTATTTTTATGGTAATGTTAACAACTTACAAACAGGGCAATCCTCTACGTCCTACTATATCCCAAGTGCCGACTCCCAGTTGCAAAATAGCTAAAAGACTTAACCAATTAATATATCCATACATCTCTGCCAAATACTCATTAAAATCTACTGAGGATTTCATAGACATTATAAGAATGAAAACAAGTGGCAATTTAGCCTTTTCACGAATGTGCCTGTTTGTAATACAATTGACCACTTGCGAGTTTTAATCCACTAGAAACCTACATTATTACTGTTTTTCTCTTTAATTAATATCGATATTCACTGATCCAGCTTCCTTATAGCCTGAAACTCGCAAGTGGTCAATTGACATGATCCTTGAGTATGTGTACGGAAACAATCAGATGCCGCCACAAAAGCTACTAAAACAAATCATGCAGGAGATGCTTCGATCCTGAACAAGCCCCGAAGGTGATGTACAGTTCTGTATATCTATAGGTAGTTAGTATGGCTATGGGGTTCCTGTTTCGTGTCCTGTTTGCCCAGGCTTTCATGAACCACGTGGAAAAGACTGTCATTAGCCAAGAGAACATCATGCCACAGATATACTTCATGTATGTCGATGACATAATTGTAGTGTAAAGGCCTCCACCAAGCTCAAGAATGTAAATCTAAGGCTTCAAGAAGTTTTCTCCTAATATATACCACCTATATATATATATATATATATATATATATATATATATATATATATTATGAGATCGATTTGCCGCATGGAAAGTGCAGTCTCAATATAAAGAGCAAGACCAGGGTGATCACAAACATCTTGGTTGTCATCTTTAACTTTATTGCAACGTTTCGGAACCAGCTGGGTCCATCATCAGGCCTATACAAATAACATGCAACATACAAAAATATTCAGATATCAAACTAAAAACATATACAAGAGCCTAACCATTTCGAAAAATGCAGACATGAAAACAATTACAAATTCGTTTAAATTAAAAACAAAATCGAAGGTGAACAGTCTCGTCGAAAACAAAAAAAGTTGACTGAAAACGTTATGTATCACAGTAGTACAAAGGAGTACAAAGGAAATCAAACAACAACAGGTCCAGCGACCCCTCATGGCTGCTTGCCCTCCAAAACACTGATGGTCAAGTGTCCAAACCGTGGTTTAGAGTGGGTAAGGGAAAAATGGAGAGGGAAGACTGCCCTGTGACAAATGTCCGTGGCAGGATTAGGAGATGTTAGTAAGAGAGAGTTGTTAGTAATATAATACAGAAAACAAAAAATCATTCATTTACAAATGCAATCAGTCGCGGGTTTAAGGTATGGCGTTTGTCTAGTTGATGTTTAAAGGAATCAACTGTGCTACAGTCTATAACATCTCAGGGAAGACCTTTCCACAAGTTGACGACTTGATTGAAGAAGACATTCTTAGACTCATGCGAGTTAAAATATTTACCAATAATTTTGAAACCGTTCCCGCGTGTAGGTGTGAGTATCCTGGATTCGAATCCACGGACTGCCACATGTGTTTGTAAATTTCATTAATCGATTTTAGGAGTATAGTTGGTTGTTGGAAGGAACATAATAATATGATTGGTCGATAGTGAAATACTGTATTACAGTTCATATTGTTGATTCATTTGATGATTTAGAACATTTGAATTAAGTCGCCTCTTAACCCTCTCCGACATATGACGCGATTTTGAGCCTATTGGGGATACTTTAAAACCTTTGTTACCATCAGGGGTATTTAGAAACCTTTAGTTTAGTTACTTCAACCTCTGCAGTTGTCTTTGAGTTAGCTGTGGGCAGAAGACTAATTTTGGAGGTAATTATAAGAGCGAGAGAACTCTATTTCTTATTGCTAATCTGCGTCATATAAGCGTGAAAGGGTTCATATGCTGTGGGTTAAAGGAAATAGATTTAATTCTCTAAGACGCTCCTTGTATGGTTTGTT
The DNA here is from genome assembly GCA_032716605.1 of Paralithodes platypus. Taxonomy (NCBI): domain Eukaryota; kingdom Metazoa; phylum Arthropoda; class Malacostraca; order Decapoda; family Lithodidae; genus Paralithodes; species Paralithodes platypus. Next base: position 29,524,078 of record CM064525.1, read on the forward strand.
GTTGTTGTTGTTCCCCAAGCTGCCTCGCCGAACAGCCCCAAGGCCCCGAGCAAGGCCAAGGCCATAACCGAGCGCCCCCACAGAACCCTCCCTGCCGACCACAATAAAGCCTGGGTGACCGAAGCCACTCCATGGCGGGGAGCTGAGGAGGGTGCGGAAACGCCTGGGAAACCAAAGCCCCACCCGGGGCCCTGTGCCCCTCAGCAATTATGAAGAGAAAGTTGAGGGGCAAAGGAAAAATGTGACGCTTTGGCTTCCAATCTTGGTAGATTGGGAAATCAATCCACGGAAATGTATGGTTTGTTCTTTAGGCAAGGTATTATTTTGGTAACTCTACGTTGAACTCGTTCTAGCTTGTCTATATCTTTTTGGTAGTAAGGGCACCAGGATTGAACGCAATATTCCAGAAGAAAGCGGACTAAGGAATTGTAAAGAGTTTGGATTACACCTTTGGATTCATGCTCAAACGACCCGCCTATAAAGCCAATTATTTAGTTTGCTTTCTTAACAACTTCTGAACATTGTTGACTCGGTTTTAGGTTACTCGATATTGTTACTCCCAAATCAGTTTATCTGTCTACACTCTTAAGCTGGGTGCCATTCATTGAATAGTTTGCTTTCTCATATCGGTTTCCAATATGGAGTACTTTACATTTATCCGCAGTGAAACACAATCGCCAAATTTGAGCCCAATGTGACAATTTATCTAGACTATGTTGCATATATTCAACATGTTCATTTGAGAGTACCCTATTTGCAATTTTTGTATCAACAGTAAACTTTGAGATTGTGTTGAGAGCATTACCAATTTTTGCTTCATCTTTAGTGTAATATCCTTTCTCATCGACTAACGGTCCAATCGTTGAAGTCCAAGTTTAAGTGTATTCATAAGTAGTAAGTTTGTAGGAATAAGAATCATAATAATATGATTTAGTATAAATGGGAAGAATATTAAATTATGTTCTGTATTAGATATTAAGTAGTAATGTATCATTCCTATAAACTTAGGTAAATAATTAAAGGAAGGAAAAATATCTCCCGACCTGTCAGCGCATGCGCAAATAAGCAGGGCCCCACGATTTTGACTGGGACCTGACACTCTTGCTCCGATCGCCACCACCGACAGTACTGTTTCTCTTGTTCTCTCATCCCATTCCATTAACACACTAGTACTAACCTCAACGTAGCTAATTTCCTCTTTGTTCATCACTCGTTCTCACCAACTTTACCGCCATTCATGTTGCCTTGTTCCACTCCACAATAACCCTATCCCATCGCCTACGCTCCAGCAACAAGGTAAATATACTATTGTGTGGTTTCATCTAATTCTACAGTCCACTTACTACAATAATAACCACAAAGTCACTACTTTCTTCATCTATTGTCATTGATTTAAATAATGTCGGGTACCATGTCAAAACTTGTGTGTTGTGATATCTTAGCTTTACATATTAATATATTGGTTCATATATTTACAGTACATTTTCTTCTTAATGCATTAATCCATTAAGCAAACCTACTCTTTCTGCTATATGTTGGTGTGCAAATATAATGGGATTTGCCAGGTTAATAAATACTAGTAAACATAATAGTTATGACTGTGATGATGAGTCATACAAAATGTGTTTTCACATTACTCTCTTATACAGTATAATAATATCCAACCCTGCGGTAAGATGTATATCATGCGGGCTAATTGGTGAAGCATGGTTATCATATGATGAAATTTATAATTATATAGTGTGAACAATTTTGTTATACGAAACATGACAAAAATATGAAAGTTCTTTAACACCTTACGAGCGGGCCCGTCAATTTTTTTCCACTACGCGCCCAGCGTTTTTTTTTTTAGCCTAAATGGCCTTGTTTCCGTGCTCTTTTTCGTGCATAAACAAGAGCCAGAGCGTAATACAATTATGTATCCCTGAAAGGGCGTAAATTGAGCTTTCCAGTGACACCAGAACCATCCTTCTACGACCACACGTTCTCTTGCAACGATCGTGCAACACAAGTGAAAAAAACCTAAAATACGGTAATTTCCTCACATAATTCCCTGTGTGGCGAGGTAGGGAGGGTGGATGTGTGTGCAGTAGATGTCAGTAGGCGCACGGGGTCCGTGCCGAGCGGTCATGGGATAACCTACGCTCCTCCCGTCGCTCGTCTCTCTCTCAGAGCCATTCTTGCTCAAAAATTGCACACAGACTTAAGTCAAGCCCCGCCACATAGTCCAGATTTTTAGATACGGACTTAAGTCCGGTCCTGCCAAACAAGGGTTAAGGAGATGAAATCAATAGCATGTTGAATATACTGAAAACATGCATAGCAATGGAAGTACAGAAGTCACTGCAAGATAGTGCGGTAATCCTGATAGATGAATGAGGAAATACGAGAGCGATGTGGTGTAGATGTGGATGTGTTGGAGAATCAGAAGGATCAGAGGGATGAAGTTGAGAGGTATAGGAGTGGAAGTGTTGCCAAGTGGGAGGAGACAGATTATAGTAATTAAACTTTATCTGCCGGATAACATATACAATCAGATAATGTAATTCTACTTTGGTATAAAGACCACCAGACTAATGTAACTATATATAAATAGAACTGTACCTCTCACGATCTATCAGCTCAGGAAATACAGAAATTGAATTGTAGTTGTGAACAGAAACCGAAGGAAACAAGCAATACAAGTACGTGGAATGAGAGCCAATGCTGCTGGTAATGTAGAACCATTCCCAGAAGGGCGAGTTCCGGATGTCTGGACATGAGTGCAGTGGAAGCGGCTGTTCTGGTATGGCTTTTATTGAATTCGTACAAGGCGGAGTGGGGCGACACATCTGTTTAGTATAGATCATCCTAATACAATGCATGACTCAACAATTTAAGGGGACACTGGTTATCTGTTTGAGTTTATTTATTTATATATTAATTTATTGTTTAGTTTCCTCGCTAGACCTTTATCAAGCTTAAACCAACACTTCCTAGACCCCCCCATCAAGAAATATTTGTACATTTTTCGATAGAAAAATGTCCCTGCCGAAGGCCGGTTACAGGTTCGCTATCGTTCGCCAGGAAAAAATCGACACCTTAATGACACGAAAAGTCTTGATATTGATATACTGTACAGTATAAATAGGACGAAAGGTATTAAAATCGACAAACTAATGGGGCGAACGTCTTAAAATCTGAAAACTAATGGGGCTAAACATAAGGAAGAAGGGGGACCAGAAGAACGGTCCATCTCCCCTTACTATAAGTAGCTACAGTTACAAAACGCCTGTGTTTTTGTTTATATAAAGTGTACTGACATGTTGGTGAGTGGAATATAACATTAAATTAAAGGGAGGGTAGTGTTTTTTTCTGGACCCCATTCTCTCTCATGTTTAGCCCATTAGCTGTGAGATTTTAAGAGGTTTGCCCATGATTTTGTTGATTTTAAGCTTTTTTTGTCCCATTTAGGTGTCGATTTGTTCCTGACGAGCGACAGCTAGCCTGCAATTTTAGGAAGACCGAAACATGTAAACATTTATCTCGAAGGAGGGTGTTGGGGGTGTTTTGTTTAAGCTTGAGGGAGGTCTAGCGAGGTAATTAGAATATAAATATACAATTTAATATACCGTATTGACATAACAAATACAGACTACCCCAAGTAAAATATCTAGTAGTACGGTTCTTTTCATTCCTCCTGATATTATGATTATTATAACGTGTACTACTAGGTAACTGTTTGGAATGTAGTCAATGTATCATCCTATATTATTATAACGTGTACTACTAGGTAACTGTTTGGAATGTAGTCAATGTATCATCCTATATTATTATAACGTGTACTACTAGGTAACTGTTTGGAATGTAGTCAATGTATCATCCTATATTATTATAACGTGTACTACTAGGTAACTGTTTGGAATGTAGTCAATGTATCATCCTATATTATTATAACGTGTACTACTAGGTAACTGTTTGGAATGTAGTCAATGTATCATCCTATATTATTATAACGTGTACTACTAGGTAACTGTTTGGAATGTAGTCAATGTATCATCCTATATTATTATAACGTGTACTACTAGGTAACTGTTTGGAATGTAGTCAATGTATCATCCTATATTATTATAACGTGTACTACTAGGTAACTGTTTGGAATGTAGTCAATGTATCATCCTATATTATTATAACGTGTACTACTAGGTAACTGTTTGGAATGTAGTCAATGTATCATCCTATATTATTATAACGTGTACTACTAGGTAACTGTTTGGAATGTAGTCAATGTATCATCCTATATTATTATAACGTGTACTACTAGGTAACTGTTTGGAATGTAGTCAATGTATCATCCTATATTATTATAACGTGTACTACTAGGTAACTGTTTGGAATGTAGTCAATGTATCATCCTATATTTCAGTTCCGCAGGGAATTATTGTGTTTTGTCTCAATATGTGTTATATATTTTTCCTTGGTGCCGTCTCTTGTTATTGGTGATAAACAAGCAAGGCACACCGAGGTAAAGTTGAATACACACAGCACAGATAGACAGAGTTGAACTAAGAGACGGAGACATACAAATACTTTACCATGATAATAATAGTAAGTTTTGTTTATAGAAAATGAAAATCTAGAGGATATTATATGCGTATACTAATGTTGGATATATGCACCTGTACTTTGCATTGACTATATTTAATTATGTAGAAATATCACAGTGTTCGATCAACAGTTCGTTGATAAGTTTACTAGGGTATTCTTCATTCAACAAGTTAGCTATCAAGACATCACTGTATTTTCCCATTTCAAAAAGTAGCGAATATTTTGTTCTTCATGTGAACAGATGCCTTATAACTAGTTGTACCAAAGAGATTTTGATCTATCTATCTATCTATTGCCAGACGTAAAAATCTCCGAAGTAATAGTCACTAATTAATCACCTCCATAATCTGAGGTAATTCGTTCGATTTTCTAGCTTGTTTCGAGGGAAGGTCGCCCATTATTGTGTATAGTGTGTGAGTTGCATCTGGAGTTGTATCGCACTGCTGATATGGTTGTGGTTGTGAGTGCTGCTGTTGTTGTTGTTGTTGTGTAGCACCCAGCTGCTGAGCAGCTGAGAATTGACTCCTAACCAGGTCAGGCTCCCGTGCCTTCCATGGTGAAGCTATCCTATTTTTTTGGAGTCAACACAGCACTGATGAAGCTGGCAATATTGATGCAAGCAACGACCCATGACGACCTTACCACCACTGCTAAGTGGCTGGACGGTGCCTTTATTCGCCATTGTCCTAAAGGAACAAAAGGTGGAGGGTAGACTACCTTTCAGTCCTGAAAGACAGCCGATGGTGAGACCAGCCCCTTTTAGTCACCACTTATGATACGCAGGGATATGGTGAGAAATTCTGCTCTACCCTATGGGTTTCAGAGGCCGTGTTACATGGTTTTTCGGGAATAACTTATTAACACAAATTTGGATTAGTATGATATTTTGACACAGCTTTATTCACACCCTGCCCTAATTTTCGCCAATATCGTGCATTACCAAAAGTGAAGAATTAAGGTAATTGTTCCTGTGCCATGAGGTTAAAGTCGCACCTGGTCACACCTGGATGATGAGGAAACGAACAAGGTTAGTCACCCCCCCATCTCTCTTTCTTTCCCTCTCGCTCTCTCTCTCTCTCTCTCGCTCGGTCTCTCTCTCTCTCACTTTCTCACACATGGAAACTACGGCCACTGGCGCATGCATTATACATATACAAATGAGGCATGCAAAATGTGTTAATTTTATATTTATATTGTATAGTGAGATAACGTGAATGTAAGGACAAGAGTATGGTAGGGTGCTGGGTATATAACGACCGTGTTTCATCGATGAGCAATGGTTCGATTGTTTCCGGGTGTTGTGTGTTTTCGTCGGGTGCCACGGGCTTACGGCAGCAGTCGTATACAGTCAGCCATACGTGACATTGGCTCCAGCAAGGCAAATTATGGCAATCAAGTTGCGTCATTGTCCGCGTGGGTGTAAAGACGCATTTGTCATGCGTCTTTACTACATATACAGCAGGAGAAAGCCGCCAATCGGCTAAAAATCAGTTTGAATAGGTAAGTGGTTAATTATGGCTATTATACGTAGTAATACTTAACCAGACAGAGACACAGGTTACGTGTACCAGTTTGCAGAACATCATTGGTAACAAAAACATTTCAACATAAGGGAGTTCAAATATGGAATAACCTCATTGTAAATGTTGATGATAATTTTATTTTTTCATTATATAAGAAACGATTAAATTATATTTAATGGATAGCTAAATTGTGCTCTGAATTCTAGGAATTTTAAATTGTTAATTTATTTGTCGTCTATGTGAAGAGGCAATGTGTATTTGAATGTAAATGAGTATGTGTATATAATTTTCTTTATTGTGTGTATATATTATGTCTTTGTTTTGTATTGCACTTGTGTACATTTCTTTCCTTTGTTGTCTTATTTCACCTGATATGCATATGATTATAAGAGGACATAATTATATGCCTGATGGCATCAAATCATCTTTGTCATGGATATATCTTATCTTTGTATAATGGCAAATTTTTGTAAACATGTATACCTATATCTATGGCAATAAACGGTTATTAACTGTTTTAATCTTTAGATCTTTAAAGGCCGTTTTACTGCAACAAATTAATTGGCAGCACTGAAATGGTGAGCACGATAGCTACAAATATAATATTTATAAGTATCCATACAAAGAGCAAAGTATTTATAGCATGATCCCATGCTTCCAATAACATACACAGTATTTATTAAGTTTTTCATGCGCCACATTAGACATAAATAAATCTAATTAATTAATATCACTCCCAACACCAAACACCTCCGAATGAAATTAATTGGACTTTCACCACACAGGCCTTATGACCGCGTAGCGGAAGCCGTGGGAATGACGATGAGAGCAGTGCAGATGATGGTGCACCGCAGCACCCAGTCTCGGCCTGGGACAGCGACAGCACCGCCAACACCGACAGCACCCCCAACACCGGGCGCCTTTGACAGTTTCGCCATCGGTGCCATTCGCCGCAATATCCACGCAAAGTTTGCTGCCAAGCAAACCTTCACGATTGGCTCCGTGACGGAAGACCTAAAGATGGCGAGCATCATCCCGGAGGCAACCTCGGAGACGTCGGTTTGGCGACTCATCCACAACATGGGATTCCGCTACAAAACCTCACAGCGGAAGATGAATGTGAGGAAGGAGTCGCTGGACATTGTGTGCCGCCGGATCAATGCTCTCCGGGCACTCAAACAATTCCGGGAGGAGGGGAGGCAGGTGGTTTACTTGGACGAGACCTGGTTTACCACCAGGATGAACCACAGCATGGAGTGGGTCAACAGCACTCAGCCTGCCACCAGCACCACGTTCAGTCGTCAAGTGCCGCCCGGAGAAGGGGACCGTTTCGTGGTGGTAGCAGCTGGCACAGCCGACGGTTTCGTCGAAAACACATTCCTGTGCTTCCCGGCCAAGAACACCAGCGGCAACTATCACGGCGAGATGAACAGCAAGCTCTTCCTCCGCTGGCTGACGTCACAACTTCTGCCGTCGCTGGCGCAGCCATCGGTACTGGTGATGGATAATGCGCCATATCACAGCCAGCTGACGGAGGAGAGTCGCTGCCCCACCACTGCCACCAAGAAAGCGGATCTTATAAAATGGCTGGACCACCGCAGGCTACCCTTCCCACCACATGCCACACGTCCTGAACTGCTGCTCATCTGCAAGCAAAACCGGCCACAGCCACAATACACGGTTGATGACACCATCCATGCGTGGGGCCACGAGGTCGTCCGTCTGGCACCCGCTCATCCAGAGCTCAATGCCATCGAGCAGGTATGGGGGTGCATGAAACGGCACGTGCGCTCCTCCCTACACCGTTTCACCCGGGCGGATCTACAGGAAAGGCTGGAGGAAGCCAGGCTTTGCACCACTGAAGAGGTGTTGGCGGGTGCGGTCAGACGATCTCGAGCCTTCGAAGACGAGTACTGGTCCACGGACAACATCCACGAAGGTGTGGATCCCGTCATCATCAACCTCGCTAGTGATGAAGAGGACGACTTGTTTTTAGATAGTGACGATGACTAAAATAAACTGTTTGCTGTGTATTTTGTGTGTATCATTTGTCCACCTTTCATGTCTCCGCTTCCCTTCGTTGTATAAAATGACCTATTAATAAAACCTGGCCACACTCACCCCTCCACATTCCTATACACTTTGTATAAATGTCCCATTGTCCTACCCTTCTCCTCCGTGTTTTTTTGTATTGTTTGTTTTATTTTCGGCAGCATCTTCCTCAACGTACGATCACTCATAACAATTCATGGACCTCACCTTTTTTCTAATTATGGAAGTATATCTCTACAAACGGATTTACGAATATGATTTTCTATACATCAATTACGAACCTACATATACCATTGATTGTAAAGCAAGTCCCAGCCAATAATCAACCCAGATAGTAATTGCATAACGAAAATCGTACCGGTCCACCATTTTGTATAAGTGACTGTACTTACTTACCCTACACTACCCTTCCTCCCCAAACATTTTCCCATCCTCACCCCTTCCCAACCCCTACCCAACCCGTAATTAATGACCAAGCGTCAACTGCCCATCTCACCTGACATCCAACACAACCTGACGATACGATGACCATATTACACCTTGCAGTAGATGCAATATCATGCCAACACAAAACCACACAACACCTGGAAACCACCAAACCACTGCTCTTCCATCACACACGCTCGTGTTATACCCACCACCCTATCCTACTGTTGCCCTTGCAGTCAGTTTATGTCACTATCATATATTAATATAAAATTAACACATTTTGCATGCCTCACTTTTATATGTATAATGAATGCGCCAGTGGCCGTAGTTTCCATGTGTGAGAAAGAGAGAGAGAGAGAGAGAGAGAGAGAGAGAGAGAGAGAGAGAGAGAGAGCGAGAGGGAAAGAAAGAGAGATGGGGGGGGGGGTGACTAACCTTGTTCGTTTCCTCATCATCCAGGTGTGACCAGGTGCGACTTTAACCTCATGACACAGGGACAAGTACCTTAATTCTACACTTTTGGTAATGCACGATATTGGCGAAAATTAGGGCAGGGTGTGAATAAAGCTGTGTCAAAATATCATACTAATCCAAATTTGTGTTAATAAGTTATTCCCGAAAAACCATGTAACACGGCCTCTGAAACCCATAGTAGGTCTAGTATACTGTAGTCACCTCCCACCCATGTAGACGGCTGTGAGTAACTAGTGTAATCAGTGTAATCATTCTGATCAGGTGCTAGCATTCACATTTTTAATGCGACACTCATCTACTAAACCTCTGATGTCCGCCATTGCAAAGATGGGTTAAGAGGCCATGGGGATGAGTATCAAACACATTCGGTCAGCGATGATAACATTTGCAGCACCCACACACAAGGTACGCGTGCAGCCCGGAAATTTTAATCCCATACTATATAGGAGATGCCCGAGACTAAGTCGCTAAACAACCAAAATGCTAACATATATTTTTGTTTTAGTAGCCCAATAATTCCTTTCATGGGAATCCCGCATCGACCAGGTTGTCCGCCACTTCAATCGGGTGGGTTCATAGATCTCTGAGATAAGTGATGTTGAAGTTATAGCTGTGCTGGGCATAGGAGTATTAAGTATTGTATGTTGTCAAAGGGATATTGACAGCGAAGACAAGAAGGGTCTTGAGTTGGATCTATTCTGTGTTTGTAATCTTGTAATGACGGGTGGTGGCTGGATCTGAGGCTTGCAAGTGTGACTCGGGTTTCTCTGGGAAGTGTGTTTTCCGATGGTTAATCTTGGGATGTGGAGAGTTTAGGATTGTGTTATGTGGTCTGTTGTTCATGGTTTGTTGGGTAAGTTGCGTGTGTATGCTGGTGTTTGGAGGTGTGGGTGTGATGTTAATGTATTTTTGGTTGAAATAATGGGCAGGTGTTTGTTTCATGTCTCGAGGTATGGGTGAGTGATGTTATACTGAGTGGCATGGGTGAAGTTGGTCGTGGGCTGAAGAGTAGGACTGTGTTCCTATCATGTCAAAATAGGTCTTCAGGGAAAGGATCTGTGTTTCTGCATGTATGTGATTTGTGTTTGTGGTTTGTGAGCATCCTGTTTTGATTTTGAGGGTTTATTGTGAGTGGATTGTAGTGTCTTCACGTTTGTGGTTGAGGTGCAGGGTGACCATGCTTGGGAAGCATAGTGCATGGTTGTGCGGATGTACTGTTTGTAAAGTATGGACAGTGTTTCTTTTTGTTGGCCAAAGTACTTGCCTGTGAGGGTTCTCAGGGCGTTTAGTTTTTGTATGGCTCTGGTATTTGTGTTTTCTATGTGTGGGGTAAATGTCATGTGTGTGTCATAAGTCATGCCGAGTAATTTAGGGGTTCGGTTGAGGGGAAATGGTTCGTTGAGTAGTGTCACGTGTAGGTAAAAGCGTGATTTATGTCTGTTTGGGGTAAGCAAAGTGATGGAGAATTTTGGGGTGAGCCTGTCATGCAGTTTTGTAGGAGCCATTGTTCTAGTTGTCGAAAGTATTGTTGTAGGTAATTTGTTGCTTGTTTGATTATGGGGTGTTGTGAGATGATGGTGAGGTCGTCTGCATATTAGAGGATGTGTGTTTCATGTTCTGGGTTCGGTTGTAGAGGAATAGGTTAAAAAGGGTTGGTGATAGCCTCATAGGACTGCGCCTTCAACGACGCCGTTGGTAGTGTATGTGTTTTGGATGAGAAGTTATTGTAAGTGACGTGTCCATGTCTGCCAGAAATTACTTTTGTTAGCCATTTCTTGTCATTGCTGTATAGTGTGTGGTTTAGTATTTTTTGTGTGAGTGTATGTCGGAGTGTATATATATATATATATATATACTGTATATATATATATATATATATATTTTTTTTTTTAATTTTCAATTTGAGTGAGCGAGACAAAAGGCAGAACTGATACTTTTCTACTTTGACTAGAAGTATTGTGTGAGAGGATCCTCCCCACACGTGTGAACAATGTTCAATACATGGATGCACATTGCCCCTGTACAAAGCAAGCAGCTATGCAGAGGTTATGAACCCCTGGAGGCAGTTGAGTACACCCAGCTTCTGGGAAGCTGTTTTAGAAAGAGTGGTCATATGATATTTACAAGAGAGATCAGAATAAAAAGAGACACCGAGAATATTAACCCTCAACCGACGGTGAACATCATATGACGGGAGAGAGAATATTAGCCACCCCTGCGGTGCCCATCATATGAAGGGTGCCATTTTGAGGATGTTATGAGCTCTGAGAGAGAGTCTGCGCATTGGGAGTATAAAGGAGTACAAAGAAAATCAAGCAACAACAGGTCTAGTGACCCTTCTAGGCTGCTTGTCCTCCAAAACACTGAGGATCAAGTGTCCAAACAGTGGTTTAGAGTGGGTAAGGGAACATTGGAAAGGGAACTACTGCCCTGGAACTAATATCCATGGCAGGATCAGGAAGTTAGTAGGGGACAGATGGGTTAGTAACTGAGGGGAGGATAAAATAAAGTTATTCATTTACAAACACAGTCAGTCACCCATTCCAAAAGTTGACAACTCGATTGAAGAAGAAATTCTTAGCTTCGTGTGAGTTAAAAGATTTACCAATAATTTTGCAACCGTTTCCCCCCGTGTAATTAGATTGGTCGATAGTGAAGTACTTACTACAGTTCATATTGTCGATGCCATTGATGATTTTGAACACTTGAATTAAGTCGCCTCTTAATCTGCACTGGGCTAAAGGAAATAGATTTAATTCTCTAAGACGCTCTTCGTATGGTTTGTTCTTTAGGCTAGGTATCATTTTGGTAACTCTACGTTGAACTCGTTCTAGCTTGTTTATATCTTTTTGGTAATAAGGGCACCAGGATTGAACGCAGTATTCCAGAAGAGGGCGGACTAAGGAATTGTAAAGGGTTAGGATAACGTCTTTGGAATTATGCTCAATTGACCTGCCTATAAAGCCAATTATTTTGTTTGCCTTCTTAACAATTTCTGAACATTGTTGACTCTGCTTTAGGTTACTCGATATTGTTACTCCGAGATCGGTTTCTCTGTTTACATTCTTAAGGTGAGTGCCATTCATCAAATAGTTTGCTTTCTCATTTTGGAATCCGATATGTAGTACTTTACATATATCCGCATTGAAACTCATTTGCCAAATTTGGGCCCAACATGACAACTTATCTAGATTGTGTTGCATATCGTCAACTTGTTCATTTGAGAGTACACTATTTGCAATTTTTGTATCGTCAGCATATTTTGAGATTGTACAGGTGAGACCCTCATCTATGTCGTTGATGTAAATTAGAAAGAGAATTGGTCCTAGTGCCGATCCCTGAGGTACCCGCTACTTACAATGGTCCATTTAGATGCCTTACCGTTTATGACTACTTTTTGCTTTCTGTCGCTGAGCCAATTCTCTATCCATTTCAACACACCATCTTGTATTCCATGCGCTTTTAGTTTTAGCAGTAAACGTTTGTGGGGAACTTTGTCAAAGGCCTTTTGAAAATCAAGGTATATAATATCTACAGCTTTACTCTCATCGTAGAGGTTGAGGATATCGTGGAAGAAGTCTAAGAGGTTTGTTAAACAGGAACGTTTTTTACGGAAGCCGTGTTGAGTATCTTTAAGTATGTTATTTTCCTCTAAGTGATTTACGAGTCTGTCTCTTATGAGTGTTTCTGACATTTTACATACAAGTGAGGTTAAGCTAATTGGACGATAGTTACTGGGTAGGGATTTGCTGCCTTTTTTTAATATCGGTGTTACGTTGGCTAGCTTCCACTGATCAGGCATAGTTCCAGACTGCAAGGATTTATTGAATAGCAATGTCAGTGGTTTGGAGAGCTCATCCTTAGCTTCCTTTAGGACTCTAGGTGAGATTGTATCAGGTCCAGGCGTTTTATTTACCTTGAGTTTATCTAAACAATTCAATACTTCTCTCTCTGTAATGGTGATATTACTTAGAACATCTGAATTATCAATCAGAATCGGTGATGGTGTAGGGATATCACTGAGGTCTTCCGTTGTAAAAACTGATGCAAAGAAGGTATTGAGGGCATTACTCATTTGTACTTCGTCTTTGGTGTATTCTCCATTTTCATCGGCTAACGGTCCAACATTTGAAGTAACTACTTTTTTCTTTCTGATATAACTATAGAATTCTTTCGGGTTTGTTTTACTTTGATTCGCAACATGTAACTCCAGGGTCTTTTTATTTTATTAATTAACTTTTTGGCTTTGCGTCGTAGCTCTACAAATTTCACCCGTTCTTCGTCATTTTGTAAGGATTTTAATCTATCATTAGCAAGCAGACAGTTTGAAATATCTTTATTCCTCCATTTGGGGTTATTATTAAGGCCTGTACGCCGTATTTTCGATGGTATGCAGTCCTGCACATCTTTTAGGTAAGTGGTTTCGAATAATTCCCAAGATGTATTTATGTCGTTATTGTTAATTAAAACGAAGTGGCTACGGGACACCACCAGTGGTGTCACGCAGCCCAGCCAGTGAGGCTGGGCTACGGGACACCAGTAGCCCAGCCTCACTGGCTGGGCTGCGTGACACTACCAGTGGTGTCTCGCAGCCCAGCCACACTGGGTAGGCTACGGGACACCACCACAAGTGTTTTCGTATTTATCGCCATATAATTCAGCCAATTAGACTGTTGAATCGAAATTCTTTGGATTATTATTTATATTATCATTAAAAACGTTGGACTTTATTAAATTATAATCCTACATGTTGTATATACAGACCTATTCCACACTCAACTCCCTACGCCACACACACTCACACATACCTATTTATACATCTAACTAGGCTTATATATAGCCGTTATATATGTGTGTATATTCTTCGTATTACATATCGATCTTATAAGAACATATGGGAGTCTGCAGACAGTCGATTGGCCAACACAAGGCAGATCGCTCTCACACCCAACCCATCTCGTTCATACGTTTATCTAATTTTATTTTGAAACTCTCTATCGTTCTTGATCCCACAATGGCGCTAGGTATCCTATTCCACATGTCTATTGTCTACATATCTGTTACCATTATGGTATAATCAAACAGAAGTAAAGTCATTCATACTTGCATAACGTGCTTTAAGGGGAGGTTTTTAGTGTGTTTCCTAGACTTCCATCAAGCTTGAAATTACACCCCCTTGACCCCCTTTCAAGATAAATTTGTACATTTTTCGGTAGAAAAATGTCCCGGCCAAAGGCCGGTTCCTCTTAAATTACAGGCTCGCTATCGCTCGCCAGGATAAAATCGACACCTGAATTGCACGAAAGGTCTTAATATGGGGTGAAAGTTCTTAAAATCGCTAAACTAATGGGGCAAACGTTTTATAATATCAAAAGCAATGGGGCTAAACCTGAGGGAGAAATGGGGCCAGAAAAAAATATCTCAAGTGGACATCCCCCCTTAAGACACCTTGACGACATTCACAAGCACAAGTGCGTCAATGTGTGGATAGTTACATGTGTTTGTGTAAATAAATATGTTTGTGAGTGTAATATAAAGTAATGCAAATACAGTATATATATGTGCGTAAATAAATGTTTGTTTACGAATGTTATATGGATGTTCAAATGCATGTCTACATGAGTATGTATGTGCAATGTGCATTTGTAATGGCATGTACGTTTGGGTCATAATTTGGAAGGAACAAAATTATATATTTGTGAAAGAAATTGCAAAGTACACTGTAAAGTGATCAGCTCAGTAGCAGTAGGCTTTCAAGAATAAACTGGATAGCTTAATGAATTAATTGGGTGTGAGCTGGATCTGCCTTGCATAGGCCAGTTTGGGGGGGGGGGGGGCCGCAGTGCAAGCTTGCATGCGCAAGTAGGAATGTGCATGTACGAGCATAAAGCCTGTACGTTTGTGAGTGGAAATATGTTTGTATAATGGATGTACAAAATTAATGATGAATGTACAATATGTTTGTGTGTGTGTGAGTGTGTGTGTATGTGTATGTGTTTGTGTGTGTGTGTGATAGAGAGAGAATGAGAGAGTCATTCACATGACTTGTCTTTGTGAATGTGTGTTTGTGTTTGTAATTAGGAATGCGAATATGTATTTGTGCGTGTGGTTCTGAAAGAACATTAGAGTGTGGGTGCGATTGTGGGAGGGAATATCAATGTGTGTGCGTGTGTATTCTGATTGGAAATGTGAAGGCGAGTGTGTAATTGTGAATGTATGTTCGAATATATGTACGTTGTCGAGTGGTAATCTAAAAGTGTGTGTGTGTGTGTGTGTGTAAATATATGAATATAAATCACCGAACTTGTTCGTCAAGGTGAATACACGCAATGCAAGTTAATGACATTGTGGGTAGGAATACGAATATGTGTTACAGAATGATTTTGTGCGTGACAATGTAAATGTGCATGAGTTTGTGTGTGTTTATATAGTGAATCAACATAGAAGATAATAGGAAACATTTCTCAATTGATGATGCATTATTATATTGTCTGGTGATTATTGGCATCCAAATGTGATGTTTGGTTAATTTAGGATAGGGATTGTAATTGGTAAATCTATAGCATTATAAAACATTTATATTGCTACCATGTGAGTGCGGCCGAAGAAGGTTGCCAACAAAAAACCCCGCTGACCAACCTCAAGCTAATCCATATATATATTAACAACCTTGATGTAGGAATAACTAGCAAAATCAGTAAATTTACAGATGACACTAAAATGGGAACACTCCAAATAGATTTAGACATATTACACAAATGGGTAGTACACTGGCAGATGAAGTTCAATGTAGGTAAATGCAGTGTAGTAAAATTGAGTAAATCGATAGGAAATGCAGGATACAATTTCGATAACGTGGATATAACTAACTCAAATAATGAAAAAGACTTGAGAATCATCGTCAACTGTGATTTGAAACCAAGAAATCAATGCATCAGTGTTCGAAAAAAGGCAAATAGAGTTCTGGGATGTATATCTAGAAGTGTGAGTAACAGAACAGCAGACGTAATCTTGACATTTTATCTAGCGTTAGTGAGGCTACATATGGATTATGCTGTTCAAAATTGGAGTCCCTATTACAGAATGAACATAGATTCCTTGGAGAGAGCACAACTAAGAATGACAAAAAATAATCTGTAATATTAGAAATCTTCCATATGAAGACAGGTTGAAGAAGCTAGGCTTACATTCGTTAGAAAGACGCAGAATTATATATCATATGATAGATCTTATGATAGAGGTGTTCAAGTGGGTAAGTGAGATAGGCTAAATACAGGGATATGAAAGATGTATTGAAGCTCAGCGATAGCTAGAAAACTCAAACAAATAGTTTCAAATGGGATACTTTTCGTTTCAAGAAATATAGGCAAATGCTGGTTTGGTAAGAGCTGTATATACCTATGGAACAGGCTACCTAGCGCCATAGTGTGATCAAGAACGATAGAGAACTTCAAAATACAATTAGATAGACATATGGACAAGATGGGTTGGGAGAAGAGGGATCTGCCTTGTGTGGGCCAATCGGCTTTATGCGGGCTCCCATTTTCTTATTTTTTCTTCTTCTTTTCTGTGTATGAAGGAGACACATGGTAGGTTACTAAGCTATAATACCATATACATATCTCTCTTATTGATACCTTTCATCCACTTAAAACACCTCTATCATTATTTCCTCTACATATTCGTCTCTCTAGCAATATGATAGCAATATTAACTAATAAGTCAGTTAGTCACAACTAATAATTATAATAATGTTAATAACACACACACATTATATTATATATATATATATATATATATATATATATATATATATATAATTATATATACCCACTAACCATATATTTGTGGACGGGTGCCCAACCCCGAAAGGGGTTGAAATAGGGGAGCTATCCCCCCGCCAAAGGCGGCTTTCTAGGGCCTTTCCTAGCTGATGCTGAGAGGATTGGGTTCTAGTCATATGGTGATGGGCTGGTCTATCAGAGTGAGAACTGAGCGATCTCTGCCATACCCATAGCTTACTTCGACTGTTCCTTTTACTTATGTATTTCCTAGATCTCAAGTGACGGCGTCTTTTCCGTGGATTGACCTCCCAATCTACCAAGATTGGAAGTCACATTTTTCCTTTGCCCCTCAACTTTCTCTTCATAATTGCTGAGGGGCACAGGGCCCTGGGTGGGGCTTTGGTTTCCCGGGCGTTTCTGCACCCTCCTCAGCTCCCCGCCATGGAGTGGCTTCGGTCACCCAGGCTTTATTGTGGTAGGCAGGGAGGGTTCTGTGGGGGCGCTCGGTTATGGCCTTGGCCTTGCTTGGGGCCTTGGGGCTGTTCGGCCAGGCAGCTTGGGGAACAACAACAACCATATATTTGTAGGTAATGCAATTAATTAATCAATGTGGTCATCCCTGGGACCCGAACTCTGGAGACACACACGGAATATTTTAAGCACAAAAGGCCTCACATAACCTTTTCCGTGACTCTCGTGATTTTGCCAATCACTGCATGTCATGTTTCCCCAGTGCCCAGCAGTTTTTTTCGATCCCCTCTCTCCATCTCAATTTTTTGGCCACGCTTTCCAACTCTGGGTTGGGTGTGAGAGGGATCTGCCTTGTGTGCGCCAAACGGCTTTCTGCAGACTCCCACACGCACGCACTCACGCATACACACACCTTAAACACATTATATATATAATATATATATATATACGGTATATATACCGGTATATATATATTCACTTTTGGGGAGAGGAGGTAGTACTAATTAATAGTAGTTGCTAAAATATAACTGTAAGGATATTGGAGTTGGACATTATTACATTATGGACATTACAAGTGGACAAGGATTCTTTATTAAAAGCACCTACCCTGCCATGTATAATTCTACTCACAAACATACAACCACGTGCTCACACACACACTTACACAAACACACCTTTATATTCACAATCACAGAAACATTTCGTACTTTCATTCACAAACCCATTCGTAAATATTTCCATCCACACCGTTACCATTCATTTGTACACACACACACACACACACACACACACACACACACACACACACACACACACACACACACACACACACACACCCACTGAAGAATCTCAATTTCCCAAGCTTGGAGGAGAAGATGTGTGATGGGTATATAACAACGATTTACAAAGACTTTGTTGTGAGGTAACCTGGTAGGATCAAAGGGCATGTGTTTAAACTAAGAAAAAATAGATGGAAATACGATATGAACAAATTTAGCTATACAATCAAGCTTTGTATATGTGGAACACTTGTGGTGGTGTCCCGTAGCCTACCCAGTGTGGCTGGGCTGCGAGACACCACTGGTAGTGTCACGCAGCCCAGCCAGTGAGGGTGGGCTATGGGACACCACCAGTGGTGTCCCGTAGCCCAGCCTCACTGGCTGGGCTGCGTGACACCACTGGTGGTGTCCCGTAGCCACTTTGTAATTAAAAAGCTCCAGTCAGTTTCTTTAACCCTTGTCTAGCGGGGGGTTTTGGGCTTATTTGGGCATATTTAGGCCCTCCTGAATGATAAATCAAGTATCTGCATGAAAAGAAATGTATTCAGCAAAAAAGTAGGTGCTAAAAGCTTCAAAATGAGACCAGAACGAGCTACGTAGCACTCGTGGTTCTCATACAGTGGTAGCAGTAACATGGGAGTTTAGCGTATAGCGGAATATTTTTCCCAGCTATGCTCACTACTGGCTACACTGCCGGCCTCTCGAGAACACAGGGAACGTGAGTTAATGGGCGGCGGTAAGCCCTGGGAGTCGGCTGTCTGGCCCGCTGCGCTCCCGGCCATTTGCACTCGATTTTAACCCTTTAAAAGCCTTAATAATGCTTCTAACTTGATGCAAATTGGAGGCGGACTTAAGTCCGGCCCCGATCTTTAAGGGTTCAACATAGCTCTAAGTTTATGAAAGTTTGCTTTCTTGAAATTAGGGACTTTTTCGATGCTGCTATTTGGTTCGTTACTAGTAAACATTAGAGTGAAAGTTATTGTACGATGGTCGCTGTTACTGAATTCATCACCAACATTCAAATTCTCTATTAATTCTTCTTTTGTTGCAAGTACAAGGTCAAGAACGTTATTACCACTGGTCGGCGAACGAACAAATTGATAGAGTGAACTCTCTTGCAAGTTCGCATACAAGTCATGTCCGCAGTGTGAAGTAAGAGTATCGCTCCACTTGGTCACAGGTAAATTAAAGTCTCCAAAAAATACGGTATCTTGTGAGTTACTTACATCTGCAATTTGTTCATAAATTTCTCGGTCAGTTTGCACTGAATAAGCTGGAGGTCTGTATATTAATGCAAGTATTATTTTTGTACCTTTATTATTCTTTATTAGCATAAAAGATGTGTCGACGTTCACAATTTGAGGTTTTGAAAAGAGGGTCGGGTTAAGACTTTCTTTGATATAAAATAAAACGCCACCTCCATTTTTATATATTCGGCTTTTCTCAAACATTACATAACCGGGAAGTGAATACTCTGCTGAAAAGTCTCTATCTTCTGTATTGAGCCAAGATTCTGTTATACCAATCACATCATAATTTTCTGTAAACACTAGTTCCTCTAAATCTGAAAATTTATTGCGTATGCTATGAGCGTTTGCATAGAAAACCTTTAAAGTTACGGTTTTAGAGCTCACAGAACGTTCTTTAATAAAATTTTTGGTTCTGGTCGGATCTACATTTACATTCATGGCTGTCCTCGGTCCTCGGTCGTTATCCCTGGCGGTTTTGAATTTGGGTCGTGTTGGAGGAGCTTTATCCAAATTCACGGTTCTTGACGGATAAGCATTTAATTCCTTCGCAGGTTGCCGTCCTCGCTGTCTTCGGTTCTTCTTCCTGGTTGTCCTGTTTGTTTTGTAGATTTGTTTTGTAGATGTTTAGGTGACAATCACCACGGTCGATCTGGGGATCCGCCGCTAATGAGCTCGTCCTGGAACCTTTACGACTCTGAATCTTACGATTCTTTTATAGGACTGAACATGCCATTTTTATCGGCAATAGCTCAGAGAAGAGTGTTGAGAGGGGAGAAGGGGTGATGGAGAGAGAGGAAGGTGTTGGAGTGGCTTTGTTATGTGTGTTTTGTCTGTATACGTCATCAGGATGTCCCCTGACTGGGTGCAAGCATGTGAAACATGCTAGGACATACTACCGCACCCACTAAATGTCCGCCGTGGCAGGGATTCGATCCCGGGTCTTTCAGATTCACACGCGAGCGTGCTGACCACTTGACCACCGCGGCCTAGTGCTGATTCGATTTCTTCTCCGAAAATCCTTCACCGCATCGTTGAGAAGACGCCCAAAACGTGCTGCTCCCACCTGGTTCATATGAACTCCATCGTCCAAAAATAAATAGTCATCGTAGTAGAAATTGTCCCAGGTGTCGATGAATCCCACGTTCTCCTTCCTGCAGAGGTTTGCTAGACAACGATTTGTGCTGGTCGCTATCTTGTAAAATCGGCTCTCTACACCGAGCCGGGGGACGATTCCTGAGACAATGATCCTTGATGACCTCTCCTTAAATGACTTGATCAGCTGCTGGTACTTTAAAAGCAAATCTTCCAACCGGGTTCGCTGTACATCGTTGGATCCAATGTGGATGACGTACATTGTATTAGCAGGGGCCAGCTTTGATACTTCGTCAACTGCAGCAACTACGTCGTCCACACCACCACCAGGGATACAAAAACGCTTCCTGGTCTTAGGTGCCCTGGCGCAAAACTCTGTGAGCTGACCACGTATCATCGAGTCTCCCACGAGCCGGACTTCTTCTATTTCCTCTTCGTCATCTGAGTCTGTGAGTATCTGGAAACGGTTTTGACACTCGGTAATCGGTATGGGTTTCCTGGTCTTGGGGCAAACGTTGTTTCTCACGACACAGACGTTGTCTTGAGGGGGAAGAGAGTCACTATTTGTTTTCTTGAGTATCGGAACCATCAGCTGAAATGGCTACTGCAGGCGTTGAATTGTTGGCAGTTGACGTTGGGGCGTTGGTGGCTGCTGGAGTTGCGGTGACAATTGAAGTTTGTGGTACTCCAACGTTGAGTGTTACAAACTCTTGGAGTGATTCTAGCTTCATGGTGAGGACGTTGATCTTGTAGGCTTCATCTAATTTCACTGTCAAATTATCTCGTTGCTGGCAGAGACGGCAGACTTGAAGATCAACAGTAGCAAACATGGACTCACCAAACCTACCGGCGCAGTTCGTACAAGTGCGAGGCATGGTGACAGTCACTTTCTTCAGATCACTTCACTCACTTAAAAAACACTTCACTCACTTTAAAACACTTAACTCACTTTAAAACACTTCACTCACTTTAAAAACACTTCAATCACTTCAACCGAAAACAAATGTGTTGAAATACGCAGAAATAGGTTATCAGGGGTGATAGGCTAACCGAAAACAAAAAAATTGAGATACGCAGAATTAGGCCTCCAGGGGCGATAGCCTAACCAACAAATTTTTTTAAATTGAAATATGCAACAATAGGCTACCAGCGTTGAATGGCCTAACCGAAAATAATAAAGTTGAAATACGCAGAAATAGGCTACCAGGTGTGATAACCACTCGGCACCACCGCTGAACCGTCACTGACACGTAGTATGCCTCATTCTTACCGCCGTACCTCGCGAGACAAGGACAAAAACGCGGAAATTACCTTATTTTAAGGTATTTTTCACCTTCGGTTATGTGATCGCTGCAAGATAACCCTTAGACGCACATGGATAATTCAGATGTCATTGGAAAGCTCTATTATTGCCCTTTCACGGAAACATGATTGTATTATGCTCTGGCTCATTTTTATGCATGAAAACGAGCAAGGAATGAATTCGTTTTTGGTAAATATACCCACCCAGCAATACGGTCATGTTAACAAACATGCCAGCTTTTAATGAGTTAAAAGAAGATGTAGGGTTAATTTGTATGTTGTTGAAGAATAGGTCATAGTTTTTTGGAAGGGGGGGGACGAGTAGACGGATGGAGGAATTGAGTTTTGGAAGCATTGAAAGTATAAAGGCTTTCTTTGCCCCAATTAGCGATAGTAGAGAGATCAGAAGATAGGTATTTTATGGCCTCCTTACGTTAGTTTTGGAGTTCCTGCTGTGAATGATGTTATGGAAGGCTAGTTGAATAGTGTAATGTAGAGTCGTCAGCATATGTGTGAATGGGGCTGGAGGAGCAGTTGAGAAGGTCGTTAATAAATAATAGGAAGATAATTGGAGATAGGACAGAACCCTGAGGAACACCGGAGTTTATAGGTTGAGAAAGGGAACGATGGTCGTCCACAACCGCAGCTATGGAACGGCCGAAAAGGAAATTAGAGACAAAGGCACAGCTGGAGGGATAGAAACCAAAGGAAGGTAGTTTGGAAATAAAGGATTTGTGCCAGATTCTATCGAAGGCCTTCGATATGTCTAGCACAATAGAAAACGTCTCACCGAAGTCCGGAATGGAGGATGACCAAGAGTTAATTATAATAATAATTTATTGCCATATTATAGAGATAGTACATTAATAAGACAACAAAAGAAGAACATTTACTGGCCTAGCCTGCTGAGCGCTAGCTCCTTAGCAGACAATGAAAAATATACTGAATATTACTGAATATTAGTTAGTAAGATAAGAAAGAAAATCACCAGTAGAGCGGCCCTTAAGGAAGCCATACTGGTGGTCTGAGAGTAGGTTATGGGAAGATAAATGCTTAAGACATTTTGAGATAAGAATAGTTTCAAAACCTTTAGAGATGCAAGAAATGAGAGCAATTGGACGATAGTTGGAGGGTTGAAAACGGTCACCCTTCTTCGGGACAGGTTGAATGAGAGCAAACTTCCAGCAAGAAGGGAAAACGTGAGAGGAGAGACAGTGTTACGACCGGGGCTACGAATAAAACAAGGGCACTTAATGGTTGGAATAGTAATAGGGCACTATGCAACAACGGTACGCTAGATCCAAACCCTTGAACTTATATGCCGGCTAACAAAAACACCTATACCCTCCAGAGTTAATCTGCGATAACGGGGTATGCTTAACTGGGCATAAATATACTCTACTCCAGGCTAACCCACACTGGTGTAGCCTGATAACAAACAAGATGCAAGTTACGTTAAAATTCACAAAAGGGAAGCTATGGAAAGATCAATTAAATCAATGCAAAATTTAATACAATAAAAAGATGCTTCAATATAGTTACTCTAAACAACAATAAACTCTTCACTCCTATCTGAAAGAAAGTGAAGTATAGTCCTACAGCATAGACCTGGAAACTTCTGAAGAAAGTCTGATGCTCATAAGATGCTCATATCTTAAATTATAGAAAGGCAGGAGGCAGGACACCCAACGTGTATACAGAGTACACAAAAAGATAGGACATATAATGTTAACTGACACGAGAATATTATAAATGCGCAACGGCAGTAATGTTCGACACTAAAAGAAATGCTTCCTCATCAACGAAACAGTCTACTATGGTTGTGCAACTCAACAACAACCTAGACTCATAAATGCCGTGAATAATAATGCATACATATCATTCTATCTATCTATCTATATGCTCAGGCCCAATCCCCATTTTGGGGGTAGCCGACTCAAGACAGAGCAAGAACAGGGAAAACACAAAAACAACATAAAACAAAAATTAAACACAGATAAAAAACACACTCTCACACATCCAGGTCACCCAGGAGAAGACCCAGAGACCAGGGTTACTCAAGTCGCTCCAGAACTCCCCCGGCCCCTGATCACCCGGAGAGGTTCCGATCTCGGCAGGCAGACATGCAGCGGAGCCAAAACCACAAGCCCTCCCACCACACTTCCAGGCACACCCTTCATATTAATCGTCTCCCCGGGCCAGGCGCCTGATGGACTATTATCTAGTCCAACTTGTGCCCGACCCCTTACTCCAAATGACCACGTGCTCACTCAACTATTCACAAGCATTCTCCATTCACTCCTGTCCACCACCACTTCCCCTGCCTGATCTATAGTAATTCCTCTATCATCCAAAGCCTTTCTTACACAGTCTCTCCATCTCAATGTGGGTCTTCCTGCCCTTCTATCTCCCCTTGTACCTGACTCACATATTCTCTTTGTAAGCCTTTCATCTCCCATTCGTTCAACATGACCATACCAGCTCAGCACCCTTCTGTCCACTCTGGCTGACAAATGTTCCTGCTGCCCCACTCTCCTACGTATCTCTTCATTCCTCAATCTGTCATATACATATCATAAAGAGCTCATATCCTAACTAGTGTCTGCTAGGTGAATAAAGTCTAGCTGGGATATCAAGGTTAGGAAACTGTGGCTGAGCAAGACTGGCTCATAGCCTAGCGTTGTCCTTGAGGCGGTATGATTAAAGTTACGTTAATGATGGGGATGCTCTCTTGGTAGATTCAGATCTCAAGTATCTGGTTCTACCCTGGCGATCCCTCAAAAGTCAAGCAAAGAGGCAGCACTGTGTGACAAGGTAGTAGGCTAATGCCCTCTTACCACACGATGCTGCACTCGCAAAAGGCACAACCAAAAGGACAACCTAGGCTACCACAGAAACCGTCGAAGTCGTGTAGGTATAAGCGAACCGTACGCACATCGCTGACAACGACAACAGAATCCCTATCCCAGTCTAGCATTCAATAACCCAGCAGAGCACTAAATCAATAATGGAGACACACACCGAGTTCTTAACCTCTACTCATTAAGAACCCTCAAACCTATTCTAAGTACATGTAAATATCTCAGAGGACGGCGCATGCAATACAATGGGCCGGCTATGGAAACCGTATGCAGAACCCAAGGGGATAAGTAATTGAATAAAGGTGAGGAGCAATAGAAAAGAAGGTCAGAGAGAGAGATAGTGGTAAAGAGGGTGATTGGGACAGAGTATGCAAAGGGATGTTAGAAGCATGCACGCCAAGCCTGTCCTGAGGAGTGTAGCTCCTCGGGACCCACAGGATCCCACAAAGGCATGGTGGTCGGCCAATCACAGGCCGATACGTCACCAGGCAGCAGGCCTCCAGAAGGCGCCAGGAACCACCAGCCAATCAAAACAGAGAGAAAGGCCACGCGGGCGGGAAACTCCTCCGGGAGGGAGGAGGAAAGCAACACTCACTGCCCCCATGCTGCTCGCTCGCTCTTTCTCTCTCAACTTCACTACAATGCATCTTATGTTCTACTCATGATATAAAATGCTTCCCGTTGTCACAGACGAAAATAAAGACCACCACGGGACTGTCTGTAACAACACGAACACTATGAAAGAGAGAACAACATTCTCTGATAACTGTAGCCCATTTCACTGCCATGGCGAGCGCTAGTGGCTAACGGGAGGCGATTCTGCCAACGCTGGTAGGCGTCACAACAGAGACAGAAGAATTTGCTTAGATAGGGAGTCAGCACAGAAGCACAGTTTTGAGTACAATAGGAGGAACACCGTTCTGTCCGTACACCTTCTTAGTATTAAGCCCAGAGAGGGTGGAAATTACATCCTTGGAAGAGATTATGATGTTAGGCATAAGTAGGAGAGAGGGGGGTGGAGAGGGAGGCATTGCACCTGAATAATCCAAAACAGAGTTTTTAGCAAAAAAAAAAAAAAAAACAATTGCGAAGAGTTCAGCTTTGTTAGAGAAAGAAGTGATGGTAGTGAAGTCAGAGTGTAAAAGAGGAGGGAAAGACGAAGAAGAGAAATTGTTGGAGAGGTTTTTGGTTAGATGCCAGAAGGCTTTAGAAGAGCTAGAGTTGGATAGTTCAGTGCATTTATTGATGAAAGAATGTTTGGCGAGTCGAAGAACAGATTTGGCTTGATTCCGGGAAGAAACATAAGAAGTATGAGATTCTTGAGTTTGAAGGCGTCGGTACCGTTTTTTAAACACTTCCTCCTTATTGCAGACAGCAGTCGAGCAAGCATGAGGAAACCACAATTTGTTTACATTAGACAGAGAAATAGAAAATAGAATGTATATTTCCATGCCCGAGAGGATTAGCCCGTTAATGCGTTCAGCACTCACCGAGGGTTCCCGGCCACGGAAGCAAAAGTCATTACATGGGAAATCAAAGAAGTACTGCCAAAGAGCCTCCCAGTCGGCAATGCCAAAGTGCCACAAGCGCCGCCGGCTGGGAGGATCGGGTGGCTGTACCAGAGAGATAGGAGAGGTGACAGAGATAAGTTTAAGGTCGGACGAGCCCAAAGGAGAGAAAATATTTACAGTATAAGCAGAAGGGTTAGAAGTTAGAAATAAGTCAAGAATGTTGGGCCGATCTCCGAAGTGATCTGGGATACGGGTGGGTTGCTGGACTAACTGCTCTAGGTCATTTAGGGTATAAAAGATGTAGGCTTTATCACCAAGTTGGTCAGTGGAAACAGAGGAGAGCCATTGGCGGTGGTGAACGTTGAAATCTCCTAGGATGAAGATTTGTGAGAAAGGAGAGACGGATAGAATGTGTTCCACTTTATAAGTTAGATAATCATAGAATTTTGGATAGTTAGTAGAATTAGGGGAGAGATAAGTAGCGCAGAAATATTTAGTTTGAGAGTGACAAGAAAGCTTTAGCCAGAGAGTTGAGCAATCAGAAGAGTTAAAGTTGGGAACACGAGAGGAAGCTAGATTGTTGCGCACATACACGCAACATCCACCTTTGGTTTTAAACTGAGGATAGAGATAGTAGGAGGATACAGAGAAAGGTACAATGTACTTGAATACATGTTGTTGAACCCACCAGGACTTGATCCATTATTGATCAAATTCACGCTCCATATTTTTTCCACGTAGGCCAACGGCTTGTAAAAGTCAGATAGTTTTCACCTATTTATATATTGAGAGAAGGAAAACATGGGACGTAGATATAGGACGAAAACATAGACGAAAATCACAAGGGATCGTCCATGATATAACATTACGCCTGAGTGTAGGATTAACATGATGGTAATGGCAGGGAGAGCCAACACAAACACTGGCTCTTATCTTAGGGGAGAGTTGCATATATTAGCAGTTATTTGATATATATTTATGTATTAATTATTATTTTTAGTTTCCTCCCAAGACCTCCATCAAATTTTTAAAAATACCCCAAGGATCCCCCCTTTTAGATGAATGTGCCTGCCCCTCCTATATTGTAGGCTCGCCATCGCTCGCCGGGGAAAAAACAACACCACCTAATGGCACAAAAGGTCTTAAAATCGCCGAACTAATAGGGCTAAGCACGAGGCAGCAGGGGTCCAGAAATAACCAAACCTCGGGTTAAGTGCCTCAGTGGGAGGAAAGGTACCGGTGTGGAGGAAGATGACAGGAGGAGGACGGAGGAAAACATAAAGAATGTTAGGTAGTGCATAAATTAGTATAATAAGTTCAATAATACCGAATATATGAATAATTATGAATATAATGCTGGTTGAATACAGAACAACGAGGAAATTGTAAGTCACATTATTGCTGTCAAAGTTTTTGAACCCCTTCAACACCATGATACCTTTTGTCCTTTGATTCTGGCTCAAATCAGACGATTATATGCTGTTTAAGAAGGACCTATGTTATTTAGGGAAAATTTTCAGTTAAGTTGTTTTTTGTGGATCCCCTTTGCCCTTATGTTTAGTCGCATTTGTTTGGATATTTTAAGACGTTCACCCCATTAGTTTCGAAATTAAAACCTTTCGCCTCATGTCTATAGCGAGCCTGTAATAAAGGAGAAAATAGCCTTCGGCCAGGTAATTTTTCTATAACAAAAATTACACATTTATTTCGAAGGGGGGGGGGGGGGATTTGTTGATGACGGTCTAGGAACCACACTAAAAACCTCCTCTTAAGAGATCATATTTACCAATATGAGTCGTAGAGGTAGATCATAAACTGAAGAACATCATCTAATGGTAACCAGAATATGATGACAAATACGTAATGGTGTTGTAGGAGTTAAGGCATACAACAACACCGCTCGGTGCAATACTTTACAATGAATGGAAACATATTAAAATACTATAGCTATATAAATGGACATTGAATAGATAAGTGGCAAATAGTAAAGGGATAACTATATATTTTACGTAATACTGAAATAATGAAGAGAGAGAAGCGTTTAATAGACCTCTGATTTGTAATAAGTAAATTGAATGCATATTGCACTCATGGACAACAGGGAAGGACGTTATTCAAGGCAGAGCAGAAGGAAACCATAACAATACAAACCGTGGGTGATCGATGTTAACAGAGCTAAGAATGTATATACAAAGAAGTTGAGACTCTAAGGTGAATCAAAATGGTAGGAAGGACAGCTATATAGTCACTTTTTTTTTTTTTTTTTTTTTTTTTCTATGTGTTTGAGGGAGGCAAAAGGCATAACTGCCTATAGCAAGTGCCTCCCCCATAGTTGAAAGAGTGACAGGGCCAAAATCAAGGGACGTTCGAGCCAAAATGCCTGGACACACGGAGTTTGAAGCAATTTAAGTCATAGGAAGAGGGAAAGACTGATTCTGGGAGAGAGTTCCAGAGCTCAGCTGTTGAGTAGAAGAAAGTTTGAGAGTAACGTTTCACTCTTGGGTTGGAGAGTTGCACAGAGTAGGGGTGGGATTGAGTTGCAAGACGGGTACCACGTGCCCTACGTAAAGGAGGTGGTATGCACTGGGATAGCTCTGAGGAACATTGATTATTATAGTAGCGATAGAATAGCGAGAGAGATGCAACATTGCGGCGGAGAGAGAGAGATTGCAGAGAGTTGGTGAGTGGACGGGAGTTAATGATACGAAAGGCCTTCCTTTCAACTTTGTCTAGGAGAGCGGTGTGAGAGGAACCTCCCCACACATGTGAACAATACTCAATACAAGGGCGCACTATGCCCAGTACAGAGCAAGAAGCTGTGCAGGGGAAAAGAACCCCCTAAGGCGGTTGAGCACACCCAGCTTCTGGGAGGCTGCCTTAGCAAGACTGGCAATATGGTCCTTCCAAATGAGAGCAGAAGAAAAAGAGACACCAAGAATATTGAGAGAAGATGAAGGGTTGATTTTTGTATTGTTGAAGAATAAGGGATAGTCCGCTGGGAGATCCTGACGGGTAGATAGATGGAGAAATTGGGTTTTGGAAGCATTAAAGTTAACAAGGTTTTCTCTGCCCCAATTGGAAATAGTATTTAGATCAGAATTTAAGAGTTCTATGGCTTCATTACGTTTGTCGTTGAGGGATTGCTGGCTGGGGCGTTCTGAAAAACTAATGGAGTAGTGTAAGGTTGAGTCGTCTGCGTATGAATGGATGGGAATTAAGGTACAGTTAAGGAGATCATTTATAAAAATTAGAAAGAGAATAGGAGATAGGACAGAGCCCTGAGGAACACCAGAGTTTATAGGGTGAGGAAGTGAACAATGGCCGTCCACAACCGCGGCTATGGAACGGCCGGAAAGGAAATTAGAGACAAAGGCACAGATGGAGGGATAGAAACCGAAGGAGGATAGTTTAGAAATTAAAGATTTATGCCAGACTCTATCGAAGGCTTTCGATATGTCTAGTGCAATAGAAAAAGTCTCGCCGAAGTCCCGAAAGGAGGATGACCAAGAGTTAGTAAGATATGAAAGAAGATCACCAGTAGAGCGACCCTTAAGGAAGCCATACTGGCGATCTGAGAGCAGATTATGAGAAGAGAAATGCTTAAGAAATTTGGAAGCAAGAATATAAATATACTTGTTGAAAGAATCTAATACGTTTAAGCATGAATGGGACACCAAATAAGCTTAGGTTCCGCAGTCATTGTAATGTTTATTGAGTGCAGTTCAACAATGTAATCAACCATTTCAGTATAACATAATTCATCAGTGCATTTTATCCAGGCTATTTGTTAGGTGATTTTATTAGGCCTTAATATTTTTTGTTTTTTGTTTTTGTTTTTTTGGCTTCAAAGGTATAAATATTGATACAGAGTTTAAGGATAGATGGGTCGTTTTTCTGGTCTCCCCTTCTTCCTCGTGCTTAGTCCCATTAGTTTTCAGATTGTATGACGTTCGGCTCATTACTTTGGCGATTTAACACTAGATTAGCGGGCTAGCGGTTTATTTATATGTACCGCCCAGCGGGGTGTTTTTACCCAAAATAGGGCTGTTTACGTGATCATTTTCATGCCTAAATAAGACCCAGAGCGTAAAACAAGTATCTATCCCTGAAAGGGCATAAACAGAGCTTTCCAATGGCACCATAACGATCCTTTTATGATGGCTAGATTTCTTGCAACAACCGCGCAACGCGAGTGCAAAAAGCATGTAATTCGGTACTTTCCCCATAAAATTCAGTATGTAGCGAGTGAGAGAGGGAGGGAGGAGGTGGGATTCGTGTCAGTAGGTTCGCCGCGGTGGTCTGGAGCAGTCATACGCTCGCTACTCTCCTGCCACCACTTGTCTCTCTCTCTCAGCAACATTACGTGCTGAAATTGCCACACGACCTATGTCGAGCGCCGCCAGATAGTCCAGATTTATTATACTCGACTTATGTTGCGCGCCGCTAGTTAGGGGTTAAAAACCTTTCTAACCATATTTTTGGAAATATTAAGACTTCGTGTCCTTTAGGTGTCGATATTTTCCTGGCGAGCGATAGTTAGCCGGTAATTTAAGAGGAACCGGCCTTTGGCCGGGAAATTTTTCTATCGAAAAGTGTACAGATTTAACTTGAAGTGGGTCTTGGGTGGTGGGGTTCTTTTGTTTAAGCTTGATAGAGGACTAAGGAGGACACTTGCAAAATGATAAAACAAATATATATATGAACAAATAAATACGCCCATCCCAACTTAACCCTTTAATTGCTAGAGAGCATTCCCAAGCTCCATAGCATTGTATATTGAAAGTTAAAATATTATATCACGTTTTAGAAAGTTGTAGTGTCGTTTAGGTTGCCTATAGTAGATAATAGTTCACCTGACGGTCAATTTAATCCCTTAGCAACTGCCCTATTTATATGTAATGGACATTTGTGAATCTACTGTGTCTTTGATTCATATTACTGTTATTCTTAAACAAAAAACATATTTCTCTTCAAAGTGCTCGTAATAGCTTAAAAATCGACATTGACAGATGACAATTTTCCATTAGTTGGAACACAAATTGACTACACTAAATCCCGTATATCACCGGCATGGGAAAACAGAAAGCAGGTCAGCAAGAAGGTGGGTGTGGTGGAATTGTAAATGAACGTAATTTCATTGAGAATAACTTGACCCTTTCAGCATATAATGACTCCTTTCTGTATATTGTGTAACTCTTTCAACACGATGACGACTTTTTATCTTTGATTCCGAATAATATTATACGATTTGATGCAGTTTAAGAAGGCCATATTAATTATGAAATTCTGAGAGTTGATTGAGATCGTATGTACCCCTTTGAATCCGAGAAATAGATCGTAAACTTAGGAAAATTGTCAAATTGTAACCATAATATGATCAAAATATGTAATCGAGCTGAAGGGGTTAAGTACATTTTTGACATCTTAATTAGGTATACTTTAAGCTATTTTCTTGTTAAACTTTGTATCTTACAAATTTTGTCCGGTCTTTCACTTTTTCTGTTACCTCCATAATATATTACATACAGCAGAGATAACGAGGGGGAAGCAAGCACAATTAGAGAAGGGTGAAGGAGGCTGAAGCGCACACAATAATTATAAAGGCTAAGCTGGTAAGAGGACCATTGTTGTAAAGCCTTGGTGAAGCGTTAGAAGGTGCGAGTGTAAGAGGCGCAGAGATAGCAGGGGTCAGGTACATTACACCTTTTTATTCATTATCATCGTTGTTCCATTTTTAGATCGTCAATAAAACAAAAATATAAAAAAACAGGTCATAACTGCGTATTTACACTTACATCCAGTGTATGAGCAAGTTATGACATCGTAGATTAGGAATAAGTTGTTAATTCATTGGTTTGTTTAAAGTTTAAACTTTCACCTCGTTTTAGCTTATGGCAATGTTTTAGTATCCAGGTCCAGGATACAAGGAGAAGATGATGTTGACTTTGTAGGGGTAACGGAGAAAGGAAACAAAAAATCAATTAAATTATCATGGGGGTTTGAACAGAAATATGACATAAAATATCTTATTATCTGAAAAAGTAAATCGCAACTTGACGAAGAAGCAGAAAACTGAAAGATAGATCAAGTGGATAAATCTTCATTGGAAAATAGAAAAGAACAGAAGTTGGGAATGAGTGCCAGAATTACCTCCTGTCAACCACGACCACACCGCCTAATAACTTTATAGAAACACCTCCCCCGACACCCCCAGCCGATGCTGTATACTGGACTGCAGCATCATGGGCAACATACCCAGTAGCCATGACAAGTATCCCTGCCTCTTCAAGCCCCGTACCCTTTATGCCGCTGCAGTTAGAGCCCCCAGTGCTAGCCGCTGAGCCACCAATGCTAGCCAAAGAGCTTAGCCATCACGTAAGTCAGAGGTCATGAATGACCTCGGAGTGAACCTCGAATGACCTCGAATGATGAACGGAGTAGGGAATTAAGGAAGTGATTGGTCGGAATAGAACACAGGAAGACAAGTCCCAGGAGATTGGTTCCCAATCACCCAGAAACAAGGAGCCCAGAATCCTCCAAGAAGATTCTGTATTCACTTGGTACCCGACAAGCCAACAACTCTCTCCCTCCCTTCCCCTGCAACCACAGCAGCCCCCTCTCCCTGCCTCCCCAACACAATCACCATGATCGGTCACGCCCTCGACCACGATACCGAAGCTGAGTAACGGATAGTATGATCTATAACTGCTGTCACCATCCCTGTTTGCTGTGAAAAGCTACAAGCACTTAACCTTTAAAGCGCGAGCTATATGTAGTGAACACCCTACTGCTAGGCGACGATATTAGGCTTCATTCCCGCCTAAAATCGTCATTTTACGATAAATATAATGATTACTTATTCATGTGCGCCTATTTTATGCTTAATATGAAGATATTAACATGTAACAGCAATAAAACAAGGGGGAATAGCATTTGGGGGGTGAAAATCGCAAATTATTGCCGACCGTCCAGTAATGAAATGTTAGGCGAACGCGACATATACCCTCTCTCTCCGAAGCCTAGAGGCAGACTGAAGCCTCTCTCTCACTCTCTCAGACTCTCTCTCATCACACACTCGATAGGCGCAGGACCGGACCTTGGAACCGGGTTGGAGATATTGGCGCGGTGAATGAACCGATAAAGAAGGGAATAAGAGAAAAAATAGGTGATAATTGAAGGCGGGTGGGGAAGGGGAGTTTAAAGGGCAGAAGGAGGGGGTTTTGACACATGTGGAGGAGTGATAGGAGGTATGGAGGGGAATCATTTCTGTTAATCACATACTTCTTTGTTTTAAGTGGTACTGGGGCCTTTAAAAAGGCTTTTTTTTTTAGGCCTTGGATCTTAAGAGGTTTGTCGCCTTTCACCACCAAATCCTCTTAAGAGTCTTCTCGCCGTTCCCGTGTTAAAAAGTTGGTTACCCCATCCCCAAACGATTAATTTAATTAATTCATACAACTGGAGGAGGAGTGGAAGGCTAACCTGTCTACAGCATTAATCCTCTTACACTTGGATACTCGAATCGCATATTCAGGAAGGGTGTCCCTAAATGCACGGATATGCAACTAGTGTATTAGATGTATTGAACACTGAATTATCGAATTGCATATGTGTAATGTAATTTGTAATTTAATATATAATAACTTACATGCTATTGCAGAAAATTCTGATTTACGACGGTGCGAAGTTGGAAGATGTTGGAAAAGCATTAACAGTTTATAGTCTGCATCAATTTTAACAATGATAATTTATTTTATTGTAGGTTTTTCTACCATTCCTCTTTCTAATGAGATTAATTGATTGTACTAAAGTTAATTATTGTTGCTGAAAACTGATATGGAATGAATACTTTGGTAATGCATGCAAATTTGTATTCGCCAAATACCAATTCTTATGATTTCATATAAAATAACTATTGCTGATAACTTAATTTTGGCAACACATTTGAAATAAATGTGAAAAATTCTTCTAATATCATATATATATATATAACAAAATTATTGCCCAGCTTGTAACAAAATTATGACAGTGTAAACTCGGAAAATGATTTAAATATTTCCTATTTATCTATCTATCTATCTATTGCCCGACGCCGTGATCCCCGAAGGGGTGGCCATGAACGAACCGCCCCCATGCACCTCTGTTCCAAGTCAGTCGACGCCCCTCCCCCCAACCAGCACCGCCTTCGTTCATATACTTCCTCACTCCATCCTTCCACCTCTCTTGTGGTCTACCTCTCCCTCTCTGTCCCTCCGCCTCGCTCTCGTACACCCTTTTAGTCATTCTCTCGCTTTCCATACGTTCCATATAGCCGAACCATCTCAAGTTGTTCCTTTTCACACTTTCCAGCACATCTACCTCCACACCACACCTCCTTCTTAATTCCTCATTAGTCTGTCTATCCCTCCATGTAACTCCGCACGCACTTCTTAAGTCATTCATTTCCACTGCTCTCACTCTTGGTCTGAGTCTCTCAACCAACGTCCATGCTTCGCTTCCATAAGTCAGTGTCGGGATTACCACACTGTCATGCAAGGACTTCTTCACTTCCATACTAACCACCCTATTTCTTGTTACTGCTTTCAACGTTCCTACAACCCTCTTCCCCTGTTGTACCCTCTCCCGCATTTCTTCATCGAATAGTCCCATCTTTACTCAACACACTGCCCAGATACTTAACCCTTGTCTATCGGGGCCCGACTTAAGTCCGTATCTAAAAACCTGGACTATGTGGCGGGGCCCGACTTAAGTCTGTGTGCAATTTTGGCGCAATATTGGCTCTGAGAGAGAACTGTGCGGTGGGAGGAGCGTAGGTTACCTCATGACCGGTCGCCACGACCGTCGTGGGCCCACTGACATGTACTCCACACTACTCCACCCTCTCTCACTCGCTACACACGTAATTATGTAACGAAATGACTGTATTTTAGCGATTTTGCCCTTCGGTTGCACGATCGTTGCGAGACAACCAGTGATCGTAGAAGGATGGTTCGGGTGTCATTGGAAAGCTCAATTTACACCCTTTCAGGGACAAATACTTGTATTACACTCTGGCTCTTGTTTATGCATGAAAAAGAGCACAGAAACAACCCTATTTATGGTAAAATAAAATGCTGGGCGGCACGGTCAAATATACCGCCTAGGCCGCTCGTTGAGTGTTAAAAGAGTTGACGAACTCCATAGCCTGACCGTTCAGCTTCACCTCACACTCTGTGACTTCACCCCTTTCGAAGACCATAACCTTGCTCTTCCCTGCATTTACCTTCAAATTCCGTTTTTCACACACTGTTCCAAGCTCATTTACCAGACCCTGCAACTCCCATTCATTATCACTCATCAGAACTGTATCATCCACAAACAGCAGTATAGGTAGCTTCCACTCAATTGCCTCCCTTTTCAGCGATACACCAACATCCACTGCTCTTGATAGTATTTCTTTCATGACTCCATCCATATATACAGTAAACAACCACGGGGACATCACACACCCCTGTTTCAAACCAACATTCAGGTCAAAGAACTCGCTCTGCTCACTCTCCACGTACTGCCGCCTTTGCACCCTCATACATGCTCTTCACTGCTTTCAGCAACTTGCCATCTACTCCGTATATTCTAAGTACTTTCCACAAACCTTCTCTATCCACTCTGTCATAGGCCTTCTCCAAGACCATAAAGGCAACATACACCTTTTGTTTCTTCTCCAGATATTTCTCCACAACACAATTCAGGGTAAAATCTGATCTACACATCCTCTTCCCTTCCTAAAGCCTCCCTGCTCGTCGCCTATCCATTTCTCCGTTCTCACTCTCACTCTCTCGATCACTACCCTACTGCATACCTTCCCTACTACGCTTAGAAGACATATTCCTCGGTGGTTATCACACACTCCTCTTTCCCCTTTGCCCTTATATAGGGGGACTATTATGCCAGTCTTCCAGTCATCGGGTGCACTCCCCTTCTCCCATGCTAGTTTGCACATTTTCCATACCCATTCGATCATTATCTCACCACCATACCTCAACATTTCCCCACACACTCCATCTGTTCCTGGTGCTTTCCCCAACTCCACTCTTTTCATGGCTTCCCACACTTCTGACCTCCTGATCCCCACCTCCTCCTCCACTACTTCTCTTCTTCTCCCTCCTATTTATCTTTTTTGAAAATGTGATAATTTTATCTTAAGATATTTGTTTCCAGTTTTATAACAGTGTTCAAGTTATAGTGTATTCAATTAGTGTATTATCAGTGGTTGGAAAGCTGTATGGCAGGGTGTTGATAGATAGGATAATAAAGGGTACAGCATGTGCAATAGGAGAAGAGCAGTGTGGTTTTATGAGGGGAAGAGGGTGTGTGGATCAGATATTTGCAGTAAGACAGCTATGCAAGAATTATTCAGAGAAACATAAGGAGATATTTTAGGCTTTTATGGATTTGGAAAAAGCGTATGATAATGTGGATCGAGAAGCAATGTGGAAGGTGCTAAGGATTTATGAAACTGGAGGAAATGTGTTAACCCTCTCACATCCTGACGCGATTTTTGAGCCTATTAGGGATACTTTAAATCCATTGTTACTGTCAGGGGTATCTATAAACCTTTAGTTTGTTTACTTCAACCTCTGCAGTTGTCTTTGAGTTAGCTGTGGGCAGAAAACTAATTTTGGAGAGGAAATTATAACAGTGAGAGTAATCTATTTATTATTGCTAATCTGGCAACCTCTGCGTCCTATGGTCGTGAGAGGGTTAAGAGCAGTCAAGAGTTTTTATGACGAAAGCAGAGCGTGTGTTAGAGTAGGAAATGAGTTGAGTGAATGCTTTAAGGTAAATGCAATGGTACGATAGAGGTGTGTAATGTCACTGTGGTTTAACGTATTTATGGATGGTGTGGTGAGGGAGGTAAAAATTAGGACTATGGGTAGAGGACTGGGATTAGTAAGAAAGAATGATGGAGATTGGGAGTTGAATCAGTTGCTGTTTGCTGATGACACAGCGGATTCTGAGGACAAACTGCAGCGAGCAGTCAAAGATTATGGTGTGGTACGTGGGAGGAGGAAGCTGAGGGTGAACGTCAAAGAAAGTAAAGTGATGTTGTGTAATAGAGGTCATGGTAGGGTGAATTAAATGTGCGGATGGATGGGGAATTACTGGAACAAGTGGAGTGTTTTAAATATGTAGGATTGTTAAGCAGGGACGCAGATGGGGAAATGTAGGTAAGACAGATAGTATGTGAAGGAAGGAAAGTTTTTGGAGCAATGGGAAGTATGTGGAAGGTGAGAAATCTCGGAATTAAAGGTAAAAGTGAAATGTATCAAGGGATAGTTGTACCAACAGTAATGTATGGGGCTGAGACATGGGCTCTGAAGGTACAAGAGAGAAGAAATTTGAATGTGATGGAGATGAACTGCTTCAGGAGTATGTGTAGAGTGACGTGTAGAGACAGATTGAGGAATGAAGAGGTACGTTGGAGAGTGGGACAGCAGGAACCCTTGTCGGCCAGAGTGGACAAAAGGGTGCTGTTCTGGTATGGACATGTTGAGCAAATGGGAGATGGAAGAATTACAAAGAGAGTATATGAGTCAGATACAAGGGGAGGTAGAGGGAGAGGAAGACCTCGGTTGAGATGGAAAGATGTTGTAGTACAAGCATTGGAAGATAGAGGGATTACTGTAGAACAGGCAAGAGAAGTGGTAATGAATAGGAATGAATGGAGAATGCTTGTAAATAGATGAGTAATAACGTGGTCATTGGGAGAGGGTGTCGGGCGCCAGTTGGACTAGAATCTAGATAATAGTCTGTCAGGTGCCTGGCCCGGGAATCCGGTGTATATGAAGGGTCATGCCTGGATGTGAGGTGGGCGGGCATTGTGGTATGGTTTCACTGCTTGTCTGCCTGCTGAGACCGGAACCTCTCCGGGAGGTCTGGGGCCGGGGTAGTGCTGGAGGCTCTTAGTGATCCTAGGTCTCTGGGTCTTCTCCTGGGCGACCTAGATGTGCGTGAATTATGCATTTTGGTTTGCATGTTGTGTTGTGTTGTCCCAATTCGGGCTCTCTCTCGATTCGGTCACCCCCATCTATGGGGTATGTGCCTGAGTATATACATACATACATACAGTACTGGTGATGGGCTGGTCTATCAGAGTGAGAACTGAGCAATCTCTGTCATACCCATAGCTTACTCTGACTGTTCCTTTTACTTACATATTTTCTAGATCTCAAGTGACGGCGTCTCTTCCGTGGATTGACCTCCCAATCTACCAAGATTGGAAGCCAAAGTGTCACATTTTTCCTTTGCCCCTCAACTTTCTCTTCATAATTGCTGAGGGGCACAGGGCCCTGGGTGGGGCTTTGGTTTCCCGGGCGTTTCCGCTCCCTCCTCAGCTCCCCGCCATGGAGTGGCTTCGGTCACTCCAGGCTTTATTGTGGTCGGCTGGGAGGGTTCTGTGGGGGCGCTCTGTTATGGCCTTGGCCTTGCTCGGGGCCTTGGGGCTGTTCGGCCAGGCAGCTTGGGGAACAACAACAACAACAACAACATACAGTACATAGATAACAGCATGGGTCTTGCTCAATCTTTGTATGTAAAACAAATTGCATGTAGAGAGAATATTGTGGGATAAAACAGAGCAATAACATACATATTTGGTCTTGTGGTAGTGCAAATGCCACTTTAGAGTGAACAGTAGGGGTAATATTTACAGATAAGCTATAGTGAGAGTGAGAGGGTTAACCTCTAAACTGCGTGTATTCTTTAGAAAGTCTTATATATGGGCCTTCGAGTATCCTATCCATGGAGACAAACTTTATAGGCTAATATAAACCACGTGAGTTTGCACATGCCCCCCATACTTTGGTGGCATTTAGTGACAATTGACAACTCAATCTTCCACAAGCCACAAATCTCCAGACACATTAGTTACCTGTCAGGCATCGAGTAGAGACGTACTACTCTGTCCGGCGATGGCCATGAGATGGGCAAGTTGAGGGAATGAAGACAAACGTCGGTGGGAGACCGCGAGGGGACTCCTGCAACATCACTGCCACATGCCTGCCTGGGGTGCACGTACATGTACACAACGTGCTTTTCATGCACAATGTGCACTCTCCTTTCAGCCCCAGAACCACACACAACTGCCCAAGCGCCCTTCAGTAGCATGACACGCGGGGGCGAGGGGAAGGAGGACGATATACATCACAGACTCTCATCTTTCCCTATTTCCACCACAAATCCTTCTTACACCGCATATTGTTACTCTTTCTCTTTCACATATTGCTGCTTAATATCAGGATGCAATCACATTCCTATACCTTCAACACATCCTCCCCTACATTATAATACTCAGTAGGCAGCATATGTACCCCAGAACAATATGGTAAAGAATGTAATGAGGTGCTATAAAGCATACATGCAAATAAAAGGATCTTTAGGGATATGCCAGGGATGTGCTTATACGAGCCAACTACACAATTTCTGGCCACTGCCACGGGAAAATCAGGTTGTCTAGGGTGGTAACATTTACAGGGTAGCTCCGAACCTCCATTTCATGTATATTGATGGTTATTTCACTCAATTCAGTAATCCCTATCAAAATCGTCAATCTGCCGCATAGGCCATATCCCTTTCCATACATATTAACACAGTTTAAAGTTTAAAAGCGTGGAGACAAGACAACGAGGCATATAACCTGTGGCAGAGAAGTAACCCCTAGGATGTGGAGGAACTCCGTCCATGCAACAAGTGGTACAGAAATCGGCCCAAGCAAGTCTAACTCTCATTATAGGAGGGCACAGTCCGAGGCAAGCAGATTTCCCCTCTTGAAGATTTACGAGACTCCTGCTGTACAACTGCAGGAAGCAGACGTCGGCCTAAGGTGAAGTTGGTCCACGAGTGTGTAACACCAATTCTGTGAGACACCGTCCGGAAGGAAGGAGTCCCTGGACCGTGCAAGAAGATTATGCAGCCATCTACCAGAAGTACATTAAACCTCAGCACATGAATACTAAAGCCTAAAATCGTTGCCTAACTCATAGCCCCTGTTACAAATCATGAAGCTCTCCCCTGGCGACTGTGTCAACTGTTTCAAAACTTCACTAGTAGTATACCCTGTATTACCGTTCCCATTTTTGTTTTACGTTGAAATAGTAATTATGCAACCTTAACCCTTTCTGGCTCCTAAGATGCCGCTTATATATATATATATATATATATATATATATATATATAGGATTCTCTTAATCTCATAATTAGCTCTCCAAAATTGTTTCTCTGTCAATAACTTTGCTCAAAGACAACTGCAGAGGTTGAACAATCTAACTCAAAGGTTTCTAAACTCCCAATAGGCACAAAGGGTTTTAAGTATCCCAGGAAGACGCAGGTGCATCTTCCCGTACACGAAAGGATTAATAGAAACAGAATTGCATTATACGTATGTTGGTAGTGGTAACTGTTCTTCCTTGCGTTTTAATCACCTCATGAGATATACCTATGTTCCTCACTCCCTGAGTGTCTCCCTCACTCCCTGAGTGTCTCCCTTCTGTCTCAGGAGAAACCTTACTGAATAATAAACTAATTCCCGTTCCCTTGATGCTTCATGTGTTTTGCCAGATCGTGCAGACCCAGTATTATAACTCTTGCCAAATCAGCAATTGTTTATTGCAAATAACTCACTGCCCACGTATCAATTCTAGGGTTTAGTAGTGCTAAAAGCCGAGCAATGGATTATACGCGCGGCACCTGATTGAATTTGTGTTATCAAGTTGATCATAGTCCATAACAAGTGTATACAAATATAGGCTATCGAGATACAGATAAGAAGTGCCCGTGATGTCAGGTAGAAATATACCTTGAACCAATTATTATGTATAGTTTCCTTTTAACTAATTACTGTGATTGTATAGTTTACGAACCCTGTGGAGAATAGATACGAATTGTGTTATTCCATATCCCGCCAATGGGTTAACTCAAGCATTATTATTGGGATGGAATTTGTGCTGTACCTAGTATCAGTGCATTACCACAAAGCTCACCGAAACGCCAACAAAATACCCTTATTGTTTCCTGATTAAATAGCACTGTATGAATATTCCCATATTCAAAATATGTACAGTATGCTACAGGGGGACAATGCCTAGTGAGTTCAGTGCTCAATAGGTGGCATTCTGAGAGTGCGGGTCTGAGTCTAGGTGGTGAGACAGTGAAGCATGAAGGCAGATCAGCTTCAGAGATAGGGCTGCTTCGAGCCGTGATTGAACTCTAGTGCTTCACGTGTCTCACTCCCTAGACTGGAACAAGACCTCACGAGCTTCACCGTGTTGAGCGGTTGGATGTGCAGGCTCTCAGTCTATGCCAGAGAGGGAGTAGTTGGAATATAGAAAAAAAAAAAAAAATCCATGTGTGGCCGCTCCCTTGATCGTGTTATAGAATTTTAAAATCCTGTTCGATTCTCTGTCAATTGTCA
Organism: Paralithodes platypus; assembly: GCA_032716605.1. NCBI lineage: Eukaryota > Metazoa > Arthropoda > Malacostraca > Decapoda > Lithodidae > Paralithodes > Paralithodes platypus. Next base: position 29,565,638 of record CM064525.1, read on the forward strand.
AGCATCCTAGAATGTATAGTTAACCCGAGAAGCGCGAGACTGGCCTATGACGAACGTAGTTATATGCGAATTAATTACCTTCGATTCTGACAGTATTTGTTATATAACGCATTATTTCTTCTCCATGTGCACTTATTTTACTTATATGATTAACATATGAACCTTGAAGAGCGATAAAAGTAGTGGGAATAGCAATTGGTGGGTGAGAAACGTATAATTTCGCCACCTGATCGTATGCTCAGGCGGGAGGGGGAGAGACATATATCCTACCTTCGCAACGTGTAGCAACACACTGACCACCGCGGGAGAGATCTTAGTGTTGCATAAGATCTCTAAGCAACTTGCTGGTGTGTACGAAACCGTGTGAGTGAAATTCGCGCCAAAAATAACCGAAAAATGGGGAAATATGAGGAAAAATAGCCGATAATTGAGGAGGGAAGGGGGGGGGGAGGAAAGGCGAGGAAAGGGGGGGTTGAGACACATTAAGATGAGTGGTAAGAAGTACTAGAGGGGAATCACCTTACATAATGATATATTCCTTTTGTTTTGAGAGCCCCTGCGGTGTTTTTGAAGGGACATTTTTGTGGTCTTGTTTCTGTGATGCCTATCGCATTCGTTATACATATACTTTTGTGAGGTTTATCTCACTTCTCGGGTTAATATACTTTATATCGAGGTTACTCCTCCGAGCACCTACTCTCATCCTTGTGCATAATTAATAGCAGGAGTTGTTCCCTTGACTCGACTTTGCCCAGAAATTGGAGTATCCCATCTCACCTATTGTTCATAATAATAATACAACACTCAAATGCTGTGTACGTTGGAGAGAATGGGTATACCTTTTGTCTCAATGTGTCAATAAGTTATAGACTGTGACCATAAGGCCCTACTGATTTTATGTGATTACAGTTGAACCCCGCCCACCTGGTGCTCTCAGATCCGGAAAGACAAAGAGATTCGGACAGGCATTTTATCCCGGCTCATGTTTCAGCCAACCAAACTTGTCTGGATGGCATGGTAAAAATAAAAGTAAATTTTTAAACGAACGAGACGAATACAAGTCACCGCGCGTATTGTTCACATCCTGAGTTAGTTATGCAGACTTGTATGTCAGCCATCCGGATTTGTCTGGATGGCTGAAACATAAATCTGGTTGTTTAAGTTATATATCCGGATTTATGTTTCAGCCATCCGGATTTATCTGGATGCCACCTAAATCTCGTTGTTTAACCCTCTCCGACATATGATGCGATTTTGAGCCTATTAGAGATACTTTAAAGCCTTTGTTACCTTCAGGGGTATTTAGAAACCTTTACTTTAGTTGTTGTTGTTGCTGTTCCCCAAGCTGCCTGGCTGAGCAAGGCCAAGGCCATAACCGAGTGCCCCCACAGAACCCTCCCTGCCGACCACAATAAAGCCTGGGTGACCGAAGCCACTCCATGGCGGGGAGCTGAGGAGGGCGCGGAAACGCCCGGGAAACCAAAGCCCCACCCAGGGCCCTGTGCCCCTCAGCAATTATGAAGAGAAAGTTGAGGGGCAAAGGAAAAATGTGAAGCTTTGGCTTCCAATCTTGGTAGATTGGGAGGTCAATCCACGGAAGAGACGCCGTCACTTGAGATCTAGAAAATATATAAGTAAAAGGAACAGTCAGAGTAAGCTATGGGTATCCTGTTTATTATTCCTAGGGGGTAGAGGAGAAACGGATATAAATTAAATAACTAAACCTGGAAAGATGAATTGGCCTAGGCTATAAAAATGTTACCGGGTCGGCGGTTGACTTATATGTTACAATGTATATGTAGGCTATCTGTGGTAGTCCGAGTAATATCTATGAAGTACTTCTAGTATTAACCCTTATTTAGCGGCGAGCAACATAAGTCGAGTTAAATAAAGCTGGACTATGTGGCGGCGCTCGACATAGGTCGAGTGGCAATTTCAGCACGTAATGTGGCTGAGAGAGAGAGACAAGTGGTGGCAGGAGACTAGCGAGCGTATGACTGCTCCAGACCACCGCGGCGAACCTACTGACACAAATCTCAGCTCCCTCCTCCCTCTCTCACTCGCTACATACTCAATTATGTACTGAAAGTACCGAATTACCTGCTTTTTGCACTCGCGTTGCACGGTTATTGCAAGAAAACTATCCATCATACAAGGATCGTTATGGTGTCATTCGAAAGCTCTGTTTATGCCCTTTCAGGGATAGGTACTTGTTTTTCGTTCTGGGTCTTATTTAGGCATGAAAATGATCACGTAAACAGCCCTATTTTGGCTAAAAACACCCCGCTGTGCGGTACACATAAATAAACCGCATAGGCCGCTCGTAAGGTGTTAAAGGAACTTAGATGTGATGCAAAGAGTGTAGGTTAGGTGATGGACATGTTGGGAGGCGAACATCAGGTAAGTTTTGGTGTTATGTGGCAGCAGCTGGCGGTCTGTCTTGGCGGGAACAAATCTGTGTGAAGTGAATGTGAGATTCCCTTTTGTTGTGACAATATAAAATATATTTAAGGGTTTTATATCCTCCCCCGTGATTAAATAATAAGGGAAAATAAACTAAGATATAATTGGTGTAACCACAGTAATATTTATCCACAAAGATAAATCAAGTTATGCGTATAAACAAAAAGGAACCAGCTGTCGTGAACCCGGGAAATTCAAACTACGGTATCTATACCAGGATTCACGACATACTCCGCCACCAGCTATACAAAGTATTTACAATTGTCCCGTCCCGATCATGCATCGCCACAATTGGGAGGAACCCAAAGCAGCCCGACGTGAACGGCCTCTGAGGGGTATCACCTCGGTCCGCTCCAGTAGCAGGAAGGATATTATCGGAGTTCGGCTTGCTGTCGCCATCCACTACCTCTAAATCTATCTCTAGTGAGTATAGCTTAACCACCGGTCTGGTGGTCAAACCGGCTCCTGTTTTTACCTGAACTACCCTACATTCGTGGTCAGGACCACGATGAAGCTTCATTATCCGACCTATACGCCCAAAAAGTCGGGGGCCGTCATCATGTACTAGAACGACGTCCCCAACTTGCGGCGATGCTATCCCTCTTTTTACCATTAAGGGGAGCGTCCGGTTCATACTCGTAAAAGTGCTCAAAACGGCAATATTGCGCAACCCGATATATGGCATCATCACCCATCCCTCTGTCTTCAGTTAAAATCCTGAGGCAATATTCCGTCTGGAAGCATGTTATTTCTGGGCTAGTTTAAAGTTTTCGCGGGTCGCGGGTCGCGCAGACGCGTAGAAAATGCATTATGGGTTTCGGATCTGCAAAAAAAAAAAACGAAAACCATGAATTTTTGGTGAAAATATGACGTTCTTAGATATTTTGCCTAACAGTATCTGGTACTCAACCCTGGTAACAACGAAGGGTGTGGTGGTGGTGGAGAAGAAAGAGCAGTGTGGTCCAAGCCGCGAGAGAGGTAGGGTGCGGCTGGCCGGCTGGCTTGCAACAGCTCTCGTGCCTTAGTACCTCACGTAAGAAAGTTCACTTGTCGGCGCAGTTCTGACGTAACCAAACATGCTACAACAATGTTTCTGGTGTCATTGGAAAGGGCATGAAATTCTCTACAACTCAATGTTGCCATTTTTTTCATTTCTTTCCCATTTCGACACAGCACCCCGAGACATTTGTCACCTAATTTGTACCTAATTGTAAATGCCCTAATTCTACAATTAGATACAAAATGGAAAAAGTATCAACGTACTATTGAAACTACACCTATTGTTAGTACCCCCAATGCATTAAAACAATCAAGCAACAACATTTAAATGAGATTCTGATTTTACAAAAAGTCATAAATTTACACACTAATTCTCACCTAACTCAAAAAATAATTGTCCTAGAGAATTAACATTTTGGAAATTTCTTAGTTGTTAGGTCCCCTATACGTGTACAAAATCTTATGAAATACAGACAAAATCCACTGACACGTTCTAGAGTAAAAGCCGGACGTTCCCCTTAAGTGACGATGTTGCTCCCTGAGTGATATTAAATAATCAGTGCTCCACCTTTTCCACAGGTCATGTGAGAGTTTTGTTACATATCGGAAGCGTTGATTGACGGAATCGTTGTTATGCCACGTATCCTTGAGATCTTCATCCGTGACTTCTCGCCTTGAAAAGGTTTTGATCCGCCGCCCATGAACCAGTTGTGAAGGAGTGATGGGTAGAGGGTCTTCAAGATCACTGTACGTGTAGCCAAGCGGGCGATCATTGACTGTGGCCTCGAGCTCCAGTAATACCGTATTCAGTTCCTCTGAGGTAACCAATGCTCGACTCAGTACCTTCTTCAAGCCAGCCTTTAGGATGCCAATGACCCGTTCCCATATGGCACCGAACCATGGCGCCCTGGCCGGTATAAACCGCCACTCGCACTTGACTTCCGCTAGAGTACCTTTTAACCTTGCATCATCTATCAACTCCCGTAATGTACTGGCTCCGCTAACAAATGTGGTGGCATTATCACTCATCATATTCTCAGGGTAACCCCTCCTGCTACTAAACCTACGGAACGCATGCAAAAATTATTCACAGGAGAGGTTAGACACCGTCTCTACATGGACCGCTCTAGTAACTGCACAGGTGAATAAGACTACATATAATTTACTTACAGTACCCCCTTTCTCTTTTACTGGCAAAGCACCTGTGTAGTCAACCCCCGTTACCTGGAAAGGACTCACTTCCTGAACCCTAAACTCCGGCAATGGAGGGGCCTGTACAGCACGGTATGACGTACCTTGCAATCTCTTGCAGATGATACGTCCCCTTAACCCGTCCAGCCCCAGCGACGTGTCTGGCGCGTCGGCGATGTATGTAACGCACAGCCCCAGCGACGCGTCTGAGGAGTCACCCTAATTGATCCGACCGTAACCTCAGGTGTAGCCACTCGAGAGGACTCAGATTTGTATGGGAACTGTGTACGTATCCCACGCAACCGTGCCGATGGTTGAAAACTCTCAAAGTCCACGTGCGTGCGCGTGAGCGCGCAATAACCTGTTTTTTTGGGTAATTGCCTTCAATTTTTTACTCTTGTAAAATACGTTTTCGAGGGCTCTGTAGGACTATTCTTTAAGCTTTTTGAGCGGTATTTCGTGGTTTTTCCTTCATTCCTAACCCATTCGCTATTGTTTCTGGAATAAAACCATTTTTTGAAAACCGGCCGGGTTCTGGTGAACAAACAATACAAAACTAGCCGGGGCTCCACAGGTTAAGGCTTTCTTTACTATCTGTCTAATCTTGGGGATCCACCATCTTTGCCTTATGTAATTTACAACATAACTAACACCACTATGGTTACACAATTTGTGGCAGTAATTACTAAGGAGAGTGGCTATATGATGTTTATTAGGCAGTGGCGGCTCGTATAAAATAATATGAGGGACTGCTTTCCTATATCAGTAAAATTATGTTATAAACTTAAAACATTACTACTGTACTTACTTTATTCTCTTTGCATACTGTTCAAAAGATAACAATGCTGTAGGTCTTAATTTTGTTTTAATTTCCTATCAATATTTTTGCTAAGTGTCAAATGAGAAAAACTAATGTTTTGCAAACATCTAACTATTTGCCATTATGCTCAATCGACCTATGATTATAATAATAATACAGCATAGCCTAGTTAGAAATAACCAAAAGCCACGATCGAAGCTTTGTAATAATGTAAAGCTTGCAAAACAAACTAACTAAAACAGGGAGGACAAAATATAAAGACAAAATAACTTATAATTCTGACATTTTCAGTATTTTTGCTAAATTATTTGTTCATAAACTAAAGAAGTTCCTTTATAAGCTACGAACATAGCCTACAGTCAGGTAGGCCGAGCTAGAAACATAGAAAATCATCACTGATTGTGAAAAAAGGGAAAATTGTTTAAGTCTTAAATAGGCTAAGGGAATGCCTGCAAGGTGTTTAATAAACTGAATAAAATCGCGTCCCTAGACTAATGGTAGGCCTAGTCTATATAAATCATAAGCGTCCTTCATGCTCATGTATACTAACCAAAATGTATAATAGTCAAATACTAAGAATACTGAAACAAAGCTACGATCGTAGCTAACAGAATGCTATTCATGCACACGCATAAACACTGCATAATATGTCAACACAAGACTGAGGGTGAGGGCTGACGCTGGTGCAGCTCATAGTCTTTTGGTGCCGCCACTGCGGCTGGGAAAACTCTTGTACGGTACTAGATGTTATACTTATGAAATCTGCTTAATTGAGGTTAGAATTTAACAAAAATTAACATAGGAAGCTGCTGAATAGTATACAAAAGCTTAGTATTTTCAAATGTATGTTGTCAAATATTAACCTCCTGTGTCTATCATAATCATCTGCCTGACAGTGCTGTGAGCCAGGGAGGTCTGCAGCTCAACAGCTCTCATGGACGAGCCGCCACTGTATATTAGGGATAAGGATAGGGTACTTGGCGCTATCATGTAAAGCTGACAAGTGTAGCCTACCTCTACAGCGTATCATGCCTCCCTCCATATAGAGGCCTAACTTCTTCACTATATTGCTTGGTGTGCCCTGTCCTTTTGACAAATAGTGGTGTTCCTCAGAGTAAGCTTTTCTCTGAGCTACCTTAATCATGGCTGACTCTGCTGCTCTTAATTCCGGCACCGTCAATTTTTTTTTTTTTTTTTTTTAAGAGACAATGAACGGAGGAAGGACAAACATAGATAAAACAAAAAGGTCCATGTGCCTAAAGGCATCCTCCATTCATAAAATGTTTGTAAGAACTGGATTTAAACTTTTGTAGATTGTAAGTTTGTGGAAAGCAACTCGAGGGAAGTGAATTCCAAAGAGTAGTAGTTCTAGGGATAAATGAATTTTGATAAGCAGAAGTTCTGCATTGTGGAGGAGAAAGTGTAAATTCATGGGCGCTCTCAGTATGCCGGTTTTGCCTGATAGTTCCCTTGTCTTCTCTCTAAGAGTCCTAATAAACCTAAGGACCCATGCCATTACATGCCATGACTTCATATATGAGCCATACCGGTCCCAATTCAATATGGCAGTAGGGGCAACCGGTACTGGCAATGACAGGGTTCCTTCTTGACTCATGTTACAACCCACAGTGGTGTCCCCTCCTATTGAGCCCCCTATTGGGCCATGATTAGGCCATAGCATTATTTTGGTGAGGTAGCCATGTGGGCCCTCCCCACCAAAGCGAAGAAGCAACTAATGACACATAGGAAATCCCTCTGGTGACTAAATCACTGGGGTTGCCCTCCGTGGACACATAATGAAAATGAGCGCCGGGGACTAATGACTTTATCTCATCAACTCTATTCTGAACATAGATAGGCAAAATCTTCTTACTAGACAACCAGCATAGGGTTATCTGGCTGTCCGACCAGAGGTATATATTCTCTATAATCAGCTCGTCCACGTAGGCCTCACATATATAACATGCGAGACGAGCTGCGAGAAGAACAGCAGTCAATTCCATCTTATGTATGGTAAGGGACTTAATAGGCGCCACCTTAGCTTTGGCCATTACTAACCTACTCACCTCATCACCAACCGCATAGGCCGCTACACCATATGCTACTGAGCTAGTGTCACTAAATAGGTGCAGCGTAACCCTCTTTGAATTAGTGACCTGACGGGGAAACATGATACCTGTACTATCTATCATATCGTCATAAATACCCTGCCAGTTAGCTCTCATCTCATCTGGAATGGGTACATCCCACCCACACTCTAATATCCACAAGTCCTGTACGAACCTCCGCGCCCGGATGGTTACCGGTAGCAACACTCCTAGAGGATCGAACACACTCGCGGTTAGACTTAGAGCCTCGCGTTTTGTAACCAATGCAGGGCTACTTCCGCGGCAATTAACATGTAACATATCCTTATCAGTTAGCCACGCAACGCCAAGTACCTTAACCCCGTCTTGTGTAGTCCTGATGTGGCGGCGTCTACGCCGTGGGACCACCTCCCGGAGCTGCCAACCGCGGATGGCTGCCGACAATCCACGGCCGGAGACAAGATCAAAGACCAGTGGAGGACAACCGGATGCCGGCCGTGGGGAGCAGTTTCGGGAGCCAAACCGTCACAACCATTCCCTGCCCCCTCCCTGGGGGCACGGGTCCTTGGAGCGGCTTCGGTCGCGCCGGGAATTTCCACACCTCTCACACCACACTCACACATCACACAGTTTTTCCTACACCGAGAAATGACTCTCCGGCTGTCATTTCTCGAAGACTTCTTCTAGCCGGAGACATTGAGAGCAACCCAAGACCCACCTACACATACATATGTCCAACTTGCTCAAAACCCATCACTTCGAGTCGCCACACTAAGGGTGGTGCTAAGTTCTCTGCAATTCATGCAGGAACTGGACCCACTTCACCTGCACAACACTTGCCTCCAAGAAACACTACACGAACACCTGGACCTGTTCCTCATGCCCCTCCCTCTCCCAGTCAAATCCCTCACCTAAAACCCGTCCACCTCTCCTCCCTAACCCACCTAAGCTTCCCATACCATCCACATCCTCAACTCAACACACCACACCAGATCCTAATCCATTCCAACCCCCATCTCCTGCACCCCAATCCCTACCCCCACCTCACCCATCCCAACCCCCAGCCCCTCTCTCACCCCCACCCCCACCCCCTCCCTCACCCCCACCCTATCCTCGTGCAGCAGCACCCAACATACATCGTGCACATAACATTAACATTCTCCAATTGAACATAGATGGCATCAACACAAAGAAACACGAACTCTCACACTTCATCAAACAACACAACATACACATTGCCATCTTACAAGAAACAAAACTCTGCACAACACAAAAAACACCCACATTTCATGATTTCACCACCATCAGACAAGACCGGGCTGTCGGCGGGGGCGGTGGACTCATCACCCTGGTACACAAAGAAATATCATACATAGTTACCAGTGTACAAACCAAATCCCTCCTCCCCCCAAATGATAACACAACAGAAATACAATCAATTAAAATACGCACTGGCAACAACTCCAACATAACCATCATAAACACATACATCCCTCCCCAAACATCCCCTACAGTACCAAATGAATACAGACCACACTTACAACACATCACAAACACCCCACACACCCCACACATCATCCTGGGTGGTGACTTCAACGCCAAGACGTCGGCCTGGTTTGTCGACAACCCCGACACAGACAGAGGGCTGGTACTACAAAACCAAACTGATAACCTCATCATCCTTAACGACATCCATCAACATACCCATATTCCTCACCAAGCCCTCTATAACCCATCATCTCCAAAAATCACCTTTTGCTCCCCAGAACTCGCCCCCACAACATCCTGGAGGGTGGTCAGAACCTTAGGCTCTGACCACCTCCCGATCATTATCACCACCAAAACCAGACTCACTCCAGCTAGCCACAAACACACATACACCTATTATAAAAGAGCTAACTGGGACGCATTCACAAATGAGACAGAACAACACTTCACAACTCTAAACAGTACACCCATCACTAACATCAACAATGCTGTACACATACTCAATAAAACTATCCAAAACGCTGACAAGAAACACATTCCAAGAGGCAACAGAAAAAGACATAACCCCAACTTCACACAAGAAATTCAAAACCTCATCAGACAACGCGACATACTGAAACACTCCCCAGCACCCCACACACAAGACATCACACAACAAATCCAAGCACTCAACACCCAGACTAACAACAAAATACAAGAACAACAAAAACTAAATTGGAATAACTTCCTACAAACACTTGATCACAAAACAAACCCCAAAAATCTCTACAAAACACTAAACAGCATCACACTTTCCAACAGCAACACAACACAATCACATGCTGCAATCACAACAACAGACTCTACTCCTTCATGTAAACAACAAGCAAACACTCTCATCAATCACTTCTCACATGTCAGCCACCTAAAACCTCCCAAAGACGACCGACGTGCCATCCGACGTAAGAGACAATTCCCCACAGACCCTGACTATACACCCTTCACCAATCACCAGACAAAGCATATCATCAACAATCTCAAGCACTCACCCGCTTGTGGCCTAGACAACATAAGCAACATACACCTCAGACACCTGGGACCACAAGGCATACAAGCACTCACTAACATATCAAACTACAGTTATTCACACAACACAATACCAGACATTTGGAAGCATGGTATCATCACCACATTCCCCAAACCCAACAAAGACCCCACGCTACCCTCCTCGCACCGCCCCATCACACTCCTTTGCTCCCCCTCCAAAGTCATGGAACGCCTAGTATTACAACTAATTACACCCGACCTACCCCTAGCTCCAATACAACATGGCTTTAGGTCACTGCACTCCACAAACACTCTTCTCACAGACCTTACACAAAGAGCTTTTGACGGCATCAACTCAGCTAGACCACCACACAGATCACTATTAGCCACACTCGACATTAGTAAAGCCTTCGATGCCATCCCCCGCCACAACCTAACAAACAAAATCTACAACACAAACATGCACAACAACACAAAAAGGTGGCTGGCCAACTTCTTAGCAGGCAGATGTGCACACGTATCTTTTGCCGGTCAGTCATCTAAAATCAGAAACTTTCCAAACGAAGTCCCACAAGGATCCGTCCTATCGCCCGCACTCTTCAATCTGTACATGCACGATATAACTACACCCAATACGGCCCAAATAAACTTAGCCTCCTATGCAGATGACATAACACTCACATGCACACACCATGACCCAAAAAGAGCAATACATCTCCTTCAACCCTATCTCAACACACTACATGGCTGGTGCACTACAAACAGACTTAATCTAGCCCCAGCCAAATCCACCGCAACCCTGCTCACAAGCTGGACAGGAGAACACGAATACATCCCTCAACTCACCATAAACAACACACCCCTAACACATACACACACACCCAAAATCCTAGGCGTAACATATGATACTCATATGACATTCAAACAGCACACCACAAACATTAAAAAGAAACTGACACCCAGACTTAACGCCCTCAGGTCACTTGCTCACAAAAAATTTGGACACAACAAAGAAACTACCACCACAGTAATTATAAACAATACATAAGATCAGTGATGGAATATGCAAGCCCAGCCTGGGCTTCTAATCTAGCTGAAACACATCATAAGACCTTACAGACTATTCAAAACAAAGCCCTGAAGATCATTACAGGCTGCACAGCTACTGCACCCACAGATCACCTACATCAAGAAACCAAAATCCTCAAAGTCAAAGACCATCTGGACATGAGAGGTACTCAATTCCTGGCAGCAGCCTCCACGAACCAAGACCACCCACTAAACTACATGGCAACACATCCACAGACACCAAGAAATATCAAAACAACACCCAGCACACGGTATCACACACAATTACTGTCCTCTCTCCCTCCCTGCCCACCCCGAACCAACTTCCAGAAGTACATCCATACTCATATCTCTCGCCGATCCATCCACTCACTCACACAAAACGCAGCTGCAAGCACGACCTCCTGAAATCCATCCTTCCGAATCCTCCCTTCCTCGCGAGGACAGAGTCCACCTGGCCAGGCTGAGATGCGGACACCATCCAGCTCTCCTGAGCTATCAGAAGAGACTGGATGACTCCGTTGTCGACGCCTGCCCGGGATGTAACACAGCACCCCATACCATTAAACACATCATAGAAGACTGCATTTCACACAACCACTTACGCCAACAACACAATCTACACTCAATGAGAGCTCTGTGGGAAAGCCCGATCGTGGCCATGGCCTTCCTCAGGGACTCGGGGCTGTTCGGCCAGGCAGCTTAGGGACCAACAACAACAACAACCCCGTCTTGTTTGGCGGAAGCTATACCCTTCAGGTGCAATAGTTCCCGCAAGCTCTCATTATTTGTGACCCACTCACGTAAAGACAGGTTAGTGCTGGAAAATATTCTACGGGCATCCCAACATTGTTGTTGCAAATCACTTACATCATCACCAGTCCCCTGCAAGTTATCAATATACAACCCCCTTTTTAGCTTATTAACTACCTCACTGTTCTCCTGTATCATAGACAGGTGTTTTTAAATGGTAGCATTAAGGAGGAACTGGGAACAGGTGGCCCCGAACAGACCTGCACGGAACCGGTAGACAATGTAAGGACTTGCAACATCCAAGGGATCAACGGGCCACAGAAACCTAGTAGCATCCCTATCCTTCTCACTCAATTCCACCATGAGAAATGCTTTCTCAATATCACTCACCCAGGCAAACTGATGGCATCTAAAGCGTAGAAGTACCTGGGTGAGGTCAGCCACTAGCGATGGACCTGTATGGAGACAGTCATTCAGACTGAACGCCCTCTCGTCCATCCTAGCGGAACAGTCAAACACTATCCGTACAGGCGTAGTAACACTATCTTTAGTAATACCATGGTGAGCTAAGTAGTGAATGGGATGACCAGCTTGATTCCTGTTTTCTACCCTTTCAATAAACCCCCTTTCTACCTGATCATCCAGAACCTTTGTATACTGTTGACAGTAGCTGGGATCTTTTATAAATTTATGCTGCAATCCTCTCATTCTGCCCAGGGCTAACTTAAAGTTATCAGGTAATTTATCTATGTTATTTCTGTTACGCTGGCCAGCTTGCCAGAATGCACTCGTAACTCGCTAGCGCTCGCCAGGGCAGTGATATGGGCTACAATAATCGTAGAACGATGTTCTTTCTTTCATAGAGTTCATGTTGTCACAGACAGATCAGTGGTGGTCTCTTTCTTGTCTGTGACACTTGGAAGTATTTTATATCATTGCTAGAATATAAGATGCATTGTGTGAAGTTGTAAGGAGAAAGAGAGTGAGCAGCGAGGTGGTAGTGTGTGCGTGTGTATGTACGTATGCCTCCCGCGCTCGGAGGAGTCTCCCACGCCCGTGATTGGCCGGCGGGCCTGTCTACGTCATAGGATGTTTTTTTTTTTTTTTTTTCTGTGATTGAGGGAGGCAAAAGGCAGAACTGCCTATAGCGAGTGCCTCCCCCATAGTTGAAAAAGTGACAGGGCCAAAATCAAGGGACGTTCGAGCCAAAATACCTGGACACACTGAGCTTGAAGCAATTTAAGTCATAGGAAGAGGGAAAGACTGATTCTGGGAGAGAGTTCCAGAGCTCAGCTGTTGAGTAGAAGAAAGTTTGAGAGTAACGTTTCACGCTTGCTCTTCATGACGTAGTCGTCTGTGATTGGAGGCCGCTGTCCTGGGACGGTGGTGCGGGCTCCTGCCCTCGTGTCTCCTTCAGAGCTTGGCACAGCATGCTTGGTCCTACATTTCCTTTGCAATCTGTCCCCCATATAACCCCCTGTACTACTTTCTCTCTGAACTTCTTCGTTTTCATACTTCTCTCTTTATTCAATTACTTATCCCTTCTGGTTCTGCATACGACTTCCATAGTCGGCCAGTCGTATTACCAGCACCACCTCTCACATTTATGTTTGCACTAGTTTTAGGGATTATTAGAGTCATGTCATAGTCATATGGTAGCCTAATGTTGGGGTGCTTCTAATTATTGAGCTGTTCTTTCCCATTATTTAATGCTAGACAGTGGAAGGTATCTTTGGTCGTTGTCTGAGTTATGTATGTGGCAAGTCAGAGCCTGTACAACATCGACGAAGCTAGCTAGCCTGTAACCCTTGTGCATATTTTCCTTTGCGAGTGTAGCAGTATACAGGTGAAGGGTTTTTGCCTATACTTATCTGTATGCTTGCTGCCTCATTTTGTTGACCTTAGTGGAGCGCCAGGGCAAGACCAGATACTAGAGATCTGGACTTACCAAGAGAGCCTCCAAGTCACTTACCGTAACATAAGGGAAATCCATTCAAGGGGAGACACTAGGCTACGAGCATGCTTGCGCTCTGCCTAGTTTCCTAGTACCTTTTATGCCACTGCTAGACTTTATTAGTGAGGAAGACAGCATTGTGTTTATTAACCCTTAACTGGCGGCGCACATCATATGTCGAGTGAAAGAAATTTGGACTATGTGGCGTCTCACAACATAAGTCGTGTGGCATTTTCAGCACGTAATGTTGCTGAGAGAGAGAGACAAGTGGTGCCAGGAGAGTAGCGAGCGTATGACTGCTCCAGACCACCGCGGTGGACCAACTGACATGAATCCCACCCTCCTCCACCCTCTCACACTCGCTACACAGTGAATTGTTTAGGGAAAGTACCGAATTACATGGTTTTTGCACTCGAGTTGCGCGATTGTTGCAAGAAAACTAGCGGTCATACAAGGATCGTTGGGGTGTCATTGGAAAGCTCTGTTTATGCCCTTTCAGGAATAGATACTTGTTTTACGCTCTGGGTCTTATTTAGGCATGAAAATGATCACGTAAACAGCCCTATTTTGGGTAAAAAGACCCCGCTGGTGGCTACATATTATTTATCGCCTAGGCCGCTCGTTAGGTGTTAACTTTCATTGTGTATGCTTTAGGAATTATTCACGCCTTATTTTAGCCTTGGTTGATGCATAGTGCACAACCCAGTTAGGCTGTTACGTTGGCTAAGGAAGTACTGTTTCTGAGTGGTTATTATTAGTGCTGTCACAGAGTTGTTGCACTCCCTCGTTATATAAATGTATCCTACTTATTGGTGTATTTAAGATACACGCTTTGGTGTCCTGCCCCTGCATTATTTCTGTTCTATATTAACGAGCATCTTAGAGCATCAGACCTTTTCAGAAGATTCCTTATCTGATTGCTGTAGGACTAGACTATCAGTGTTTTCATAGAGCATTGAAGAGTTTAGTGTTGAGTACAGACTCCCACTAAAGTTAACGTAAACATTTATTCCTTTATTAAATCTTATATAGTTTATTCAAGCATAGTTATTATTTAAGAGCATTTTCGTAACGTAAGTACTCCTGTTGTGAGTTGGCTTTGCCGTCACCGGAAAGCCTTTGTAAAAGTGCATTAAAACCCAGTTAATTAATACCCCGTTATCTAGTAGATTAACTCTGGAGGGTTTTAAGTGTTTTTGTTCACCGGCGTAATAGTTCGAGGGTTTGGAATTAGCGTACCGTTGTAATAGATATAACAAATGGCCGTTGTTGCAGATATAGCCTATCATCTAGTCCATTATTAAGTGCCCTTGTTTATTTCGTAGTGCCGGTCGTAACAAATGGCGACCTTAGACCAGAACTGAATATTGCATTTTTATTTTTTTGGAGAAATCTTATTGCCATTTGGGGTTGAATTTATTTCTCGCATTGTTGGCAGTAGACATTGTTTTGAGGATACATAGAACTTGCTGGAGTAATTGGTGACCTAGTTTTGCACTCAAGAACATCTTCGAATATTTTTTGGTGAATAAAGCTACGCAAGAGTTTGGCTACTTTTCTCTTGACTGAGATTTTTTTTTTTTTACTCCATCATGTCACTGGACGGGTCTGAGTATAGTGAGGGCACAGTGCGAGAGGCAGGCGAGGAGGTGGAGAAGGTGGAGTTGTTAAGCGGCGTTCGGGTGGTGAACAATGAGGAGGATGCTCGGATATTTTTGGAGGAGCCTGTGTCAGCGGATCGTGTGTCGGGGCTAGACCGGTACGGACTGCAGTGTGTAGCCACGGTCTTAGGGTTTCCCGGAACTAGCGGTTTGTCGAGAAGTGAGCTGGTTGCCTGTGTGCTGGGGGGGGTGCATGGGGGTTCGGGTGAAGCGGGAGCTGGGGCACCTTTGGCCCAGCCCCCATTCCACTCGACTCCTACCATGGCGCCCCCTCGGGCTCCGGAGCCGGGTACGTTCCCGCAGGCCGATGCCCACTGGCGGTTGGGTATGCCTCTAGGTGATTTACGGGGTGAGTCCCCAATAGTAGCACTCCCTCCTCAGGGTTTTTCTTCCGAGATGTTGTTTCGGCTCGAGCTCGCCAAACTTGAGCAGCAGTCGGAGTTTAAGAAGCATGAGGCTGAGCTCGAGCAGCGGCAGCGAGAGGCTGAGCTCAGGCAGCAGCAGCAGCAGCGAGAGGCTGAGCTCAGGCAGCAGCAGCAGGAGCGAGAGTCTGAGCGCAAGTTTGAGTCTGAGAGGTATTGTGCCGATGTTGACCTAGAAAAAACTCGTGTAGAGGTGACGAGGAACCGGGTCGTCCAGGGGGGTCGAGCCCATGACCAGTCCCTGTCGCATCTACTTAAGTTGGTTCCAGTGTTTGATGAGTTAGGAGTTACAGAATGTTTTCTCCGGTTCGAAAAAAAGTACCAGGAGCACCAATGGCCCGAGGAGAAGTGGGCAGCCCTTGTTTCTTCACGATTGACGGGGAAAGCACTCAAGGCGTACGATGCTTTGCCCCTAGATTTCTGTGTGAATTACGAGTTGTTGAAAGAGGCTGTCCTGAGAGCGTATGAGCTACAGCCAGAGACCTATAGGCTGTAGTTTAGGGCGGTTCCAAAAAGAAAGGAGAGTACTTTCCAGGAACACGCTAGAGAGCTGTCAGATGCATTTGAAAATTGGTTAAGGTCGGAGAAGGCAACAATTTGGTTCAGTAAAACAACTAGTGTTGCTGGAACAATTTTTTAAATGTACTGGCAGTGACTTGACTCTTAACCTTAAAGAAAAGCAACCAAAAACTCTGCAGAAGGCGGCTGAGCTGGCTGACCTTAGGTTGGCATTGATTTATGGGTGCGGGTCTGCACAGAGAGCTGAGGCAGGTAACCGGGGGCGTACCACTCCACCCCCCCGAATTAATGACAACAACTAATTATCCATTCAAGCGTACTGTTGCCAATTATGATCCCAAGTCGAAACCCTTCCCGTTTAAGAAAGGCCAGGGCCTTTCCTCACCTCAGAGGAAGTCCAAGAGTGAAGTGGAGTGTTTCAAGTGTCATGAGAAGGGGCATATTGCGCACTCATGTCCGAGCACACCGCCTACAGCAGTGGTGTCACTAGTGAGCAACATTGGCGTTTCTTTGAGGTCTTCCGCGTTTGCCCGGGGTAAACAGTCGGTTGCGAAGTCATCGTCGGTGCAGAAGCAGCAGGAGGGCTCGTCACCCGTCCGTGATGCTTTTTGTGGTCATAGGGGGCACGGCATTGTGAGGTGGGCTGGTGTGAAGCATAGGCTTGAGTTGTTGCGTGATACGGGCGCTTCCCAGACACTTGTTAAGAATTTCACTGGCAAGCCTATTAACGTGGCTCGGGTTGTGGTGGTTCAAGGCATCAATGCTACGCGGTCTTACCCGCTGGTCAGAATGGAGCTTGAGGTGGACGGTGTGACACGGGAGTTGGATGTGGGTGTGGTGGAGAAGTTCCCAGTTGAGGGGGTCGACCTCCTTCTCGGCAATGACTTTGCGGTGCCCAATTCCGAGGTTCCACCCTTAGTCGTTGCCGAGAGGGCGGCCGACACGAGTAGGGAGGGGCAAGAGGGGCTCGAGAGATTTCAGTCCACTCAGGTGTCGCAGCCTAGTACCCAAGTTCCAGACCAGCGGAGGAAGGGTCGGAAGGAGAAAGTCGAGGCTGGTGGTCGGGTTGAGAGTTTGGACCCAGCGACACTCCTTGGTGACTCGGTAGTTGCACCCAAATTAAGCTCCGGAGTGGCCCCAGGACCTGTCCCCCCTAGTGACACGGTAGGGCGTGATGGCACTCCGCGACAGAGTAGTTCCCAGGGACAACAAGAAGATCTTAGTCTTGAGAGTTGTGGAAACGAGGCTATTGAACTCGAGGACGGGGAATCATGTCATGTGAACCTGTTAAAGGAGTTTGTGAGGCAACCACCAGAGCAGCCTACTGTCCCTGTTGGTCTGCAGCGGCCAAGGTGGAGAAGGAGAGGGGGGCAGTGGGGCACAGGTGGAGGAGAGTTGGGATTGTCATGTCTCGGCGGAGCAGTGGGCGGGGGACACGAGCCAGGTGGCTGTGGAAGCGCTAGAGCACCTGCCTGAGCAGCAGTGTGCAGCGCTCCAGCCCCTGCTCGGTTCATACCCCACTGTTTGTGCCGAGCACCCAGGCCTCACAACTCATGCGGGGCACGAGGTTCCGCTGGCAGGTCACTTGAGTGTGAGTAGACCGTTGGCCTCGTTGTTTCAGTGGTTCAAGGTGGGCGACGAGGCTTTGGCATGGTTGTCAGGTCAGGGTCGACCCATGGCTGCTAAGGGTGGTGGTCAGAATCAGGACATTGAGCAGATTGGTGAGGTTGGCTGTGGAGTGGATGCGCCCGGTCGTCGCATAGCCTCCCAATGCTGCTCTAGTAAGGTGCAACAGCCCTACCATAGATCGACTGTATCTGGCCATGTCGCTGAAGGTACTGATGCTGCGCAGGCAGATGTAATCGCAAGGAATGCGGGGTTGCGCATGTACGGTATCGGCGGGGGAGCATTAGCATTTATGAACTGTGGGAGTGACTGCACAGGTGATACAGATTGTCCCTCTCATGACCTGGCTGTTCTAGGGACAAAGGTGGAGGAGGAGGGAGGCTATAGTGTAGAAACTGTGGTCTCGGCTGGGTTGTGGGAGGGCATTGAGCATGTTGTTCGTCGAGATAAGTTGCAACCTCTTGCTCCTAAGCGCCAAGAGAAGTTGTTTACTAGGCTGTGGCAGTACATCCGCATGTTTGTTGATTCTCCAGGCCTGATGTACGGGGTAGAATCCAACATGGAAGCTGGAGACAGTGCAATGCTCAAATTGGCTCCCTACCGTATAAATCCTGCTCAACAGCCTGTCGTGAAAGCAGAGCTAGACTACATGTGGAAAAAGGGTCTGGGGGATAAGGGATATCGTGAGTGGTCGTTGCCAGTAACTTTGCAATCTGAGTTAAGTGGCAAGATCAGTGTGTGTGTTGATTGTAAGAGTGTGTGTGCATTATCCCTGACAGACGCCTATACCTTACCTAGAGTTGACGACACCATAGACCGCATCGGGGCTGCCTCGGCTATCACGAAGGTAGAACTAGTGAAAGGTTATTGGCAGGTCCCTTTGCCGGAGAGAGCGAAGAGAAGTGCCAGTAGTCTTGTGATGAACTGGGCAGTTTATCAGTGCCAGGTGTTGTTTTGCTGCCGAAACACAAGTTGGATGTGTGGCATGTTAAGGGCACTGATAATGTTGTGGCTGATTGTTTGTCACGGGAGGGAATGTCTTAAGGAGCACCCTCGCCGTACAGTCAGTGTGTGTTTGAGAGTGGAGAAAAATTAGGCTTGCCCCTGTAGTGCAAAGCCGCCAAAAACACTATTAAAAAATATAAAAACCTCACATAAAAACTCTTTCTTTTTGATAGTATATAAGTGCAGTATATCACACAAGCATCTAAGACACTCTGAGTTGTTGTCTTAGTAGGCTAGGCTTGGTGAAGCTTGCTCGTTGAGCGTGATATAATTATTATGATGTTATTACTTTGGGGAAGTGTGTGCATATTTTTTTTTATAATGCAGTGTTTTATGTTGTGATCGTGCCTTGTTTTCACAACTTGGGAGAGTAGCTAGGTGATGCGGGGTTGGTGGGCATTCTGTCTGGTCAGATGTGGAGTTCACCTGAGGCTGAAACATCCCACATCTTGGGCGGAGTGTTACGCTGGCCAGCTTGCCAGAATGCACTCGCAACTCGCTAGCGCTCGCCAGGGCAGTGATATGGGCTACAATAATCGTAGAACGATATTCTTTCTTTCATAGAGTTCATGTTGTCACAGACAGATCAGTGGTGGTCTTTATTCTTGTCTGTGACACTTGGAAGTATTTTATATCATTGCTAGAATATAAGATGCATTGTGTGAAGTTGTAAGGAGAAAGAGAGCGAGCAGCGAGGTGGTAGTGTGTGCGTGTGTATGTACGTATACCTCCCGCGCTCGGAGGAGTCTCCCACGCCCGTGATTGGCCGGCGGGCCTGTCTACGTCATAGGACGCTTGCTCTTCATGACGTAGTCGTCTGTGATTGGAGGCCGCTGTCCTGGGACAGTGGTGCGGGCTCCTGCCCTCGTGTCTCCTTCAGAGCATGGCACAGCGTGCTTGGTCCTACATGTCCTTTGCAATCTGTCCCCATATAACCCCCTGTACTACTTTCTCTCTCTCTCTGAACTTCTTCGTTTTCATACTTCTCTCTTTATTCAATTACTTATCCCTTCTGGTTCTGCATACGACTTCCATAGTCGGCCAGTCGTATTACCAGCACCAGCTCTCACAAATATGTTTGCATTAGTTTTAGGGATTATTGGAGTCATAGTCATATGGTAGCCTAGTGTTGGGGTGCTTCTATTTATTGAGCTGTTCTTTCCCATTATTTAATGCTAGACAGTGGAAGGTATCTTTGGTCGTTGTCTGAGTTATGTATGTGGCAAGTGAGACCCTGTACAACATCGACGAAGCTAGCTAGCCTGTAACCCTTGTGCATATTTTCCTTTGCGAGTGTAGCAGTATACAGGTGAAGGGCTTTTGCCTATACTTATCTGTATGCTTGCTGCCTCATTTTGTTGAACTTTGTGGAGCGCCAGGGCAAGACCAGATACTAGAGATCTGGACTTACCAAGAGAGCCTCCAAGTCACTTAACATAACATAAGGAAAATCCGTTCAAGGGGAGACAGTAGGCTACGAGCATGCTTGCGCTCTGCCTAGTTTCCTAGTACCTTTTATGCCACTGCTAGACTTTATTAGTGAGGAAGACAGCATTGTGTTTATTAACTTTCATTGTGTATGCTTTAGGAATTATTCACGCCTTATTTTAGCCTTGGTTGATGCATAGTGCACTGTTTGGCTGTTACGTTGGCTAAGGAAGTACTGTTTCTGAGTGGTTATTATTAGTGCTGTCACAGAGTTGTTACACTCCCTCGTTATATATATGTATCCTACTTATTGGTGTATTTAAGATACACGCTTTGGTGTCCTGCCCCTGCATTATTTCTGTTGTTACGATCCAGGTTCTCAAAGACACAGGGCTCTTCAACATTGGACTAGATAATGGCAAAATGCAACAACGGTAACACTAGATCCAACCCCTGCCTTAAACACTGGAAAACAAAACACCATTACCGCCCTGAGTCGTGCCTGGACAACGCGGTATCCTATGACTCGGTAACTGGTGCACACACACTAGGCTGACGCTCGATGAAACAGCCTATTCTCAAACAGTAAAAGATTACTCGATTAGGTTACACAAAGAAAAGATAGTTAATGTGATTAATTAACGTTACAGTAGATACTCAAATAACTGGCACTCCTGTATTAAAGAAAGTGCAATGCTAGTCCTGCAACATCAACTGGAAACTTCTGAAATAAGTCTGATGCTGGGAAGATGTTCGTAAAGAATCTTGAACAATTATAATGCAGAATACGGGTCACAATAAATACTAGGACATATAGTAATAATAGGCAGGCGAATAATAAAGACTGCGCAAAGGTAGTAATGCTCGACAACTAAAGAAATGCTTCGTGACACAACGCAACAGCCTACTAGGGTTGTGCAACTCAACAACAACCTCGGCTCAAAAGTGCAGTGAATAATAATGGTGCATACATATAATAATGGGGGCTTATCTCTAACCAGTGTCTGCTCAGTTAATAAAGTCTAGCTGGGGTATCAAGGCAGGGCAACAATGGGGGAGCATGCGGCTTGTAGCCTAACGTTGTCCGAAGGTGGTATAATGACGATTACTTTATATGACGGGGATGCTCTCTTGATAAATCTAGGTCTCTAGTACCTAGTTCTATCCTGGCGATCCCTCAGAAGTCAACACAAAGAGGCAGCACTATGTTGTGAGGGATAGGCTATGGCCCTCTCACACCACAGCGCTGTGCTCGCAAAGTAAACCCACCCGAAGACAACTTAGGCTCCCACAGTACCTGTCGATGTCGTGCAGG
The DNA here is from genome assembly GCA_032716605.1 of Paralithodes platypus. Lineage (NCBI taxonomy): Eukaryota > Metazoa > Arthropoda > Malacostraca > Decapoda > Lithodidae > Paralithodes > Paralithodes platypus. The sequence goes on from CM064525.1 coordinate 29,587,463, forward strand.
GCTTAGCTAACACTGCACACATCGGAGACAACGACACAGTAACCTTACCCCTAGTCTAGCTTTAGATAACCAAGCAGAATCACTCAACACCTTGCCAGGGAGACATATACCGGTCTACAACCTTCCCGAGAGAGGACACATACGGAAAAGTCCGTCTCTCCAAACCTCAATAAAGCCTAATACATGGAAATCTCTGAGAGCTTCGCGTACAATACGACTGGTCGACGGTGAACGTGTATGCTGAAACCAGAAGGGATGTTGAGTTTAATAAAGATTAGAGAATGAGAAAGGAGAAGTCGAGAGAGAAATAGTATGCAAAGTGGCGAATATGGGGGACAGAATTGCAAAGGATGTAGGCGATACGCGTGTCAGGCAAGCTCTGAGCTGGTAAAGAACACGAGGCCGCGATGGGAAGGGACTAGTTGACCACCCGGCCGCCAACGCCGTCAGCGCCCAAGCGAGCCGCGTCATAGCTCACCCCGCTGCCAGGTGTACTCCCTCACCCTCTCTCGCTCGCCTCCCACACAAGCAACATTTATATTATAGCGAATATAAAATATAAGGCGCGGTCACAGACCAAAACAAAGACCATTTCTAGACTGTCTGTGGCAACATGACACTAATTACATAAAGCAGATCATTCTAGGACAACTGTAGCCCATCCCACCATCCTGGCGAGCGCTAGCGAGCTGCAATGCCCCACGCAACCATTCTGCTAACGCCGGGAGGCATCACACCCCCCCCAAGATATGGGACACTCAACCATGAGCCCATATCTGAACAGGCAGAATGTCGCTAGAATCTGCCACTCCTAACCACTAATTCATAACATTGTGCTCCCAGAGCGAGCTTTAAGAAGCACAGCCTACTGAGGGAAAATCATCTGCACTCAATACTCAGCTACAATATTATCTTAAAATTAATTATAAAAAAGAAAGTTTTTATTTAATTTTTCATATTTTATTTTAATGTTGTTTTTGGCGGCTACTATAGATGTAGCCTAATTTTCTTCTAATCAAAGCCAACAACTCCTGCCCTGCGACCCTACGCTGATGCTACATACGCGAGCCAACAAGCACCAGCGCAAAAATACACCGCGAGCCAAGACAGGAGGCTATACCAACATACTGTGGTAGCCTACCCCGGATCCTCCACCCGCGACAAACAGTCCGCAATCACATTCTCACAACCGGCAATATGGCGAATGTCAAAGTTGTACTCTTGCAACATGAGCGACCATCTGGTCAGCCTCATATTCCGGTTGTGGAATTGATTGAGGAATTTAAGCGGGTGGTGGTCGGTATACACTACCACGACTGGCCCATAGGCAGGAACATAGACCTCAAAGTGTCTGAGCGCTAACACGATTGCCAGCAGTTCCTTTTCAACAACCGAATAGTTTTTCTGTGCTGAATTAAATTTCTTTGAAAAGAAACTGACTGGATGCTCAAGACCTTCCTCGTCTGTCTGCAAAAGTACGGCACCAGCCCCTACTCCGCTGGCATCGGTCGCCAACTGAAATGGTCGTTCAAAGTCCGGGGCCCTGAGGATAGGGTGAGTGCATAAAAGGTGTTTAACTACTCGAAACGCCTGCTCACACTCAGGTGCCCAGCGGAACTTTTTATCTTTGGCTAGTAGATCTGTCAAAGGAGCTAACACAGTAGAATAGCCTCTTATAAAGCAGCGGTAATACCCAATCATGCCCAAAAATCTCATGATCTGCCGGTTGGTGGTCGGCCTGGGGAACAAGTCGATAGCCTGTATCTTCTGTTGGGGCGGGCTCACCTGCCCTAACCCAACCACAAACCCCAGATACTGCACCGTGGCTTGCACAAAGTCACACTTGCCCAGATTAACCACCAAGCCTACTTTACTAAGTTGACTAAATAAGGCTTCTATGTGCTCACAGTGACTTTGGAAATCGTTGTCATAAATTATCACGTCATCAAGGTAGACAGTACAGTTTGGGATGTCTGCTACGATGTCGTTCATTAAGCTCTGGAAAGTAGCCGGTGCATTTTTCAGACCATATGGCATCACATTGCAACGGTAAGTACTGCCATCCACCACAAACCCGCACACCTCTTTAGCCCGCTCAGACAGTGGTACTTGCCAGTAGCCTTTGACGAGGTCTACCTTGGTCAAGTACCTTGCTTTCCTGATCTTATCCACTGTCATCCACCCGGGGAAGAGGATATGCATTGGTGGGGGTCAACCCGTTCAACCGCCTAAAGTCAATGCAGAACCGAACTTTTCCATCAGGTTTGGGCTGCAGAGTGACAGGAGAAGTCCACCGTACTGCCCCCTTCTCGATCAAGCCTCTCGCCAGCATATACTCCAGCTCATCCCTGAGAGCTGGGAGTTTAACCCGGGAGCTGCGGGGAGACTCTTAAGAGTTCCCCCGGCGCACTGCGGGGAGACTCTTAAGAGTCAGAGAAAAAAAAAATCAACTTTTGACATCGAAAAAAAAAAAAAAATTTATATTTTATTTTTTTATTTTTATTTTATTTTTTGGCCCCTGGGCCATGCAAAATCTCAGTCCTCTACCTCCCCTCCTTCCCCACTTTCCTCCTCCTTCAGTTATCACCTATTTTTCCCTGTTATTCCCTTATTCTGAGGTATATTTTCGTGCTAACATTAGAAATCCGATTGGAGGGTGTGGTCATCACTGATAGCAAGCGAGTGCAAGAGAGAGAGAGAGAGTATCGATCGACTGTGTCTCAGTGGCCTTGGGGGAAATTGGCGGGAAAGCAGATTGCCTCACCCATACATTATACAACTCGCGGGCTATATCTCCGATTTTGACCATCCAAACGCTGTTTTCACTCGTTTTATTGTTGTTTCAGGTTAATACCTTTATAATCAACCCATAATAGGCGCATATGGATAAGTATTAATGCTATTAATGGCACAATGAATATTTTAGTGACGGAAACACCTCAAATACGTCAGCACAGGGGGACGTTTCCAATTACCCCCATGCGCACTTCAGAGGTTAATGGGTGGCACCCGATAAGGTATCGACTTGAAGGGGGGGTGCTCTCCTACATCGACATCATGCACCACTTGAGTAGTGAGGCCTGGGTGCTCGGCAAATACAGTGGGGTATGAATCGAACAGGCGCTGCACTGCCACCTGCTGTTCCTCCGCCAGAGCATCATGCGCACATTGGCTCGAATTCCCCGCCCACTGATCAGCCAAGACATGACAATCCCAGTTATCATCCACCTGATCATTGCTGCCCCCCTCTCCTTCTCCACCATGACCGCAGCAGGTCAACACAGGGACAGCTAGTGACACAGGTGGGCGCCTCACATACTCCTTCAACAAATTAATGTGGCATAGTTGGTTACGCTTCTTCCGGTCTGGAGTGGCAACGAGGTAATCTAGATCGGAGATCTTTGACACCACCCGATAAGGCCCAGCGTACTTGGCAGCCAGAGGATGACCTGCCAAAGGCAACAGGACCAACACCTCTTGACCTACCTGAAACTCCCGGAGTTTCGCCTTAGTATCGTACCTGTCCTTCATACGGGCCTGCGAACTCACCAAATTACGCCCCCCCGGCCAGCTCCAGACTTCTAAGCATTCTCTCTCTGCTCTCGAGGACGTATCTCAACATAGAACATGGCTTAGCGGTACCCTCCCAAATCTCCTTCACCATGTGGAGAGGGCCCCTCAACTGATGCCCGAAAACAAGCTCATTCGGACTGAAACCGAGACTCTCTCCAGGTACTTCTCTTGCCGCGAACAAAACATACGGCAGACCAAGGTCCCAATCCTTTCCGTTCTCTGCGCAATAACATCGAAGCATGCTTTTCAGCGTGGCGTGCCACCTCTCCAGCACCCCTTGACTCTCCGGGTGATACGCAGAAGAGACGACAGTGCTGATGCCATGCTGAATCATAGTTTGTTTGAACAGATTAGAGGTAAAATTAGAACCTTGGTCCGATTGCACCTCTTGCGGGTAACCATACCGCGAGCAATACAAGAGCAGGTTCCGGACAACAATTTTCGCCGTGCCATTTCTCATTGGATATGCATCAGGATAACGAGTGGCCACATCCATGATAGTTAATAGAAATTTATTACCGGCACTAGTAGGGGTTAGGGGTCCAACCATATCAATGATGACCTTACTGAAGGGCGGTCCACTGACAGGAATGGGGTGCAACGGGGCTCTCGGAATTGTTTGGTTAGGTTTTCCAACCCTCTGGCACGTATGACACCTTGCTATCCAGGTTACCACCTGCCCCTTCAACCCCGGCCACCAAAACAATTTTTCTAAAGCCGCCACCGTTTTTCTCACCCCTAGATCTCCTGCCAGTGGTATGTCATGCGCCAACCTCAGTAGGCTATCCCTGCATTCCCGTGGCACCACCAACTGGTCCACTACTCCGGACCCCTCTTGCCAACTACGTTTAGGGTCTTGAAAACGCCTATAGAGGATGCCTTCTAAATAAAAAAAATCTCCTGGCTGTGCATCACCGTCCTCGTCGAGCTCTACAGCTCCATTAGCACACGTTTGGAGCTCAGGGTCTTCTAGTTGCAACCGACGTATATCTGAAGGTGCCAAGCGATCTAACTGCTTCCGGAGCAATGCATGACCTTCCCCGATACTGGGCTGCTCCCTCTGTCTCTCTCGATGTACATAACGTTGCTGTCGTGGAGACTCGTCATGCCCAGCCTCGTCACTCTCGATGACAGGCCCAGGGGCTACTCCAGAATTAAGTAATGGTGCTAATACTGAATCACCCAGGAGAGCCGCCGAGTCAAAACTCTTAAAACCAACTCCAGCTTTAGCCTCCTCCTGTTGATCGTTCCTCCGCTGGTCTGAAGACGGAGGACTAGGCTGTGACACTTTAGCTGCCCGAGCTCGGGTGACAACACACGCCATGGGTTGTGTCTGGCACCACTCGACCCACTCTTGCTCTTCCCTACTCACGTCGGCCGGCCTCTCGGCAACGACTAAGGGTAGAACCTCAGAAGCGGGCATTGCAAAGTCGTTGCCGAGAAGAAGGTCGACGCCCTCCACTGGCAGTTTCTCCACAATCCCGACATCCAATTCACGTGCCACACCATCCACCTCCAACTCCAACCGCACCAGCGGGTATGACCGAGTTGCATTAATACCCTGCACCACCACCCGAGCCGCGTTTATAGGGTAGCCAGTCAAGTTTTTCATCAGAGTCTGGGAAGCACCTGTATCACGCAAGACCTCTACTCCATGCTTGCCCACATCACGCAACCCCGCCCTCTATGGTCGCAAAAAACATCCTGAGCAGGGTTCGAGCCTCCCAGGTGCTTCTGCATTGGCTGTGCCTCAGCCTCTGACGAACTGCCCCGGGCAAACTCAGATGACTTCGGAGACACACCAATGTTGTAGGCCAAAGACACAGCTGCTGTAGGTGGTTTGTTAGGACAGACTCTTGCAAAGTGCCCCTTTTTATGACAATGATAACACTCCAACTCCCCTTTGGGCTTCCCTTGGTACTGGGAAGGGCCCGGCCCCTTCTTAAACGGGACGGTGCTAGTCTTGTGGTCAGTCTTGGTATCATGGCTCTTGTACTTGTTTGCATAACGTATACCACTAACTCGGGGGGGTGGGGTATCACGCCCCTTGTTACCTGCCTCACTACGCTGGGCAGACCCGCACCCACGAATTAGTGATAGCCGGAGGTCAGCCATCTCAGCTGCCTCCTGTAGAGTTTTTGGTTGCTTTTCTTTCAGTTTTAACTTCAGGTCGCCGCCCGTGCATTTGAAAACTGCTCTAAAAGCACCAACTGTTTAATGTCGTCAAACGTAGTAGCTTTCTCCGACCTCAACCAATTCCCAAAAGCATCGGACAGCTCCCGGGCATGTTCCAAAAAGGTGCTCTCCCGACCCTTGGTAACACCCCGGAACTTCAACCTGTACGTCTCTGGTTGTAGTTCGTATGCTCTCAGGACAGCCTCCTTGAGTTCCTCGTAGATAATACACGACTCTATCGGCAACGCATCGTAGGCTTTAAGACCCTTGCCTATTAATCTAGAGCAGTGGTTCTTAACCTTTTTCCTTGTTCGCACCCCATTCAATTCACCAACCAGTTCTCGCACCCCCTTCCAGAATTGATGAAAAGCAATATTGATATCATAATCATAATGTGTAAGTAACAAAACCATCATGTATTTAATTCTTTATTTACATAACTGACAACAAAATAATGCATTGCAGGATTACAAAAATCAAGATTACTTTCATACTAGCAAAAAAAAAAAAAAAAACATTGTGCTTGTACTATGCATGGTGTGTTGTGAATTATTATGGCTGAGCACCAAACTCAGTGACTTTGTTGCTGTTGCTTTCCATTTATGATGGCATCAAATCTTGGTGTCTTGGTGATGAGTGCCACTCGCATGTCGTGTTGAGGATCCAGCCGATTTCTGCTCTTGGTTTTGATGTGAAGCAGACAGGAAAATCCAGTCTCGCAGAGGTAAGTAGTCGCGAAAGGCACGAGCACAGTGAGAGCCTTCTTTGCCAGTGCAGGATACGTTTCCAACTGAGAAGCCCAGAAGTGCTCCAAGTGACCATCGGCAAACTCCATTTGGATTCCACGATTGTTTCTCAGTTCGATGAGATCTTCCTTGATGTTGCTATCATCATCAACATCTTCCATATTCTGCTTAAAAGGGTGCCAGATCCAGTCGTCACAGGGTTGTAGCTCTCCACACGAGAAGTAGTCATCAAATGAGGTGCACAGTATCTGCAGATGTTCAACAACTTTTGAAACAAAATCTGGATGTAGGGAAGCATCCTCTGTGACTGTCTCTTCAAGGGAAGGAAAATTTGCCAAGTTCCCTTTCTTTACACGCCTAATCCACAAAACAATTTTGTCTTTGAATGTAGCCAACTTCTCACTTGCAATCAAAATGTTCATCCCTCTTCCTTGCAGTGAGCGATTGAGCTCATTGAGTGCTGTGAACACATCAGCCAAATAGGCAAGCATTTGAACAAATTCAGGATCATCAAAATATCCAGCCAGTTCTTGTCCCAGTCCGTGGAGAAACTGCTGAATTTCTTCTCGCAATTCAAACATACGAGATAGCACACGCCCACGTGACAGCCACCTCACTTCGGTATGGTACAACAGCACAGTGTGTTCCTGACCCACTTCCTCACAAAATGACTGAAACAGTCGATGATTCAGAGCACGACCACGAATCATATTCACAATCTTCACACAAATCTCCAAAGTCTTTTTCAGGTCTGGGGGCAATGTTTTGCTGCAAGAGCCTGCCGATGAAGAAAGCAGTGGGTAATCTTCAGGTCAGGAATTTCTTTTCTCATCAATGCAGCAAACCCTGAACGATTGCCCAGCATGGCTGGTGCACCATCAGTACATATCGAACCAATCCTGTCAAGGTGAAGTTGGTATCTTGTGAAGAACTCTTTTATCATACTGAACACATCTATGGCTTTCGATGTTGTCTTCAGTGAGTGACAGAAGAGAAAACTTTCTTCCACTTTATTGTTCTTCACGTACCGGACTACTACCAATAGCTGACAACAATTTGACACATCTGTTGACTCATCCACTTGTAGGCTAATCTTTACTGGACTGGCCTTGATGTCAACAACAACTTGCTCCAGTATATCATCACTCATGTCGACGATTCACGAATTACATCATTTGATAAAGACACTTGTTGCAGTTTCCTCGCAGCTTCCTGACCGAGAACAGTCTTTGCCATTTCAAGGGCACACGGCTTGATCAATTCCTCGGCAATTGTATGGGGCTTCTTTGACTTAGCAACCAGGTATGCAACTTGATAAGAAGCATGTAGTAAAGGTTTCGCTGTTGGTGCAATGTCATTCCCTGCATCCTTGCCACCATGTCTGTTCTTAAAATGTTCATCGAGCTTTGATGGCTTCAAATTTGCGTTGGAGAACATGGTGCTGCATAGGATACACTGTGGACGTTGTGTACCATCCTTCTCAGTAACACACGTGAAGCCATACTGAACATAGTCATCATTCCACCTTCGTTTTTTGGACATACTGAAGATAAACCTGGAAAACAAGAATTTTGTTGTTATTTTTTGTTTTTTATGTGCAAGAGGGAGACAAAAGGCAAAGCTGCCTGTAATGAGTGTCTCCTCAACTTCAAAGAGTAACAGAGCAAAATTGAAGTTACAATAAAAGTGTATGTTATGACTATATTACTTTATAAAAATTTAATTTGTTTTGTTTTTTATTTAAATACTGGTGTAGGCCTACAAAAGAAAAGTATAGTGTGCATGTCTAGTGTTGAAGATAGAGAGAGAAAGCGTTTTCGAAAACTAGTTTTTTTTTTTTTCTATATGGAAAGGGGGAGACAAAAGGCAAGTTTGCCTGTAACTAAGTGTCTCCCCCCAGATCTATTTAAAAAAAAAAAAAAGTGTGGAAGTTGTGGTATGTATAGTGCTTGTAATGTGTATAAATGAGGAGGTCAGCAACAGAGCGCCGCAAGCGCCACCCGCGCCCATGACCCAGCCGGAGCCGCCACTCTGCGCCCAGAATGCCCAGCCGCACAGGAGAAGCGAAAGGGTCCCGCAAAAGTAAACCCCCCACCTCCCCCACGCAACCAGGCACCACAGACACAAAATGGCAGCCCCGACCAGATCCCGGGCACGACGGCACCAACGACACCCCGCCACTAAACCTCCTCGAATAGTAGAAGAAACTGTTTGTGAGAGATGGCTGGATACTCTCATGTAGTTGAGGTACAAAGAGAAACTGAAAGAAGGGGCCAAGCAAGTGAAACAGGAGATCCAGCATCTCCCTTGTCACTAGCGGCGTGACTAGCCGAAAGGCCCCCCATGGGTAAGTGAACAGTTCGATTGGTACCTACAATCTCCCCCTGGTATCACTCTCTGTATGTGGGGCAAAAAGGACATCAACAAGAAAGGCCAGGCAAATGAAACAGGAGTTCCAGCAACTCCTTATCAAATGCCAAGCCTCTCCGGGTGTACTGCCATGTTCGATTGGTGCCTACGAACTCCCCCCTGTGATACACAATATGATGTGATTTTGATGGGGAAATAATGTGGTGTGATATTGTGCATGTAAACTTTTACATGTTTGATTTTTACAAAAAAATGTATATAAACTATGAACACTGAGAGCTTATTAATTATTATAGCATGGCATTCTAATTATGAGAAAAGCGTATTACTACTAAATATACAGCACGAGGCAGTACACATACATACCTTCTTAGGTCTACCTCGGCTGATGACTGAAGAGAAACTAACAGTGTGAAGCAGAAGCAGGCTTATGCAGTGAGTGACACGTACTAGACACGTTGTGATCAATGTTTTCTGAGTAACTGTGTTCTGAAGCATACCTGTCAAAATCATGTTAGCTTCCCAAGTTTGTATTGTGTATTGTTATTCGTTTAACTTAAGTTTATTACTTAAAAAATAAATTATAACTACATAAAATACAAATAATAAATAAAAACAAAATTATTATATATTATATATATTAAATAATTATTATAATAATAATTGGTTTACTTTACAGCTATAAGGCTTAATTAGCATTATCCCTAATGCCAATTAACACAATGAATTCTTGATTTCCAGAATTTTTCACTTTTTTCTGTTACCCGACCATTATCCCCGAAAAATTGTAAATTTCCCCCAGGGTATCCTCGCACCCCCTAGGAAGCATTCTCGCACCCCTAGGGGGTGCGAGCACCCCCGGTTAAGAACCACTGATCTAGAGGATACAAGTGCTGCCCATTTATTCTCTGGCCACTGGTGTTCCTGGCACTTCTTCTCAAAGCGTGTGAAAAATTCTGTCACACCACTCTCATCAAACACCGGAACCAGTTTCAATAAGTGCGAGAGAGACTGCTCATGAACACGGTTACCAGCCCCAAGTCGCTGTCCCGTTGTCTCTACTCGCGACTTCTCTACGTCCATGTCGGCACAGTACCTAGTCGACTCTAAATCAGCTTGGATTTTTGCTAGCTCTGTTTGCTGCTGAAGCTCACATGCCCTTTGTTGCTGTTGAATCTCAGATGCCCTGATAGCCTTTCTCTCTTCGATCTTAGCTGATTCTATTTGCTGCTGGATCTTAGCTAATTCGAGCTAAAGCAATAATTCGGGAGTTAACCCTTGAGGAGGTGAAGGTGCTACAATGTTTGAAATTACCGGTGGTCCCCCCAGGGGCAACCCACCCTGCCAGTCACCATCCAACTGCGGAAGCGTACCCGGGGTCGGCAAACTACTGGGATGGCTGGGAGTTGAGTGTAGGGGAAGCATGGCCGAAGGGCTCTGAGCACTCAACCCATCTCGCTCACCAGTCACCCTGCCCAGTACACACGTTATCAAGTTATCCTTGGTCATGCTGCTAGTAACCGCATGACCGATAGCTGTGGCCAGGCATTGAAGACCGTACCGATCCATACCCTCCAACAGCTCGGCAGTAACAGGCCATTGCAAAAATATCCTAGCATCCTCCTCACAGTTCACCCGATTAACCCTTTCATCATGCTGCTGTTCCTCAGTTTCGACATTACGTACTGTGTCTCCATTCTCCTCTGACCCGGTATAAGACATGATGCTCACAAAAATTTCTCACCACAATATTCAGAAAAGAAGTACCCCAAACTCTTATGTAGCACTATTCACTTGCCAAAAATGTCTGAAGACTCTCAAGTGCTATACTACTTTGCCAAAAAAAAAAATTAACGTGCCCACTATATTCCTCAATAAAACAAATGACCGCAACAATCCTGCAATTATCTCTTAGTTCACAAGATCCTGAGCTAGGTCGCCATTTGTTACGATCCAGGTTCTCAAAGACACAGGGCTCTTCAACATTGGACTAGATAATGGCAAAATGCAACAACGGTAACACTAGATCCAACCCCTGCCTTAAACACTGGAAAACAAAACACCATTACCGCCCTGAGTCGTGCCTGGACAACGAGGTATCCTATGACTCGGTAACTGGTGCACACACACTAGGCTGACGCTCGATGAAACAGCCTATTCTCAAACAGTAAAAGATTACTCGATTAGGTTACACAAAGAAAAGATAGTTAACGTGATTAATTAACGTTACGGTAGATACTCAAATAACTGGCACTCCTGTATTAAAGAAAGTGCAATGCTAGTCCTGCAACATCAACTGGAAACTTCTGAAATAAGTCTGATGCTGGGAAGATGTTCGTAAAGAATCTTGAACAATTATAATGCAGAATACGGGTCACAATAAATACTAGGACATATAGTAATAATAGGCAGGCAAATAATAAAGACTGCGCAAAGGTAGTAATGCTCGACAACTAAAGAAATGCTTCGTGACACAACGCAACAGCCTACTAGGGTTGTGCAACTCAACAACAACCTCGGCTCAAAAGTGCAGTGAATAATAATGGTGCATACATATAATAATGGGGGCTTATCTCTAACCAGTGTCTGCTCAGTTAATAAAGTCTAGCTGGGGTATCAAGGCAGGGCAACAATGGGCGAGCATGCGGCTCGTAGCCTAACGTTGTCCGAAGGTGGTATAATGACGATTACGTTATATGACGGGGATGCTCTCTTGATAAATCTAGGTATCTAGTACCTAGTTCTATCCTGGCGATCCCTCAGAAGTCAACACAAAGAGGCAGCACTATGTTGTGAGGGATAGGCTATGGCCCTCTCACAGCGCTGTGGTCGCAAAGTAAACCCACCCGAAGACAACTTAGGCTCCCACAGTACCTGTCGATGTCGTGCAGGGCTTAGCTAACACTGCACACATCGGAGACAACGACACAGTAACCTTACCCCTAGTCTAGCTTTAGATAACCAAGCAGAATCACTCAACACCTTGCCAGGGAGACATATACCGGTCTACAACCTTCCCGAGAGAGGACACATACGGAAAAGTCCGTCTCTCCAAACCTCAAGAAAGCCTAATACATGGAAATCTCTGAGAGCTTCGCGTACAATACGACTGGTCGACGGTGAACGTGTATGCTGAAACCAGAAGGGATGTTGAGTTTAATAAAGATTAGAGAATGAGAAAGGAGAAGTCGAGAGAGAAATAGTATGCAAAGTGGCGAATATGGGGGACAGAATTGCAAAGGATGTAGGCGATACGCGTGTCAGGCAAGCTCTGAGCTGGTAAAGAACACGAGGCCACGATGGGAAGGGACTAGTTGACCACCCGGCCGCCAACGCCGTCAGCGCCCAAGCGAGCCGCGTCATAGCTCACCCCGCTGCCAGGTGTACTCCCTCACCCTCTCTCGCTCGCCTCCCACACAAGCAACATTTATATTATAGCGAATATAAAATATAAGGCGCGGTCACAGACCAAAACAAAGACCATTTCTAGACTGTCTGTGGCAACACGACACTAATTACATAAAGCAGATCATTCTAGGACAACTGTAGCCCATCCCCCCATCCTGGCGAGCGCTAGCGAGCTGCAATGCCCCACGCAACCATTCTTCTAACGCCAGGAGGCGTCACACTGTTCTATATTAAAGAGCATCTTAGAGCATCAGACGTTTTCAGAAGATTCCTTATATGATTGCTGTAGGACTAGACTATCAGTGTTTTCATATAGCATTGAAGAGTTTAGTGTTGAGTACAGACTCCCACTGAAGTTAACATAAGCATTTATTCCTTTATTAAATCTTATATAGTTTATTCAAGCATTGTTATTACTTAAGAGCACTTTCGTAACGTAAGTACTCCTGTTGTGAGTGCACTAAAACCCAGTTAATTGATACACCGTTATCCAGTAGATTAACTCTGGAGGGTTTTAAGTGTTTTTGTTCACCGGCGTAATAGTTTGAGGGTTTGGAATTAGAGTACCGTTGTAATAGATATAACAAATGGCCGTTGTTGCAGATATAGCCTATCATCTAGTCCATTATTAAGTGCCCTTGTTTATTTCGTAGTGCCGGTCGTAACATCTCTCCACGGCAGTTCCACTATATACTGTCCCTGTGCTTCGGAATACTGTACCGTTTCAGAAAATCTATTTAAGACTCTCTCCCCACCCTTACCAGTCTCATTAGGACTTATACCAATTTGGTCCAAGTCCCATAGAGCTGTCAGATCCTTTAATTCTGATGAATTCCTGCCAATATCTTCCTGTATATCCACTAAAGGGTCTACTGCTAACTTAAGAACAGTGACTAACTGTTGGGTCTCTTCTATATCTGACTGATAAGTGCCACTCAGTGCATAACCATAAATTGTGGGTAACATACTATACTTCCCTCCCTGACATAGCCTGAATGTACAAAGTGGTAATAAAAGTCCGCCCCAATCAGTAACCCTATCATATCTCCATCAGTGATACCTGGATCGGCTAAATTGTAACCCCGAGCCTTGATAGCATTTACCTCCATCCCTAATCCTCTCCCTGGTTTGTATACTGGTAACTCCTCCACCACAACGGCCCTCAATTTATGCACCCTTCTTCTGTGATGATAGGTTAACTCTACTATTTCATACTCAGTACTACCAAGTGAGCCAGTAAATCCCTGGAGACTTAGCTGTTTCTTACTGACCCTAATGTAATCAAGCTGCGATAAAGCAGAGCGCAAGATGAAGGTACATTGCGAACATTGGTCCAACAAAGCTCTTACTTTACTGGTATGACCGTTCCTGTCGGTCAAGGGAATCTGAATGGTAGGTAACAACACTGCATTACAGCCCAAAGCCACAGCCATGGTCACTGTTGGTTCAGGGGCCACTGGTTGTCCAGTTTCTTCAAGGCGTGGCGTCGGACACAAATAATTAAAATGTTTCTGTTGGCAGAATCGGCACGGCCTAATTTTAGGGTTAGTACACCCCTGGCTTCCATGTTCTGACGACAGGCACCCGACGCACAATTTCAACTGCCTTCCTCTATTGGCTTTGGCGGGACTGTTCTTGTATTTAGCACACTTTGCCCAAAAATGTCCTGTCTTTAAACACAACTTACATCCATACTTCTGCTTGGTATTGGGTTTCTGATACACCGCATATGCTACTGTGGCGGTCGCCCCAAACTGTTCTAGTGGATTATGTCTACTTTCTAGATTGCACACTTCAGTCTTAAACACACGCACATATTCATCCACATCCAGCCAGTTGTCTTTTAATTCACTCTTAATCACCTCAGAGAGTGCACTAGGAAGTTTATTATGCAACAGTACTGCACACATTTCACTTACTGTTACATCCATAGAGCGTAATGACTCTAATGCACACTCAAATGACGCGGAAAAATGTTTCAGAGCACTGACCTCTTGGCTAGGATGCGGGAGATTACACAGTTTCGTTATGTGGGCTGCTTTGATGCGATCCTTTTGACCATAACGTTTTTTTAGAATATTGACCGCTGGTTCATAACTTGCAGCGACCAAACTAAACCCACCAACAATTTGTAGAGCCTCACCACTAAGTTGTCCCTTTAGATACGTAAATTTCTGAATGTCAGTTAAGTCCGTTTGGGAGAGAACACTACAATCAAAGAGCTCCCAGAAACCCACTCACTGTGTTGGATCCCCGTCAAAAACTGGCAACTTCAGGGAGGGTAGCTTAATACCCTTCTGTTTCCTACTTGCTGCACTATCATGAGATCTACCAGTAGTGGTTGTCTGGAGAGCACTATCCAACTCAGCTAACTGACTGTTTACTTGATTAACATACTGCATATCTTTCACCATCTCCTCCTCTAACTGATCATCTGAATATAAGCTATTCTTTGCCTTCTTACTCATCAAATCAACCAAGATACAGACCAACATGGTGAAACACATACAATAGCACTGGATATATCAAAGGTATTTGATAGAGTCTGGCATCAATCCTTATTGTCGAAGATGTCACACTACGGCCTTGCATCATTAGTTCCACTAATTTCTTCTTATCTTCACAACAGAAAAATATGTGTAATGGTAGATGGCCTTTATTCTCAATTTCACTCAATAAATGCTGGTGTTCCCCAGGGATCAGTTTTGGCCCCAACTCTGTTCCTCATTCATATCAATGATCTCATATCTACCACTCATAATCCAATACATTCCTACGCAGATGACTCAACACTCCACAGTTCCTTCACATTTACCAATTCTTTCACCCAACCCGATCATATAAATTCAAAAATAAACACTGCAATTTCTCTGAACCAGGACCTTTCTAGAATTAATGAATGGGGACAAAAGAATCTAGTTTCCTTTAATGCACAGAAAACCAAGTACATTCAATTTTCTAACCGACAGAATCTCACTGACTCCCATATATTTTTTAATTATGTAAATATTCCCACTTCCCCTCGTAGTGACATTCTTGACATTGTAACATTAACTACTAACTTGAGCTGGACACATTATGTTAGAAGCATTGCTAAGAATGCCTCTAAAAAACTGGGACTCCTGTACAGAGTTCGAGAATTCTTCACTGACGAGCAGTTGGCCGTAATATATAAAAGTCATGTGCGTTCTCAGATGGACTACTGTTCACCTCTGTGGAGTGGTTGCATTGAGGCAGTTGGACAAAATTCAAAATAAAGCTATTAGATTAATTAATAACCCTGCAATCACACAGGACCTTCCTACATTATCCATACGAAGAAACGTTGCATCCCTTGCATTATTCTACAGATATTTTCACAGCAATTGTTCCGAGGAACTTGCTTCAATTGTGCCGCCTCTCCACATCTTTCCCCGTAGAACTAGGGCAGCTGAGAGTGCCCATGAATTTACACTTTCTCCTCCACAATGCAGAACTTCTGCTTATCAAAATTATTTTATCCCCAGAACTACTACTCTTTGGAGTTCACTTCCCTCGAGTTGCTTTCCACAAACTTACAATCTACAACAGTTTAAATCCAGTTGTTACAAACATTTTATGAATGGAGGATGCCTTTAGGCACATGGACCTTTTTGTTTTATCTGTGTTTTTCCTTCCTCCGTTCATTGTCTCTTAAAAAAAAAAAAAAAAAAATACAACTCTACGTTATATGACTCGATATCAGCTAGGGCCTTTTCTACAGTGATTTTCACACCCCTTACATCATGCAGTGTAGCAGCATGTTCAATAAAATCAGACAGATTAAAGGTATGCTTAGTAATCCCTTCCTTCTTGGCGGCCCTGAACCGCCGCAATGACTTTATTTTATCCTCCATTCTTAATTTTTTTTACGGTAACTAAAGCTTAACCCGGCAAGCGCGATAGGCCTCACGGAAGGCTTCCTATAGGGAACGCGATAGGCCTCATGGAAGCAAGACCATAAAAAAAGCCTTCCAAAAAAAAGGGCCTATCAAAACAAAGGAATTTGTCTCTAGGTTAGATAATTCCCCTCCAGTACTCATCCATGTAAATCTCACCCACCCCCCTCCCCTCCTTCCCCACCTTATTCCCCCTCCCTCCCCTCCTCAATTATCACCTATTTTTCCTCTTATTATCATCATTTATCGGTTATTTTTCCCTCCCGCGATAATGTAGCACAAGTGGGTTGCAGAAAAGATCGTTATGTAACACCTAGACACCGGCCCACACCGCCCCGCTCGTCTCAGTTACCTCACAGACAGCGAGAGAGGAGGGTTGCCTGTGGCTCTCTCTCGCCTGAGATTATGACCGGGTGGCCAATATCTTCGTTTTTCACCACCCAAATGCTTTTCCCACTTATTTTAGCACTCTTGAAGGTTCATATATACATCATATATGTAAAATAAAAGCATACCGAAAACAAATAATGCTCTATATTGTAAATATAACGAATTCTGTCAGAATCCAAGGCTAGAAATACACAAATAACTACCCTAGCCCCTAGGTCTATATCGCGCTTGTCAGATTAAGGAACAACAATACTAATCGTCACTGTAGGCTAACCTATTCTAATCTATTCTAAGCCTAGGCTAACCTACTTACATTGATGACGACAGCAACCATGCAAATTGAAGCATGCAGATTGCGTGCCCCCTGTGAGTTTACAAATGATCAAAGAAAAGGAAATTTACATATATCATATTACTCTACTTTACAATATTTTACTTTACTAGGCTATATTAAATTTTAACAAATTACAAAGTTAATGCCTGAAAAAGAAAAGAAAGAGAAAGAAGGACCAAGACTCCTCTGAAGGAGGAACAGCCGCAGCCGTCGTCGTAGTCTTAAGATCTAGCCTATTGCGTCGACTGCTCCTCCTCGGCCCTGTCCTTCTTCTCAAAGAAGGCATGTGCTCTGTCCAGTAGCCTATCTAATACCTTCCGTCTCCCTGGCGCATCTAACCCAGGCTGAGGTCTGCCTGACAGTGTCCACCCTTGCCCCTGGTCTATATATCTGCTTCACAAAAAAAGCAGGGCACTGCAATGGACGGTCCAGCGGAAAATCCCGGACATATGAATGGCCGAAGAGGGCCACCTTTCTCAAGGGCATAGGGTAGCCACCGGACGATGGCTCAAACTCTTGGCCGACGCCCCCTGCCCTTGCAGCCTTCCCCGGTGCGCCCCTCGACATTTGTCCACAGGATCGCCCAGCTCTACACATAGGCAGACAAGTCAAGCCTAATACCCTCCCAATTCTTATCATTATATAACAGATGGCCCAGTATCCTGGTCACACTGCACCAATTATATCCTGTGTATTATTCCTTGGGGGTAGAGGAGAAACGGATATAAATCAAATAACTAAACCTGGAAAGATGAATTGGCCTAGGCTATAAAAATGTTACTGGGTCGGCGGTTGACTTACATGTTAAAATGTATATGTAGGCTATGTGTGGTAGTCTCAGTAATATCTATGAAGTACTTCTAGTATTAAAGGAACTTAGCTGTGATGCAAAGAGTGTAGGTTAGGTGATGGACATGTTGGGAGGCGAATATCAGGTAAGTTTTGGTGTTATGTGGCAGCAGCTGGCGGTCTGTCTTGGCGGGAACAAGTCTGTGTGAAGTATGTGTGAGATTCCCTTTTGTCGTGACAATATAAAATATATTTAAGGGTTTTATATCATCCCCTGTGATAATATAATAAGGGAAAATAAACTAAGATATAATTGGTGTAACCACAGTAATATTTATCCACAAAGATAAATAAAGTTATGCGTATAAACAAAAAGGAACCAGCTGTCGTGAACCCGGGAAATTCAAACTACGGTATCTATACCAGGATTCACGCCAATGGGAATGGCAGAGATCGCTCAGTTCTCACTCTGATAGACCAGCCCATCACCACCCTTTACTTTAGATAATTCAACCTCTGCAGTTGTCTTTGAGTTAGCTGTGGGCAGAAAACTAATTTTGGAGAGGTAATTATAAGAGTGAGATAACTCTTTCTTATTGCTAATCTGGCAACCTCTGCGTCATATGAGCGTGAAAGGGTTAAGTTAGAAATCCGGATTTGTCAGGATGGCTGAATATATATCTGAACTTTTGGCGGATTCAGACAGGGTTCTTTCCCAATTAGTCCGGATAGGCGAGATTTTACTGTATTTTATTAGGGAACTCTAGTACGTAATAGTGTGGACTCCCGTATAGTAGGTATAGGTACCGTACCACCATTAGGCACTTGACTATTGCTAATAATGAGGTAAGAGGTATAACGATACCTGTATATATATATATATATATATTTATATATATATATATATACTGTATACTGTATATATATATATATATATATATATATATATATATATATATATATATATATATATATAAATACATATATATATATATATATAATTATAGATCTATATGTACTGTACTGTACATGCTTGTGTATGTATTTGTGTATGTGTTTATCACTCAGGCCGCGGGGCCGACATAATGTCGGGCGAGAGAACCATGGCCACCCCTGCGGGGCCCAACATATGTCGGAAGGGATGTTGAGCACATTATCGGCTCTGAGAGAGAGTCCACGCATTGGGAGGATGATAGGCGGGCTCTGACCGCTCGCCATGGACCGAGTGAGGCGACTGACGTAATCTCTGCACCATTCTACACCCCTAGCCTCGCGAGACAAGGAAAAAAGTCAGGAATTTACCGTATTTTAGTGTTTTTGCCCTCGTGTTGCGCACTTGTTGCAAGAGAACCCGTGGTCCTACAAGGATTATTCAGGTGTCATTGGAAAGCGCTATTATCGCCCTTTCACGGATACATAATTGTATTACGCTCTGGCTCTAGTTTATGCATGAAAAAGAGCATGGAATGAAGCTCATTTAGGGTAATTATGCCCGCCAGGCAGGTAGTAGAAGTTACAAACATCCCCATTTAACAGGGGTTAAGTCCATGTCAATTTGTGAATTAATGTATTTTTCCCTGATTGAGGTATAATAATTACAATTCCAATAATTCATGTGATGTAGTCATTTAAATGCTCCAGCCAGTGCCTTGGCCTTTGTTGAAATATACATAGACTCACGCTGGCATTTTCGCACCCATTGTATTAACCACCTTAGAATAATTATCACCTACCTGTCATAAGGGATTAACCCTTTGTGAGTGTACCGATTGTTGAGCCTCCCTCCCTTGCTACTGTCGGCTGTACATGCCCGTGTGTACATACCTTTAAGCGTATACATGTGTACATAGTGAAAGCATCCCAGGTGCACCCAGCTAGACAGTAAATTATATACCTTTAATGAAAATAGGGTCCAGCCCCCGTTGACCATCAGTGCTACATTTACCTCCATCAGTATATGTGTATTAGAACAGGTATTTGTATTCCTGAACAGTTTATAATTATATGCTGTTGTACGTATATAATGCAAATTTAAATTATGTCGGGATCAACACAAATTGTGTATCGCATTGCTTTGTAGGGGATAGGATAAGTTGCAGAATTAGGAGCAACAATAGTAGCAAAGCAAGTATTAAAAAGCACATTTATAAGTAAAGGCCAGATTAGAGGTGGATAAGATTAGACTGAAAGAAAATTGGAAACAGTATTGCAAGTAGAGAGAAACACTGGGGTACATGATGGATAAATTAGAGTGAACAATACATTCATGTATCCAATCGAGCACATACAGATATCCTTAAATATACAAATACTATATATATTACTTCATTGGTAATTTATTTGTCTGGATTGTAAAAATATATATACAGTATACGCATAAATGTTGCTTATCACCAACATGCTATTACATTTTCTAGACATTTTAATAAAATGCTTAAACACATACAAACTCCCTACATGTCTATCGCCAGACACTTCGAAGGAGCCACCTTTATGTACTTCCTAACCTGATAACACTGTTGTATTGCTATTATTAGATTATCTTAATATTATTAAGAAGGATCTGTGGCAGTTAAAAGGGTAAAGACTGTCTCCCTTAACCCTCGGATTGTCATATATTCTTCGAAATCAGAATATGATCATCTAATGATAGCTAAAATGTTAAATGTTATGCTTCCTCAACTACTAAAGGGGTTAAGTTATAAATGTGAATTGTGGTCTCATATTTAAACATACTTCATTCTTACGTGTTGGCGATATGCAACTTACGAAGCTTAGTAGATTTATACACTGAGTTTTTACAAGATGAATAAATATATAATTTGGTGAGGGAAACAAACTGTAAATACAATATATTATGAAAAGCATAATTATATGGACCTTGGAAGTTACTGAACGATAATTGAATACTGAGCAAAAACTTAATTCATTAAATAATGTTAAAACAAATATTAACTTCGCATTATCCAATGATTTAGTTTAAAAAGTATACACGGAAAGTAAAGGAAGGGTGCCAAGAACAAGAAGCCAATAAACGAGACAGCTACATATATAAGACGCACTGTAAACATTAATATGAAAGGGGAGAGAAGCAAGGAAGGAAGGGAAGAGAGAGATAGAAACAATAACGGAAAGAAGCACATGAATATCGCGATTACAGAACGCCACCGCCATAATAAAAAGAGAGAGAGAGAGAGAGAGTACAAAGGAGTACAAAGGAAATCAAGCAACAACAGATCTAGTGACCCTTCTAGGCTGCTTGTCCTCCAAAACACTGAGGATCAAGTGTCCAAACAGTGGTTTAGAGTGGGTAAGGGAACATTGGAAAAGGAAGTACTGCCCTGGAACTAATGTCCGTGGCAGGACTAGGAAGTTAGTAGGGGACATATGGGTTAGTAACTGAGGGGAGGATAAAATAAAGTTATTCATTTACAAACGCAGTCAGTCGCGGGTTTGATGCGAGATATTTGTCTGGGCGGAGTTTAAATGAATCAACGGTGCTGCAGTCTATAACGTCTCGGGGAAGCCCATTCCACAAGTTGACAACTCGATTGAAGAAGAAATTCTTAGATTCGTGTGAGTTAAAAGATTTACCAATAATTTTGCAACCGTTTCCCCGCGTGTAATTAGATTGGTCGATAGTGAAGTACTTACTACAGTTCATATTGTCGATGCCTTTGATGATTTTGAACACTTGAATTAAGTCACCTCTTAATCTGCGCTGGGTTAAAGGAAATAGATTTAATTCTCTAAGACGCTCTTCGTATTGTTTGTTCTTTAGGCTAGGTATTATTTTGGTAACTCTACGTTGAACTCGTTCTAGATTGTTTATGTCTTTTTGGTAATAAGGGCACCAGCATTGAACGCAGTATTCCAGAAGAGGCGGACTAAGGAATTGTAAAGGGTTAGGATAAAATAAAGATCTGCGCTGGGTTAAAGGATAGATTTAATTCTCTAAGACGCGGCTTTTTGGTAACTCTACGTTGAACTCGTTCTAGATTGTTTATGTCTTTTTGGTAATAAGGGCACCAGCATTGAACGCAGTATTCCAGAAGAGGGCGGACTAAGGAATTGTAAAGGGTTAGGATAACGTCTTTGGATTTATGCTCAAATGACCTGCCTATAAAGCCAATTATTTTGTTTGCCTTCTTAACAACTTCTGAACATTGTTGACTCGGTTTTAGGTTACTCGATATTGTTACTCCCAGATCGGTTTCTCTGTTTACATTCTTAAGCTGAGTGCATTTCATTGAATAGTTTGCTTTCTCATTTAGGTATCCGATATGTAGTACTTTACATTTATCCGCATTGAAACTCATTTGCCAAATTTGGGCCCAATGTGACAATTTATCTAGATTGTGTTGCATATCGTCAACTTGTTCTTTTGAGAGTACGCTATTTGCAATTTTTGTATCGTCAGCAAATTTTGAGATTGTACAGGTGAGACCCTCATCTATGTCGTTGATGAAAATTAGAAAGATAATTGGTCCTAGTACCGATCCCTGGGGTACCCCGCTACTTACATTGGTCCATTTAGATGCCTTACCGTTTATGACTACTCTTCGCTTTCTGTCGCTGAGCCAATTTTCTATCCATTTCAACACACCGTCTTGTATTCCATGCGCTTTTAGTTTTAGCAGTAAACGTTTGTGGGGAACTTTATCAAAGGCCTTTTGAAAATCAAGGTATATAATATCTACAGTTTTACTCTCATCGTAGAGGTTGAGGATATCGTGGAAGAAGTCTAAGAGGTTTGTTAAACAGGAACGTTTTTTACGAAAGCCAAAGCCGTGTTGAGTATCTTTAAGTATGTTATTTTCCTCTAAGTGATTTACGAGTCTGTCTCTTATGACCGTTTCTAGCATTTTACATACAACTGAGGTTAAGCTAATTGGACGATAGTTACTGGGTAGGGATTTACTGCCTTTTTTTAATATCGGTGTTACGTTGGCTATCTTCCACTGATCAGGCATAGTTCCAGACTGCAAGGATTTATTAAATAGTAATATCAGTGGTTTGGAGAGCTCATCCTTAGCTTCCTTTAGAACAGAACTCTAGGCGAGATTGTATCAGGTCCAGGCGTTTTATATACCTTGAGTTTATCTAAACAATTCAATACTTCTCTCTCTGTAACGGTAATATTGCTTAGAACATCTGAATTATCAATCTGAATCGGCGATGGTGTAGGGATATCACTGAGGTCTTCTGTTGTAAAAACTGATGCAAAGAAGGTATTGAGGGCATTACTCATTTGTACTTCGTCTTTGGTGTATTCTCCATTTTCATCGACTAACGGTCCAACAGTTGAGAGAGTCCAACAGAAAGAGAGAAAGAGAGAGAGACGAGGTGGTTGAGATGAAAGACTGTCAGCCAGATTATTTGACTTGTTGTGACATACTGAATGTGTGATTGACAAGAAAGAATGGAGTGGATGAGAAAGAGAGAGAGAGAGAAACAGAGAGATTATAGTTACAAAGTCATACATAAATGACGACTTTCAACCGAAATTTGGACGAATTAATACATTTTTTATTTTTTTATTTTTTATTTTTTAAGAGAATGAACGGAGGAAGGAAAAACACAGATAAAACAAAAAGGTCCATGTGCCTAAAGGCATCCTCCATTCATAAAATGTTTGTAACAACTGGATTTAAACATTTGTAGATTGTAAGTTTGTGGAAAGCAATTCTAGGGAAGTGAATTCCAAAGAGTAGTAGCTCTGGGGATAAATGAATTCTGATAAGCAGAAGTTCTGCATTGTGGAGGAGAAAGTGTAAATTCATGGGCGCTCTCAGCTGCCCTAGTTCTACGGGGAAAGATGTGGAGAGGCGGCACAAATGAAGCAAGTTCCTCGGAACAATTGCTGTGAAAATATCTGTAGAATAATGCAAGGGATGCAACGTTTCTTCGTATGGATAATGTAGGAAGGTCCTATGTGATTGCAGGGTTATTGATTAATCTAATAGCTTTATCTTGAATTTTGTCCAACTGCCTCAATGAAACCACTCCACTTCCACCCCACAGAGGTGAACAGTAATCCATCTGAGAACGCACATGACTTTTATATATTACGGCCAACTGCTCGTCAGTGAAGAATTCTCGAACTCTGTACAGGAGTCCCAGTTTTTTAGAGGCATTCTTAGCAATGCTTCTAACATAATGTGTCCAGCTCAAGTTAGTAGTTAATGTTACACCGAGAATGTCAATACTAGGGGAAGTGGGAATATTTACATCATTACAAAATATATGGGAGTCAGTGAGATTCTGTCGGTTAGAAAATTGAATGTGCTTGGTTTTCTGTGCATTAAAGGAAACTAGATTCTTTTGTCCCCATTCATTAATTCTAGAAAGGTCCTGGTTCAGAGAAATTGCAGTGTTTATTTTTGAATTTATAAGATCGGGTTGGGTGAAAGAATTGGTAAATGTGAAGGAACTGTGGAGTGTTGAGTCATCTGCGTAGCAATGTATTGGATTATGAGTGGTAAATATGAGATCATTGATATGAATGAGGAACAGAGTTGGAGCCAAAACTGATCCCTGGGGAACACCAGCATTTATTGAGTGAAATTGAGAATAAAGGCCATCTACCATTACACATATTTTTCTGTTATGAAGATAAGAAGAAATTAGTGGCCCTAACGATGCAAGGCCGTAGTGTGACATCTTCGACAATAAGGATTGATGCCAGACTCTATCAAATGCCTTTGATATATCCAGTGCTATTGTATGTGTTTCACCGTGTTGGTCTGTAGCTTGGTTGATTTGATGAGTAAGAAGGCAAAGAATGTCTGCAGTTGATCGACATCGTCTAAAACCATATTGCCTATCACTGATTAATTTATTATTCTCAAGATGCTTAATAATGTGATTATTTAATATAATTTCAAAGACTTTACCAGGAGTGGAAGTTATAGCTATTGGTCTGTAGTTTGATGGATCTGAAGAGGCACCTTTTTAGGAACTGGATGGATGTTTGCTTCTTTCCAGGGTACTGGGAAGCATGAGGTATGAGTACACACACGGACAAATTTTGCCAATACAGGAGCGAGCACCAAGGAGCAATTCTTAAGTACTATTGGAGGAATTTCATCTGGACCAGGAGCCTTATCTACTGAGAGATTCTGCAAAATAGTTTTGACATGTCTGGTGTGGATCTTAAGTGAGGGAATTTCAGGCGAATTAAAATTAAGTACAGGGGCATCTTGATTAATTTCATCTAAGGTTGAGTTGGTGGAGAAAATATCCGCAAGAAGGTTAGCTTTACCTCGTGGGTCACTTACAAGATTGCCAGTCGGAGATTTTAATGGCGGAATGGATGAAGCAGTAGTGAAGTTGGATTTGAATGAGTTAAGAGTAGACCAAAATATTTTGTTATCATTTGGATTATTTAGAAGTTTATTTGCCTGCTTGTGGAGAAAGTTTGATTTAGTTAGGTTTAATACAGTTTTGGCATGATTTCTGATGTTTCTAAAGTAATTAAAGGCTTCATGTGTTTTTGATCTGTGTATGCATTGTAGGCTATTGTTTTTTGTTCAGTTACTCTAGCACAATTATGGTCAAACCATTTAGGTGAATTAGATCTTTTACTGTACTTTTGATGAGGAATAAAAGTTTCCATTCCAATTTTTACAAAATCTTGTATGTGGCTCAAGGTGGAGTGTGCATCATTAGAAAAGAAAGAGGTCCAGGGAATATCAATAAAGAAACCTTGAAGACCCTCCCAGTCTGCCCTATCGTAATGCCATTTAGTCACCAAAACAGGTTCAGAGTGGGAAGGTGTGGTAGGTGATAGACAGGTGGCCTGTATCAGACAGTGATCAGAAGATCCAAGCTGGGACCTCACTATAACATCATAATTTTCTGAATTGGTTGTTAAAAATAAGTCCAGTAGGTGGGAATTATGATTAGGATTATCTGGTACACGGGTGGGTTGGTTGACTAGTTGAGTGAGATTAAATGAGTCTGCAAATAGCTCACATTCAAGACCAGCATCATCAGTCCTGGCTGAATGAGTGAGCCATTCAACATTATGGACATTAAAATCACCCAACACAGTGATTTCAGAAGAAGCATTTAAGTTGAGGACACTGAGTTGTGAGGACAGAGAATCAAAAAGACTTTGCTCTGGAGGAATATTTGGGGCACGGTAGATGCAACATAATTATGTATTTAAATTTACCAGCAGAAATAAATTTGTATATAGAATAATCAAAGTAGGGACAATTGAAACTAGTAACCTCCTCCAGGGCAATTTCAGATTTTGCGAAGCAACATACACCTCCTTTAGGTCTGAAATTTTGGAGCAGTTGATAACCTGGAAAATTAAATCTAGACGTGTCAGATGTGGATGTTACTTGAGTCTCTGTCAAAAAAAGGAGAGTAGGGGATTCTGCTTGAAGAAATTGGTGTACAGAATTGATGTTAGAGTGAAGTCCCCTTATATTACTAAAGAAAAAGCTGCACCGACGAGCAGCTTTGGGACGTTGCAATGCTCTTGACACAGTCGCATGATGACGACCGGGAGGGCCCTGTGTCAATGACCCAACCCTGCCGGGGGTGGATATCCGAGGGACCACCAGGTTTGCTCTTAACAATTGTACTGTCATATTTGTTAGGTAAGTGTATGGTGTTACATGTATGATATGTAGTGGGAAGAGTAGTGTTTTATGGATAGAGGATAGCGATGTAGGGCAATGTCGTGAAATTGGATGTGTATGTTATATAAAGAGGGTTTTCCTGATACCCCTGATGTGTGAGGCAGAAAGATATGTATCCAGCTACCAAGGCCTGGGAGAGAAAATGGAATTCAGGCTATTCCCTGAGTCTCCCGAAACCTTGGCGGTAGTACTTCCCTGGGCGGGGCTGCCTACCCCTACTACCTATGAAATAAGAAATAAGAAATAAACATAAGAAATACAAAACTAATCAGGATCGTAGCATAGGCGTGCACTGTAATTAGCAAAGTTGTAATGGAATAACATATTAATCAACCTGGAATACAATAAATAATACTAGAACGTTTAAGAATCTAAAAACATAGTTCATCACAAATGAACAATAATAATTTTGGCGACATTAAGACTCATCAGTATTAAATCTATCTGCACAGTTATTGCGACCCTTTGGAGCGCTGTTGCATGAAATTATTTTTGTCAAAATTGATCCATCCACTTTAATCTCCATACATCATCTCAAATCTTTAATTTAAGAGAAGAAGTTTAATATTATTTCCACTTTCAGAAAAAATGCAAGCTCCTGACGAAACATTAGTTAATTTATATATCATCTAATCACATTTTAATTAAATATCATACAATTTACCTTTTAGTAAACCAGGACGCATTCATTAAATATATTCCGGTCTTAATAAACTTAAAATGAATCTGCAAGTTAAAGGGACAATTGAAATGGATCTTAAAATTAATATTGCCTTGTGTACTTATTAATATTGCCTTATGTACTTATTAATATTGCCTTGTGTACTTATTAATCACTATAAAATCGTCTATTGATGGCCAAAGCGAAATGAAGAAAAGTGTC
Organism: Paralithodes platypus; assembly: GCA_032716605.1. Classification (NCBI taxonomy): domain Eukaryota; kingdom Metazoa; phylum Arthropoda; class Malacostraca; order Decapoda; family Lithodidae; genus Paralithodes; species Paralithodes platypus. The sequence goes on from CM064525.1 coordinate 29,614,705, forward strand.
CAAATACTGAATAAGCTTAGAGAACATAAATTGTTCAACAACATGAACATTAATGTTGATTATTTAGTGTTTACTTTGAATATTGGTAAAATAATGAACATAAATAATTTTATAATATAATAACTAGTAAAACATACACTGTAAAGCAAAGATTATGGAAAATGGTTAATGGTCGATAGTCAATGCCTCACATCACAGGCTTACGGCGAGAGAGAATCTCTCTCTCTCTCTCTCTCTCTCTCTATCTCTCTCTCTCTCATGGGCTTTTTGAAAACTAATAAATAAAATCACTGACTTCTTTAGTCATGATACAGAAAGACAAGACACACACACACACACAGACACACGCGCACACACACACGCATATTGATAGGACGTAAGAAGAGGTTTATTTAGGAGAGGTAGCGTGTAGCGGGGAACATAAACACAGTGGAGTGGCAGAGATGGTGGTAAACAGTGGAGTGGCAGAGATGGTGATACACAGGGGAGTGGCAGAGATGGTGGTAAACAGTGGAGTGGCAGAGATGGTGGTAAACAGTGGAGTGGCAGAGATGGTGATACACAGTGGAGTGGCAGAGATGGTGGTAAACAGTGGAGTGGCAGATATGGTGATAAACAGTGGAGTGGCAGAGATGGTGATAACCAGTGGAGTGGCAGAGATGGTGATAAACAGGGGTGTGGCAGAGATGGTGATAAACAGTGGAGTGGCAGAGATGGTGATAAACAGGGGAGTGGCAGAGATGGTGATAAACAGGGGAGTGGCAGAGATGGTGATAAACAGTGGAGTGGCAGAGATGGTGATAAACAGGGGTGTGGCAGAGATGGTGATAAACAGTGGAGTGGCAGAGATGATGATAAACAGTGGAGTGGCAGAGATGGTGATAAACAGGGGTGTGGCAGAGATGGTGATAAACAGTGGAGTGGCAGAGATGGTGATAAACAGTGGAGTGGCAGAGATGGTGATAAACAGGGGAGTGGCAGAGATGGTGATACACAGGGGTGTGGCAGAGATGGTGGTAAACAGTGGAGTGGCAGAGATGGTGATACACAGTGGAGTGGCAGAGATGGTGGTAAACAGTGGAGTGGCAGATATGGTGATAAACAGTGGAGTGGCAGAGATGGTGATAACCAGTGGAGTGGCAGAGATGGTGATAAACAGGGGTGTGGCAGAGATGGTGATAAACAGTGGAGTGGCAGAGATGGTGATAAACAGGGGAGTGGCAGAGATGGTGGTAAACAGTGGAGTGGCAGAGATGGTGTGGAGTGGCAGAGATGGTGATAAACAGTGGAGTGGCAGAGATGGTGATAAACAGGGGAGTGGCAGAGCTGGTGATAAACAGTGGGGTGGCAGAGATGGTGATAAACAGGGGAGTGGCAGAGATGGTGATAAACAGTGGAGTGGCAGATATGGTGATAAACAGGGGAGTGGCAGAGATGGTGATAAACAGGGGAGTGGCAGAGATGGTGATAAACAGTGGAGTGGCAGAGATGGTGATATACAGTGGAGTGGCAGAGATGGTGATTAACAGTGGCCGGAGTGGCAGATATGGAAATAAACAGGGGAGTGGCAGAGATGGTGATAAGCAGGGGGGTGGCAGAGATGGTGATAAACAGTGGAGTGGCAGAGATGGTGATAAACAGGGGAGTGGCAGAGATGGTGATAAACAAGGGAGTGGCAGATATGGGGATAAACAGGGGAGTGGCATAGATGGAGATACACAGGCGAGTGGCAGAGATGGTGATAAACAGGGGAGTGGCAGAGATGGTGATACACAGGGGAGTGGCAGAGATGGTGATAAACAGGGGAGTGGCAGAGATTGAGATAAACAGGGGAGTGGCAGAGATGGTGATAAACAGGGGAGTGGCAGATATGGTGATAAACAGGGGAGTGGCAGAGATTGAGATAAACAGGGGAGTGGCAGATATGGTGATAAACAGGGGAGTGGCAGAGATTGAGATAAACAGGGGAGTGGCAGAGATGGTGATAAACAGTGGAGTGGCAGAGATGGTGATAAACAGGGGAGTGGCAGAGATGGTGATAAACAGTGGAGTGGCAGAGATTGAGATAAACAGGGGAGTGCCAGAGATGGTGATAAACAGTGGAGTGGCAGAGATGGTGATAAACAGGGGTGTGGCAGAGATTGAGATAAACAGGGGAGTGGCAGAGATGGTGATAAACAGTGGAGTGGAAGAGATTGAGATAAACAGGGGAGTGACAGAGATGGTGATAAACAGTGGAGTGGCAGAGATGGTGATAAACAGTGGAGTGTCAGAAAAAAGTGTAGAAGGTAGAAAGTGTAGAAGAGATGGTGATTAACAGTGGCCGGAGTGGCAGATATGGAAATAAACAGGGGAGTGGCAGAGATGGTGATAAGCAGGGGGGTGGCAGAGATGGTGATAAACAGTGGAGTGGCAGAGATGGTGATAAACAGGGGAGTGGCAGAGATGGTGATAAACAGGGGAGTGGCAGAGATGGTGATAAACAGGGGAGTGGCAGATATGGTGATAAACAGGGGAGTGGCAGAGATTGAGATAAACAGGGGAGTGGTAGAGATGGTGATAAACAGTGGAGTGGCAGAGATGGTGATAAACAGGGGTGTGGCAGAGATTGAGATAAACAGGGGAGTGGCAGAGATGGTGATAAACAGTGGAGTGGAAGAGATTGAGATAAACAGGGGAGTGACAGAGATGGTGATAAACAGTGGAGTGGCAGAGATGGTGATAAACAGTGGAGTGTCAGAAAAAAGTGTAGAAGGTAGGAGCCTCTACAATAACAAAAATATAAATACTGGTTGGTATTCTATATAGACTGTAAACACTTGTCTGTCGGCGATATTGACTTCTCTGTGGGCAAGTCTTTTTGTGTTTCATACAATTTTCACTTAAATTCGATCTTAAGTACTAATTATAATGTAAAACCTGCAAAATAAACAAACCAAAACGTATACGAACACAGTAAAAAGACAACACAACTAATCAAAATCGCTATGTGGAAACAACGCTTAAGTAAAATAATAATTTATAAATAAAAGGACACAATCCACCACATAGGGTGTACGTTACTACATACGCAAGTTAATCTGGTTCCCAGGCAAACTAATCGCACACATAACAACGCACTGTCGTCACGTTCAAGGAATTAGTCAATTTGGGAAGTCGGGGACGCTCTGGTAAATTTTACTAAATTTTGCATGAATAAAGAAACTACATTAAGTGTCAAAATGTTCTATTAAAATCAAATTTGCAACTTGACAAGATAATAACAATAGTACAAAATACAAATATCACTCACTAACGATAGTGCTATCGGGTAGGTACCTGTAAGCATAGCATGCTTCAAGTGACCCCTAACAATTACTACCATACTAATAACCTACATTTATTGTACAAATAAACTCAGGAAATCGCAGAAGAAAGCAATTGATCCTATCGACAATGAATAGATACAGTATAATAAATAACAATATTTGAAAATATGAAGAAGGCACAATAGATTTAAACAAAAGAGTACTCTTTTAACAAGAACAATTAATTATAAAGAATAATAACAATAATAGACAAAGTTAAATATTAATACATACAGACAAGAGTAAGCAGAGGTTATAATAGAAACTTTAAGTTAATAATCTATCTATCTATCTATATGCTCAGGCCCAATCCCCATTTTGGGGGTAGCCGACTCAAGACAGAGCAAGAACAGGGAAAACACAAACACATAAAACAACAAATAAACACAGATAAAAAGCACAAACTCACACACATCCAGGAGAAGACCCAGAGACCAGGGTCACCAAGGTCGCTCCAGCACTCCCCCGGCCCCCGACCACCCGGAGAGGTTCCGATCTCGGCAGGCAGACATGCAGCGGAGCCTAAGCCACAAGCCCTCCCACCACACTTCCAGGCGCACCCTTCATATTAATCATCTCCCGGGGCCAGGCGCCTGATGGACTATTATCTAGTCCAACTTGCGCTCGACCCCTTACTCCAAATGACCACGTGTTCACTCAACTATTCACAAGCATTCTCCATTCACTCCTGTCCACCACCACTTCCCCTGCCTGATCTATAGTCATTCCTGTATCATCCAAAGCCTTTCTTACACAGTCTCTCCATCTCAATGCGGGTCTTCCTGCCCTTCTATCTCCCCTTGTACCTGACTCACATATTCTCTTTGTAAGCCTTTCATCTCCCATTCGTTCAACATGACCATACCAGTTCAGCACCCTTCTGTCCACTCTGGCTGACAAATGTTCCTGCTGCCCCACTCTCCTATGTATCTCTTCATTCCTCAATCTGTCTCTACGAGTAACTCCACACATATTCCTTAAGCAGCTCATCTCCATCACATCCAGCCCTCTTTTCTCCTTTTTCTTCAGAGCCCATGTCTCAGCCCCATACATCACTGTTGGCACAACAATTCCTTGATACAGTGCACTTTTTACTTTCACTCCGAGATTTCTCGTCTTCCACATACTTCCCATTGCTCCTAAAACCTTCCTTCCTTCACACACTCTCTGTTTTACCTCCACTTTCATATCTCCACTCCTGCTTATCGTTCCTCCTAGATATTTAAAACACTCTACTTGTTACAATATTTCCCCATCCAGCCTCACATCTAGATTCACCCTATGCTCTCCCCTATTACACACCATTACTTTACTTTTATTGACGTTCACCTTCAGTTTCCTCCTTCCACAAACCACACCAAACTCTTTGACTACCCGCTGCAGTTTTTCATCAGAATCCGCCACCAATTCTGTGTCATCAGCGAACAGCAACTGATTCAACTCCCAATCTCTACCACTCTTTCCTACTAAACCCAATCCTTTTCCCATAGTTCTCCTTTTCACCTCCCTCACCACACCATCCATAAACATATTAAACAGCCATGGTGACATTACACAACCCTGTCACAAACCTACCTTTACCTCAAACCATTCACTCAACTCACCATTTCCTACTCTCACACATGCTCTGCTCCCTTCATAAAAACTCTTAACTGCTTCTAACAAATTTCCTCCTATTTCATAAATCCTTAACACCTTCCACATTGCTTCACGGTCCACACGATCATACGCTTTTTCCAAGTCCATAAAAGCCCAAAATATCTCCTTATGCTTCTCTAAATACTTCTCGCATAACTGTCTTACTGCAAACATCTGATCCACGCGCCCTCTTCCCCTCCTAAAACCTCACTGTTCTTCTCCTATTGCAACTTCCGTACACTTTATTATCCTCTCTATCAACACCCTGCCATACAGCTTTCCAACCACTGACAATAAACTAATACCTCTATAACTTGAACACTCCTGCCGATCTCCCTTCCCCTTGTACAACGGCACAATACATGCACTCTTCCAGTCTATTGGTACCTTTGACACAGCAAAGCACACATTGAAAAGTCTCACCAACCAATCTATTATCACATCTCCACCCTTCTTTATACACTCCACAGCAATACCATCCAAACCTTCTGCTTTTCCCGCTCTCATTTGTTTCACTGCTTCTTTCACCTAATTTTCCTCAATCCTTTCATTCATTCCCTGCCACCTGGGTGGCCTGGGTAACCTATCTCCATCCACCTCTGCTTCAATCACTGCTTCTCTTCCATCTCTTGTATTTAACAAAGATTCAAAATACTCGGCATATCTTTTCCTCACTTCAACTGGTTCCACTAGTAATTCTCCATTTTCATCTTTCACTGACTCTTCCCTCTTTTGTCCTCCTTTCCTTACTCTATTTACCTCCTTCCAGAACATCTTCTTTCGTTCTTCAAAATTTTCACTCAGCCTTTGACCCCACCTTTCGTTTGCATCTTTTTTCGCTTCTCTAATTTTCCGTTTTGCCTCTCTCCTTTTCTCCTTGTACCTCTCCCATACCTCAACACTACCATCCTGTAAAACCCTCTCAAAACACTGTCTCTTCTCCTCAACTGCCTTTCTCACCGTATCATTCCACCACTCGCTTCCCTTCCTGATACCTCTGCCTCCTACTTTCCTTTTGCCGCATACTACCTCTGCACTTGCTTTCACTCCTTCCTTAAACTGTTGCCATTCAACCTCTACTTCTCTCTCTTCCATCTCTCTCACTTCCATCCACTTTTCATTTAGTCTTTCTTTGTACTCCCTCTCTTTTTCACTCTTCTCTAACTCACTAACTTTTATTAAGTTAATAATGCTTGATTAAAATTGTTGATATCAAATTTAAAAATACAGTCACAATAATTGACCTTAAAAAGATCAAATTTATGCAACAATTTACTTGCAACAAAACCTCTGTCTACTAAGAGTCTGTATAGTAACCTAGCTCTATCCCAAAAGTCTTCTACTCTGGTACAAATTTTACAAAATCTTATTAGCTGGGAATAAAAACTATTATAAGTTATTTTACTATCGATATTACTATTAGGGAAAGGAAAGTTTATTACGTTAAAATTAAAATCGTCAACTTTGTGGTATATTTTAAGTGTGCACTGTTCATTAACAATCTGTATATTTATATCAAGAACATTTTCAACTTCATCATTTACAATTATTTATAAGATAAATAGACATGCAAAACTTCATGATGACAATAGCATAGGTATATCATATCTGAAGAATGGACATACCTTTCTACAAATATAACATTTTCAGAATGGCTTGAAATACATTAGCCGAACAAAAAATGAAAACTATAACAGGAGGCCTGGTAAAAAATGATAGCATATATATATATAATATATATATATATATATATATATATTATATATATATATATATATAATATATATATATATATATATATATAATATTGAAGAACGAAGGTTAATAACGATTCATTTGCGTAGATACATTATTTGAATTAAGGTATGAATAATAAAGATGCTTTGGATAAAGGAATGGTGTCCAAGGAGAAAACCATATTAGAACAAGTATAAGGAGGAAGATTCTCAAAAGAAAAAAACGTATTGATGGAATACAAAACAGACACATAAGAACACAAAGCCTAAAAGGAAAGATGAGAAAGAGGCAGAACATTTGTCGTGAAGGGCCGTGGCATGGTTGGTAGCGCCTCTAACTGCTGATCGAAAGATCTGCAGTTCGATCCCACGCCGTGTTATTAGTAGACGGCAAGAGGTTGGGCAGCTCGGTCTAGCAATTCGTGGTAAATATCCAGTTAAGTCTCTGTTACAAGGGCACGCCCTATAGCCCCATCAATCAAGGGAGTACACGGCATTAAAAACTGCATCAACCTTCATCGAGGAAGGTTGTGCGTTTGCCTTATTAATTATATAAAACATATAATACACACAGGCGTGCAGTCGTCAGAATATATTCTTTATCAGCCTGTTATTTTCATTATTCAGCTATTACATATTACTTGGAAAAGTTTAGAATGATTAGTTAAAACTTACTTCACTCAACAGCTTGTACAAATATGCAAATCAAAATGTATTCGGAATTTTATTATACCAGTTTTTAGTTGCATAATGAAAATCACAGGGTGGTAAATAACTTATTCTGACAATTGTGCTGTACATACATTCACCACTTGCTTTAAGGAACTCACACGAAACAAAGGTATACGAAATAAGAAAGAAATAATGAGCAGAAACTATTATTCATGCTGGCTTGTGGAAAACAGAAAGAGGAAGAATTGTACACAGGTTCCTTGAGGTTGCCATCACTTTACAAACAAACTAACTCTTTTTTGTTCTCTCTCTCTCTAACACACACAGGTTATTCATCTCCATGTCTTGTTTACCCTGGGACTCATTAAAACACTTACAACAAGAAGTAGAAAAACGAGGTAATGAGAGCCAAGTTAAACTCACGTAAAAGGCTGAAAGTACAACCAAAATCTATCCTGACTTCAATGCAATTAATTCCGCTAACTAAGACTCAACCTGATATTCAGAATCGTAGTTAACAGAAGTAATTGTGTTGAGGTCAGTACAGGTTGCGGCTGCACTTTTAGCCTGTCACTTTGCCTTTCTCTCTCCTGGTTTTCATTAACTCGTTTTTGTTTCGCCCTTTTTGCTTTAAGTACTTTATTTAGTCTTTGAGTAAACAATACATAGAGACTATTGAGCAGTGGCCTGCGTGTGTGAGAGAGAATGTGTGTGTGCGTATGTGTGAGAGTGTGTGTGTGAGAAAAAGAGAGAGTTTATGTGTGGTGGAGAGAGAGTGTGTGTGTGTGTGTATGTGAAATTTTGGCAACATCAAGGAGCCATCATCAGGATAAAACTGAACCTTGGTGAGACTTACAATCTAAAAGCTACACAAATATTTAGATCCATTTAATTATATGCATTTAAAATAAACAAAAAACATACTCCTCAATTAAATTAATGTTGTTTTACAACAACAACAACCTTAGTACACAGATACAGAGCAACTTCCCTTATTTCCTCATTATTTACTCCTTCACACTCACTAACGTGAATCACATGTTGTGGAGGTTTTGTCCAAAGTGGTCAGTTATGCGTGTCATATCGCTAATAATTTATACATTTCGTGAAAAAAGACTAAAAACGCGAATCGTGGCGCATTTCGGCAATGAATACGTTTGTATATCCTTGACATTGGTAAGCTATTGGCAACACTGTGTCATGTATAGTAATGCTGCAAAACTGCCGAGACATCAATATCTCGCCATTATGTGCCTTCCAATCGAATGGGTAGGTGCACTGCGTGGCTTACCCTTAACTGGCGGCGCGCAACATAAGTCGAGTGAAAGAAATTTGGACTATGTGGCGGCTCACAACATAAGTCGTGTGCCATTTTCAGCACGTAATGTTGCTGAGAGAGAGAGACAAGTGGTGGCAGGAGAGTAGCGAGCGTATGACTGCTCCAGACCACCCCGGTAGACCAACTGACATGAATCCCACCCTCCTCCACACTCGCTACACAGTGAATTGTTTAGGGAAAGTAACGAATTACATGTTTTTTGCACTCGTGTTGCACGATTGTTGCAAGAAAACTAGCGGTCGTACAAGGATCGTTGGGGTGTCATTGGAAAGCTCTGTTTATGCCCTTTCAGGGATAGATACTTGTTTTACACTCTGGGTCTTATTTAGGCATGAAAATGATCACGTAAACAACCCTATTTTGGGTAAAAACACCCCGCTGGTGGCTACATATTATTTACCGCCTAGGCCGCTCGTTAGGTGTTAAAGATGGTATGCTACCACGTGTGGACCACTTACCTTGAGTGTTTGGTGGATGGAAAATAGTTTACGATTCCGTTGTGTGTTGTGCAAGTGAGTTATTTTTCATAATTATACATTGAGTAAAGCAATTCAATTTCATTATGGATACTGTTTGAAAGTTTAAACCTAGTAACGCTTTGCTGACTCGTATTTGAACAACACGTATTGATAAACAAGTAAACAAAAACTATTAGGCATAGGAAGTTTGTTGTTAATTATCCCTTTCACTCGTACAGACGCAGCTCTATTATTATCAATATTATTATTATTAAATTGCATCCAAGGGAAAGGTGTTCCTAAATGCGCACAGACTCAATTCCGAGAGTGTCCTACGAAGATTAGTAATTTGGTTATATAAAACTTATAGCGCAATTTGCGTCAAAATTGAGGTACGTGTAGCTATGTATGTGGAGCGTAAAATGAAACCATTTGCATCCCTGTGTGAGGCTGCTATCGTAATCATAGAATACAGAAGGATAAAGCTGAAAGCGTGACGTCACACGGTTATTTTGCCGCGCGTCCTAGGGATCTGGTGGCAGGAAGGTTGTAGGGCATACAACCAAAACACCTCGGTCGTTTTTCCTTATTAGATACTCCTTGATATCTGTGTGCCTGTCTTGTCTGCAGTGTTACCAAAGTTAAGGGAAATTCCGCAAAATGAGGGGGCAATAGATTAAAGAAGGAACGTTTTTAAGAGTGATTTAATGTTGGTAAAAAAAACTTTTAAATTATTTAAAATAAATTATATATATAATTATCAAAACAATAGGAAAATATTAGGAATACATATAGGCTACATTATAACAGATACTTATATATGATGTAAGCTGTATAACTACAAGCAACACAACAATAATTAAAATGTAATTTTGAATATATATTATTAGTCACATATTATGTAGATTTTAAATTATAAAGTTGCACTGAAACAGGACATTTCACGAAATACGCTCATAGGTTATACTTATGACACCTAGGGATATTTTGGTCCATCATGTTTGACGTTGGCAACTCCCCACTCTCACAACAACAATGGTGGAAGTATAAGAGACGTGGCTGTGAATCTCCTCATAATGACGACAATTTCACGATGATCTGGCCTTTACAGTAGGCTCTACTTATGTCTATTTAACTCTATCATGTCTATAGAGTCTCTGGATACCGTAGAATTGATTATTAATAGCGTTATTAGTACAAGGTAGGGATTATTACGAATTAATGGGGACTCTCCCGTTTTTCCTTTGCGATCGTGCTGCCATCTCTCGAACGCGCGGCTCGCTATTTTAAGATTTGTAGCGTCTTCTTTCCTCTCTATCCAATCTGTACTCTATGATCGTAATGCTACTATCACAGCCGAAGCGTCGGAAGCGAGCCTACTCGTCAGTATCGTATTGATAGTGAAGCGAGGACCAGGCAACTTTCTTTTTGGATTCGACAGAAGATGATTAGTGTTAAATACTGTATGATAGTGTTGCTTTTCTTAGAACTGTAATTTTATTATATATATATATATATATATATATATATATATATATATATATATATATATATATATATATATATATACTGTATAGTGTAAGCTAATACTTGCCTATGTACCACATAACTTGTTTGATTTCAACGCTTACGAATGTTATGAATCATATATATTTATAAATATTAATAGAAAATCAACTATTTGAAGTAGGGACTTTGCTTTTTGGTTTATTATCTTGATCATACAATGAGCAATATGTACCGGTATATACTTCATAGCTCTAAAACACTTTAGAACAAAATGTACCGAACATGATGTACACCTAAGGCGTGTTTTTCCGGTCCCGTCGCAAGACCATTGTCGCAACCGAACCATCGCAAGATACCCCTGAGCCCGGAAAAACAAATCTCGCTTGCTCTGATCAGCTGATGAATGTAATCAAAGGTACTGTCGCACTGATCGCATAGCGAGATTGTGGCAGTGGCTGTGTTTTTGTGTTCATGGTGTTTATCACAGGTTTATCCTGCTTCTAACTATGGCAGTGAATGTAGAACAAAAACAACTGAAACTACTACAGTTTATAAAGATGATGATGATGTTAGACAGTGATCCTATAAATAGTGTGTTAACTGATGCAGTGGCATTTCAAGAGAGCACCAATCTTCAGTACCATCAACCCTCTTCTTCCTCCAAAGCCTATCTTAGTGTTTACTATATACGGTACGATTTTAGTTACTGGACACCTATTTGACAGGTACCACCGAGGATTTAATATATATTTGTTTTCGGTTTCCACGCATCCAACACCAAGCTAGCCTACACCTTTTTCTGGTCCGGTAATAGTATTGAAAACGATATAATAACTTTTGGTAATTGTTTAATCGAAGGCCTTTTTTTCTAGTTATTAAAAACGTATTCTATGGTGTATTATATGATATATAGATGCAATAGCACTGTTAAAATTACCTGGGAAGTGTATATTAAACCAAATACAAAACTAAGAGCAGTGGGAGGGTGGAGGCTTGGAGGGGGAGAGAATCCTAAAGAAAATTGATTTTTGAGCACCGACTAAACCAAAAATACACTACTGTATTTACATACCTAACCTAACCTAACCTAACCTAACCTAATCTTAAACCTAACCTAACCTAAGCTAAGGTAAGCTAACCTGGGCATCCTGGGGGCTGCCGCCCCCAGAGCCCCACTGGTCTTGGGTTGAAAAGTGATAAAAAACATATCTCTTACCTCATTATTCAAAGTTTTGTATTTGGTTTAATATACACTACCCATAGTACCCAGGTCATTTTAACAGTTCTATTGCTTCTATATATTATATAATACACCATAGAATACGTTTTTAATAACTAGAAAAAAAGGCCTTCTACTAAACAATTACGAAAAAGGCCTTCGATTAAACAATTACGGTGGGTCAATTAGGGAAATACGCATACAACGGAGCTGTTAGAGTAGGCAACAGGTCGCTCCATACCCAAAATGTAAACACACATCCGTGGACTTACTCTAATACCGCGCACTAGTATTTGGTTTAATATACACTTCCCAGGTCATTTTAACAGTTCTATTGCTTCTATATATCATATAATACACCATAGAATACGTTTTTAATAACTAGAAAAAAGGCCTTCGATTAAACAATTACGTAACTTTTGAAATGTGGTTTTCGACCAGAATAAAACGGGGCGTTTGTGCCGAAAATCGGCGGCGGGGGGAGTCCGTCGTCGCTTCGGATCGTCGCGGTTTGTTTACCCAGGACGCTGGAGGTTACTACGGCCAGCTGTTTTACTTGCCCCTTGCTGGCCACATAGATGACGATTATTATAATTCACGGCGGGTTATAAGCTTAGCCATTTGAAGTCGACCGCCAAGGCGGGACCGAGAATTCACTCCGAGCGTAAAGTAAACAAAGCGACGCTACTTCCACGAACGCAACCGAGTTGTCTTTATATTTCGTCTCATATTATCATATCATATTAAAGTGTCCCCATTGCTTTTTTAGTGTTTCGTACACCAGAAAAGGGTGTAGCTTGGTGTTGGATGCGTGGAAACCGAAAACAAATATGTAATAAATCGTTGGCGGTACCTGTCAAATAGGTGTCCAGTAACTAAAATTGTACCCTATATACATTAGCCTAAGCTGCCTAACCTAACCTAACGGTTAATGGCCAGCTCGGCCCACGTGATTGTCAACTCGGCCTATTCAGTAATACCAACTCGGGTCTCGGGTTACTCGGCCCACCATAGCCTAGCCTATAGAACCTTTTATCTATCTATCTATCAAAAGTGTTTGAGATCTTGTTCTTGTTAATGTCCAAGGGCGAAGGTGAGGAGGAGACCCAATAGTCGAGGACATTATAACATATATTATAACAGAATTTACAAAATATGAAGAAGAAAGAAACGAATTGGAGAGATATATGAGGAATAGAGTTGGGGACATAAGGTGAGAGGAAATAAAAAACAGATGACAGAGGGGTAGGGCCCGAGGGGCATTATTAGGGCTAACAGTAACTGTGTAACAAACGATATGGAGCAGCGAGACATAGAGATGATGAAGAGGGGATATGGAGAAAGATAAATGGATAGAAGAAAGGGGTGGGTGGTGAAGGGAAAACGTGGAGGGGGTCGGGGGGGAGTTTTTCTTGTCTCGTAAGTTTACCCCCCTGAGAATCGAGATGTATTTGAGATACCGGTAATTTGAGATAATTGATGATTTTTACACTTCTAATTTCCACATATCTTTCTTAAGTTGTTTATAACGTCTAATGCGAGCCAGAAAATATAAAGCTTCAATCTCTTTCGATTCAGAAAGATCTGTGGGAATTAATTTGGTAACAATTATCACAATGATCTCACGAATACATCTCGATTATGAAGGGGTTAAACTTAGGCCTAGCCTACGAGACAAGAGGAAAACAAATATAAAAAATATAGCCTATAGGCCTACATATATTCCTGTCAATTCTCATTTCTCAAGCGTGATGAAATGATGGTACCGATGAAAAGGTGATACTTCCGAAACTTTTATCATCATTGCATTACATGATAGTTCAGTGGTGTAGGCATTATAATTTCCTTTTTAACCCGTACAGCACCAGCGACGCGTCTGACGCGTCGGCGATGTATGTAACGCACAGCCCCAGAGACGCGTCACCCTAATTGCGCCGACCGTAACCTCAGGTGTAGCCACTCAAGAGGGCTCCGATTTGTATGGGAACTGTGTACGTATCCCACGCAACCGTGCCGATGGTTGAAAACTCTCAAAGTCCACGTGCGTGCGCGTGAGCGCGCAATAACCTGGTTCTTTGGGGTAATTGCCTTCAATTTTTTACTCTTGTAAAATACGTTTTCGGGGGCTCTGTAGGACCATTCTTTAAGCTTTTTGAGCGGTTTTTCGTGGTTTTTCCTTCATTCCTAACCCATTCGCTATTGTTTCTGGAATAAAACCATTTTTTGAAAACCGGCCGGGTTCTGGTGAACAAACATTACAAAACTAGCCGGGGCTCCACGGGTTAATAGGTAGACGTTCTTTCTAAACTGTGTAGCCCGAGTTGGTTGTGGATGGGCCGAGTTGACCCTACCCCAACCTAACATCCATACAGTAATGTACATAAATGAATCTTCAGCAAATAGCTGCAGCCATTGAATAAATAGTCATCTTTACATGATTTATGATTCACCATTTATTGAAAAGAGGATGTTAAAGCTAGGCTGAAGGGTGGAAAGGCACATGGTGTTTGTGACAGTTTGTAATTTCTGGAAAGCCATTATAAACTCAGGGTGATCCATAGTGCTGTACGACAGACCGATACCATTCATCCGGACTGGAAAGGACTATAATGGTATTATTCACTGTTCAGTTTGTTGGACATGCTTTCTTATTATACTGATATTCATTCTGATTAAAGTAACATAAGAAAATAATAAACAATTGTATACTATATTTATTTCATTTTATTATTTCAATACTACAGTAACAATTTAGCAGGTCCAAATGGTATTAGATACCTATCAATACCAATAGTACATGTGAAGTAATAAAGTTTACAAGATATATCCACTGTTAAAGATAAGTGTTGCATATCTAATTGTATAAATTATATACTGTACTGTAACTATATACAAATATAAAATGGCAAACAAAATATCAACCAATGACCTGTCACCTATTCTATAAATAATTAAATCATTGCAGCTATATACTGAATATAGTACTGTATACAGTATCTAAAAGTACCTCTGGTAGCTGTACAGTCGCGGTCATTAATTCCAATAGGTACATATTCAAAGCTGTTTCGGTTTAAGGGGAGATAGGCATATTTATTTGATAATTTATGTATCTTTTTTATAATTTTATTAGTTGCCTCCCTAGACCTCCAATCAAGCTTAAAAAAACATCCATTAGACCCCCCCTCTACATTCATTTGTACATTTTTCGGTAGAAAAGTATCATGGCGGCTGAAGGCCGGTTCTTCCAAAATTACAGGCTAACTCTCGTTCGCCCGGAAAATAATTGACACCTAAATAGCATGAACGGTCTTAATATTGACAAATCAATTAGGCGATAGGTCTTAAAATCGACAAACTAATGAGCCTAACGTCATAAAATCTGAAATGGGGCTAAACACAATGAAGAAGGGAGTTCAGAAAAAACGGCCGATCTCGCCTTATCTGAATCTCCTTAACCCTTAAAGAGCGGCGCGCAACATAAGTCGAGTTGAAAAAACTGGCAAAAAACGGGTGAAAAAAGGGTGGAAATCGAGTGAAAATGGGTGGGATAGTAATGATCCATACGTCCGACATCTGTGGCCTCCTGGCCCACACTAACTCCAGTTCCCCCACCGCGCGTGAGGATGACAGTGTAACCAATAGTTCGCTAAAAGTGAGCAAGGTAGCAAAATCAGCTAAACTTCCATCTTCGAGGTAACACTGTCAGTGCTCCACGAGTGCTACGTAGCTGTATGTGGCGTCATTGTGTAGCGATTTCCACCTAGTTTTCGGCGCAATACAGTTCCTTTCATACTGATGGTTGATATAGCAGTCAGAACGGCCCGGAAAGGCCCAAAACGGCCACAGAGCACCCGCTAGAGGAGGGTTAATACTGCTTTACTTGATATTAGAATGTGAAAGGTTTGTTTAATCAGTTTGAAGCTTCAAAATGTATTAGAATTAATGACCACGACTGCAAGTTCTACCTGTGATTCCTAACCCGTTGTTAGTGAATAAATCACATACAGTATTATGATTCCTATTTTACTTTTAAATCACAAGCATTACATTTACTGTGTATAGGCAATAAACTTGTAAATATTATTGTAGTGATTATTCACAAAATTGCATTGCATTGCTTCCTGTACCGTACTTGCTATGAAGATTTTTTTTTATATATATAACCCCAAAAATTATACTTTTAGTATAATTAACCCTTAACTGGCGGCGCGCGACATATGTCGAGTTAAATAAATTTGGACTATGTGGCAGTGCACCACATATGTCGAGTGTCATTTTCAGCACGTAATGTTGCTGAGAGAGAGAGCTGAGCGGTGGGACGAGCGTAGTAACCTTATGACCGCTCCCCACGACCACTGTGGACGTACTCAACTGTATACCACCTTCCTCCCCCTTCTCTCACTCGCTACACAGGGAATTATGTACGGAAATTACCTTATTTTAGGTTTTTTGCACTCGTGTTGCACGATCGTTGCAAGAGAACCAGTGGTCGTACAAGGATGGTTCGGGTGTCATTGGAAAGCTCTTTTTATGCCCTTTCAGGGATAGATACTTGTTTTACACACTGGGTCTTGTTTATGCATGAAAATGAGCACGGAAACAACCCTATTTAGGGTAAAAAAAAACTGCTGGGCGGCTCAGTGTAAAATACCCTACCACCCGCTCTTTGTGTGTTAACTGCCCTAATACTGTAGTACAGTACTGGTTTAAGCAGGGCTTCTGTTCTCAAATATTCCATCACCTTCTCCATGATTTCAGAACATGTACATTCTACTATTTATGTGAAAAAAATAAAAATTAAATGACTAAAATCTAGCGAAATTACATAATGCTATATCCTGTAACGCTATGCGAGTTAATGTTGATTTTATATACCATTCCATTCTTTAGAAGTTTTCTTCACAGATGCCTTACTGAGTTAGTAAATTACAAAGTTGGCTACACAGAAAATGTTTAACAGCCAAAATGGTACTTCTATCTTTAACTATTCTAATAATTAGTCTTCAACTTATAACTACAGTAGTATGAACACTCACAGCCTTAACAAATCCTATACTAGGATATACTGGTAGACAAAATAGTGTTCCTATCCTTACCTATTTGAAAAAAGTATCACATTTCCATTCTGCAAACTAGTATGAATGCATTCACAGCCTTTTGGGTATTACCAAAAATTAAATTTCAAAATGAGAAATTACGGTAAAGGTAATCACATTTCTGATCTGTGACAATATATGCAAAGGAAAAGAACGTTAAACCATTGTACAGTATGTAGCCTATGTATACAGTATTTTGGTTACACACTTGACAGAAAAAGGCTACGCTGCCTTTCTATATATTTGTGTAACCAAGCATTGTACTGCTGGGATCGTCTGATGAAATATTTCGATTTAGGAAACAATATTTTCACAACCATAATATGAGGAGCTTAGAAGGAGAAGGGGCGAATAAGCCAATGCCCCCATATTCTAAAAATACACTTAAATGCTGCCCTAACCCTTCATGAGCAAAATTAAAAGAAACAATATACTTTACAGTGATCCTTCTGAATCTGAATATTTAGCCCTTTATCATAGCTTATCACTCATCCCAGAATTTTAGATTAAGTGGTTCCCTAACCTTGTAACGAACAGAGATAATACAACTGAGTCCTAATTTGTGATAAAGGGCTAAATATAATTCAGTGCCTGAGTATAATATATACATACTGTATTTGCAACTATAGAAAAAGTTGAAAGATGATCGAATTGACGCCTACAATCAAAAGGGAATAATATAATGTGCAATATTTGTCTTATAGGCTACTCATCATTATCAATTTAAGTATACTGTATTTGTATTGCAACATTAAAAATACCAGTAGTTTCTACTGCCTATTCTGCATTTAATGAGCTTCACACAAAGCCTTGTATTTATAATGTAAAACTTGCAAACTAAATGGTTGTGAAGATATTGTTTCTTAAAACAAAATAACCATAGGACGATCCCTGCAGCTTACTGCTTGAGTACACAGATGTGTACAATAGCAGCGTTGCCAATTATTGCCAGGTGGGTAACCAAATTATGCACCATCCTGTATCAAAAACAAAGTCCTACTAACAATGATAATTGGGTCGTGTCTTCACATTACAGTATCTTATTTCTAATAGGAATAGAATACTGTACATAGTGGAATACCACACAAATAAAATTCTAATTATATTTGGCATACAATATCATAAAGTATTTCATCACACAACCAATACTTGGGTGCTAGATTGCATACAGTATATTGTGTTATGAAAATGTTGAGCATTGTTTTACAGTATTTGGGCAAATGAAGAAGCGACATGACCAAAATTGAGTGAAGAGGAGGGTGAGTTGAGACAGTGCGAGACACAGGGTTGTTGTTTATGTTCCACAGGCTGTCTGACCGAACAGCCCCAAAGTCCCGAGCAAGGCCAAGGCCATAACCGAGCGCCCCCACATAACACTCCTTACTTTTACCAATAAGAATGCCCAGGTGACTGAAGCCGCTCCCAGGCGAGGAGCTGAGGAGGGTGCGGAAACACCCGGGCCACCGAAGCCCCACCTAAGGCCCTGTGCCCCTTAACAATTATGACGGTAATCTGAAACTGTAATCTTAAAGGTGGTTGTGCATGGGTTGACATAAACATGGAATAATAATCGCCAACCCGCACATAATAATCTTGCAAAATGCAATGTGTTACGCTGGCCAGCTTGCCAGAATGTGCTCGGGACTCGCTAGCGCTCGCCAGGGCAGTGATATGGGCTACAATAATCGTAAAACGATGTTCTTTCTTTCATAGAGTACATGTTGTCACAGACAGATCAGTGGTGATCTTTATTCTTGTCTGTGACACTTAAAGTATTTTATATCATTGCTAGAATATAAGATGCATGGTCTGAAGTTAAGGAGAGAGAGAGCGGGGTAGGCAGCGTGGTGGTAGTTTGTGCGTGTGTATGTACGTTTGCCTCCCACGCTCCGAGGAGTTTCCCACGCCCGTGATTGGCCGGCGGCCCTGTCGACGTCATAGAACGCTTGCTCTTCATGACGTAGTCGTCTGTGATTGGCGGCCGCGGTCCTGGGATGGTGGTGCGGGCCCCTGTCCTTGTGTCTCCTGCAGAGCTAAGCGGAGTGTGCTAGGTCCTACATGTCCCTTGCAACCTGTCTCCCATATAACCCTCTATACTACTATCTCTCTCTCTGAACTTCTTCGGTTTCATACTTCTCTCTTTATTCAATTACTTATCCCTTCTGGTTATGCATACGACTTCCATAGTCGGCCAGTCGTATTACCAGCACCAGCTCTCCATATATGTTTGCACTAGTTTTAGGGATTATTAGAGTCATAGTCAAATGGTACCATAGTGTTGGGGTGCTTCTAATTATTGAGCTGTTCTCTCTTATTATTTAATGCTAGACAGTGGAAGGTATCTTTGGTCGTTGTCTGAGTTATGTATGTGGCAAGTCAGAGCCTGTACAACATCGACGAAGCTAGCTAGCCTGTAAACCTTGTGCATATTTTCCTTTGCAAGTGTAGCAGTATACAAGTGAAGGGCTCTTGCCTAATCTCACCTGCATACTTGCTACCTCATTTTGTTGATCTTTGTGGAGCGCCAGGGTAAGACCAGATACTTGAGATCTGGACTTACCAAGAGAGCCTGCAAGTCACTTAACGTAACATATGGGAAATCTGTTCAAGGGGAGGCAGTAGGCTACGAGCATGCTTGCGCTCTGCCTAGTTTCTTAGTACCTTTTATGCCACTGCTAGACTTTATTAGTGAGAAAGACAGCATTGTGTTTATTAACGTTAATTGTGTATGCTTTAGGAATTATTCACGCTTTAATTTAGCCAAGGTTGATGCATAGTGCACAACCCAGTTTGGCTATTACGTTGGCTACGGAAGTACTGTTCCTGAGTGGTTATTATTAGTGCTGTCACAGAGTTGTTGCACTCCCTTGTTATATATATGTATCCTACTTATTGGTGTATTTAAGATACACACTTTGGTGTCCTGCCCCTGCATTTATTTATGTTCTGTATTAATGAGCATCTTAGAGAATCAGACCTTTTCAGAAGATTCCATATCTGATTGCTGTAGGACTAGACTTCCAGTGTTTTCATAGAGCATTGTAGAGGTTAGTGTTGAGTACAGACTCACACTAAAGTTAACGTAAGCATATACAGTAATTCTTTATTTAATCTTGTTATAGTTTATTCAAGCATTGTTATTACTTAAGAGCATTTTATTAACGTAAAGTACTCCTGTTGTGAGCAGGCTTTGCCTTCATCGGTAAGCCTTTGTAGAAGTGCACTAAAACCCAGTTAATTGATACCCCGTTATCCAGGAGATTAACTCTGGAGGGTTTGAGTGTTTTGTTTGCCGGCGAAATAGTTCGAGGGTTTGGAATTAGCGTACCGTTGTTGCAGATATAGCCTATCATCTAGTCCAATATTGAGTGCCCTTGTTTATTTCGTAGTGCCGGTCGTAACAAATGGCGACCTTAGACCAGAATATAGTGAACTGAATATTGCAGTTTTTTTTTGGAGAAATCTTATTGCCATTTGGGGGTTGAAATTATTTCTCGCATTGTTGGCAGTAGACATTGTTTTGAGGATACATAGAACTTGTTGGAGTTATTGGTGACCTAGTATTGCACTCAAGAACATCTTCGAATATTTTTTGGTGAATAAAGCTACGCAAGAGTTTGGCTATTTTTGTGTGGACTAGAGAATTGTTTTTGTTGACTCCCATCATGTCACTGGACGGGTCTGAGCATAGTGAGGGCACAGTGGGAGAGGCAGGCGAGGAGGTGGAGTTGTTAAGCGGCGTTCGGGTGGTGAACAGGGAGGAGGATGCTCAGATTTTTGGGGGGAAGCCTATGTCGGCGGACCGGGTGTCGGGGCACCGGTACGGACTGCAGTGTGTGGCCACGGTCTTAGGGTTTTCCGGTACTAGCGGTATGTCGAGAAGTGAGCTGGTTGCCTGTGTGCTGGGTGGGGTGCATGGGGTTTCGGGTGGAGCGGGAGCTGGGGCACCTTCGGCCCAGCCCCCATTCCACTCGACTCTTACAGTGGCGCCCCCTTGGGTTCCGGAGCCGAGTACGTTCCCGCAGGCCGATGCCTGCTGGCGGTTGGGTATGCCTCTAGGTGATTCACGGGGTGGGTCCCTGATTGTAGCACCCCCTCCTCAAGGTTTGTCTGCCGAGATATTGTTTCAGCTCGAGCTCGCCAAACTTAAGCAACAGACTGAGCTCGAGCAGCGAAAGTATGAGGCTGAGAGCGAGAGTCTGAGCGCAAGTTTGAGTCTGAGAGGTATTGTGCCGATGTTGACTTAGAGAAAAGTCGTCTAGAGGTGACGAGGAACCGGGTCGTCCAGGGGGGTCGAG
The DNA here is from genome assembly GCA_032716605.1 of Paralithodes platypus. Taxonomy (NCBI): domain Eukaryota; kingdom Metazoa; phylum Arthropoda; class Malacostraca; order Decapoda; family Lithodidae; genus Paralithodes; species Paralithodes platypus. Next base: position 29,636,017 of record CM064525.1, read on the forward strand.
CCCATGACCAGTCCCTGTCGCATCTACTAAAGTTGATTCCAGTGTTTGATGAGTTGGGAGTTACAAAATGTTTTCTCCGGTTCGAGAAAAAGTGCTAGGAGCACCAATGGCCCGAGGAGAAGTGGGCAGCCCTTGTTTCTTCACGATTGACGGGGAAAGCACTCAAGGCGTATGATGCTTTGCCCCTAGATTCCTGTGTGAATTACGAGTTATTGAAAGAGGCTGTCCTGAGGGCGTATGAGCTACAGCCAGAGACCTATAGGCTGAAGTTTAGGGCAGTTCCCAAAAGAAAGGAGAGTACTTTCCAGGAACACGCTAGAGAGCTGTCAGATGCATTAGAAAATTGGTTAAGGTCGGAGAAGGCAACTACTTTTGATTCAGTAAAACAACTAGTGTTGCTCGAACAATTTTTTAAATGTACTGGCAGTGACTTTACTCTTAACCTTAAAGAAAAGCGACCGAAAACTCTACAAGAGGCGGTTGAGCTGGCTGACCTTAGGGTGTCATTGATTCGTGGGTGCGGGTCTGCACAGAGAGATGAGGCAGGTAACAAGGGGCGTACCACTCCACCTCCCCGAATTAATGACACAAATTATCCATTTAAGAGTACTGTTGCCAATTATGAACCCAAGTCGAAACCCTTCCCGTTTAAGAAAGGCCAGGGCCCTTCCTCACCTCAGAGGAAGTCCAAGAATGAGGTGGAATGTTTCAAGTGTCATGAGAAGGGGCATATTGCGCGCTCATGTCCGAGCACACCGCCTACAGCAGTGGTGTCACTAGTGAGCAGCATCGGTGTGTCTTTGAGGTCTTCCGCGTTTGCCCGGGGTAATACTTCGGTTGCGAAGTCACAGTCGGTGCAGAAGCAGCAGGAGGGCTCGTCACCCGTCCGAGATGCTTTTTGTGGTCATAGGGGGCACTGTGAGGTGGGCTGGTGTGCAGCATAGCCTTGAGTTGTTCCGTGATACGGGGGCTTCCCAGACACTTGTTAAGAATTTCACTGGCAAGCCTGTTAACGTGGCTCGGGTTGTGGTGGTTCAGGGCATCAATGCTACACGGTTTTACCCGCTGGTCAGAATGGAGCTTGAGGTGGACGGTGTGACACGGGAGTTGGATGTGGGTGTGGTGGAGAAGTTGCCAGTTGAGGGGGTCGACCTCCTTCTTGGTAATGACTTTGCGGTGCTCACTTCTGAGGTTCCACCCTTAGTCGTTGCCAAGAGGGCGGCCGACACGAGTAGGGAGGAGCAAGAGGGGCTTGAGAGATCTCAGTCCGTTGAGGTGTCACAGGTGTCCCAAGTTCTAGACCAGCGGAGGAAGGGTCGGAAGGAGAAAGTCGAGGCTGATGGTCGGGTTGAGAGTTTGGACCCAGCGACACTCCTTGGTGACTCGGTACTTGACCCAAAGGTGAGCTCCGGAGTGGCCCCAGAACCTGTCCCCTCTAGTGACATGGTAGGGCGTGATGGCACTCCGCGACAGAGTAGTTCCCAGGTGGGGAAGAGTTGTGGGAACGGGGCTATTGAACTCTAGGACGGGGAAGCATGTCAGGTGAACCTGTTAGAGGAGTTTGTGAGCAACCACCTGAGCAGCCTACTGTCCCTGCGTTGGTCTGCAGCGGCCAAGGTGGAGAAGGAGAGGGGGGCAGTGGGGCACAGGTGGAGGAGAGTCGGGATTGTTATGTCTCGGTAGAGCAGTGGGAGGGGATACGAGTCAGGTGGCTGTGGAAGCGCTAGAGCACCTGCCTGAGCAGCAGTGTGCAGCGCTCCAGCCCCTGATCGGTCCATACCCCACTGTTTGTGCCGAGCACCCAGGCCTCACAACTCATGCGGTGCACGAGGTTCCACCGGCAGGTCACTTGAGTGTCAGTAAACCGTTGGCCTCGTTGTTTCAGTGGTTCAAGGTGGGCGACGACGCTTTGGCATGGTTGTCAGGTCAGGGTCGACCCATGGCTGCTAAGGGTGGTGGTCAAAATCAGGACATTGAGCAGATTGGCGAGGTTGGCTGTAGAGTGGATGCGCCCGGCCGTCGCATAGCCTCCCAATGCTGCTCTAGTAAAATACAACAGCCTTACCATAGACCGACTGTATCTGGCCATGTCGCTGAAGGCGGTGATGCTGCGTAGGCAGATGTAGTTGCAAGGAATGCGGGGGTGCGCATGTACGGTATCGGCGGGGAAGCCTTAGCAATTATGAACTATGGGAGTGACTGCACAGGTGGTACAGATTGTCCCTCTCATGACCTGGTTGTTCTAGGGACGAAGGTGGAGAAGGAGGGAGACTATAGTTTAGAAGCTGTGGTCTCAGCTGGGTTGTGGGAGGGCACTAGGCATGTTGTTCTGCGAGATAAGTTGCAACCTCTTGTTCCTGAGCAACAAGAGGAGTTGTTTACTAGGCTGTGGCAGTACGTCCGCATGTTTGTTGCTTCTCCAGGCCTGATGTACGGGGTAGAATCCGACATGGAGGATTCTTCTACTCTATTTAATATCATAACTTCCCTTTGGTTCTGCACGATTTCATATATCGGCCATCGTATTATATGCTGAAGCTCTCAGATAACACATGTGTAGTTAGGCATTTTGGAAGGGTTACCATTTTTGTCTGTAGAGGTTTGACACACTCACGGTGTCTCCCTTCCTGTATCTTGGTGGTCTGCTGGGGGATTTAATGCTAGACTGGGATAAGGCTACTGGTGTTGTGATTTCCGATGTGTACTAGATTTTGTTGAACCTGTACAATCGCAACGGAGACGTGGGAAGCCTAGGTGGTCTTTCTGACTGTGTACCATGTGAGTTTAGCGCTGTGTTGCGAGTGAGGGCTTTTGCCTCTGCCACCCAACACTGTGCTACCTCGGTTGCTTTGACTTTGAGAGGGTCGCCAGGAGAGAACCAGATACTAGCGATCTGGATCTCTCAAGAGAGCACCCCGTCAATTAACGTAATTTGGCCGCACAGCCTTAAGGACTTCGCTAGGCTACGAGCCGCTTGCTCAGCCATTGTTTCCTAGCCTACTACATCCCAGCTAGACTTTATTCGCCTAGCAGACACCAGATTTAGATTATAAACTCTTTCTGTTATGTATGCATTATTATTCACGGCATTTATTAGTCTAGGTTGTTCTTGAGTTGCACAACCCTAGTTAGCTTTTTCGTTGATGAGGAAGTACTCCTTTGCTCTTTGAGTTCCTACTATTGCGCAGTTATTATTCCCGTGCCAGTTAACCCTATATGTCCTTACAATTGTCATATCCTGTTCCTGCTTTATACTACAGTTCAAAATCCGATACGATCATCTTACCCCAGCATCCGACTTTCTTCAGAATATTCCTGCTCGATGCTTTGGGACTTTCGTTCACTTTCTTTAGTATAGGAGTGACAGTTCATTATTGTTTAGAGTAACTTTAAATATACCTTCTTCTAGTTTGCATTAAATCATTGCAGTGATTTAATTAAGATCTCTATCTTTTCCTAGTATACCTTATTAACGTAATTGTATGTTGTTGTGATCAGGCTGTATCAGAGATCATCAGCCTGTAGTAGTAGTGCACCTATACTGAGTTATAGGATACCCCGTTATCGCAGATTTAACTCTGGAGGGTATAGGTGTTTTTATGCGCCGGCATTATAAGTTCAGGGGTTGGATCTAGTGTTACCGTTGTGGCTGTGTGCTTTCCTAGTCCAATGATTAAGAGCCCTTGTTTTATACGAGCCCCGGTCGTAACAAATGGCGACCTTGCTTAGGATTTTGTGAACTTAGAGAAATATTGCAGGAGTGTTGTGGTCATTTGTTTTTGTTTAAAGGAATATAGTGGACACGTGGATTTTTTTTTGGCAAGTAGTGTAACACTTAAGAGTCTTCGAGCATCTTGTATTTTTGAGTGAATATTTCTGCATAAGAGTTTAGGTATTTTTTTTTGTATAAACGTTGAGAATTTTCGGTGGACACTATGTCAGACGACGGATCAGTGTACAGTGAGGACACAGTACGGGAAACAGAAACTGAGGTGCAGCAGCGGGCTTTGTTAGATGACATTAGAGTTATAGCCAGTGAGGAGGATGCAAGGAAGTTTCTGAAGATACCTATTACTGTTGACCGGGTGTCGGGGATTGATCGGTATGGTCTCCAGTGTTTGGCCACGGTCATGGGGCATGAGGGCACAAGCAGCATGTCGAGAGGTGACCTGGTGGCCTGTGTGCTCGGCGGGGTGCGTGGGGCTTCGGGTGGAGCGTGAGCTGGGGCACTTTCGGCCCAGCCCCCATTCCACTCGACTCCTACCATGGCGCCCCCTCGGGCTCCAGAGCCGGGTACGGTCCCGCAGGCCGATAGTCACTGGCAGCGTGGTTTGCACTTGGGTGAGTCTCCAATTGTTGCATCTCCTCCTCCTCAAGGTTTAACTGCAGATATGCTCTTCCAGCTTGAGATGGCTAAGATGCAGCTGCAGCAGAAGCGGGAATCTGAGCAGCAGCAGTGGGAGTTTGAGATGGCTAAGATTCAGGCTGAGGAGAGAAGGGCCAGATATGAGCTCGAGCAACGGCAGCGAGAGAGTGAGGAGAGAAGGGCCAGATATGAGACTGAGGCTGAGGAGAGAAAGGCGAAGTACTGTGCAGACATAGATCTTGAGAAGTCTAGGGTGGAGTCGACAGGGCAGCATCTCAGTTCTGGGAATCGAGGTCTTGATCAGTCGTTATCGCACCTGCTCAAGTTGGTCCCTGTATTTGATGAGTCGGGTGTCACTGAATGTTTTATGCGTTTTGAGAAGAAGTACCGGGAGCACCAATCGCCCGAGGTTAAGTGGGCAGCCCTTGTTTCCTCTAGATTGATTGGCAAAGGACTCGAGGCATATGATGCGTTGCCCTTGGAGTCGTGCATCGATTACGAGGTATTGAAGGAGGCTGTCCTGCGGGCATATGAGTTATAACCAGAGACGTACAGATTGAAGTTCCAGGGTGTAACGAAGGGTCGTGAGTGCACCTTTCTTGAGCATGCCCGGGATCTGTCCGATGCATTTAGAAACTGGCTGCGTTCTGAGAAGGCATCGACGTTTGAGGAGTTGAAACAGCTGATGCTTCTAGAACAATTTTTTAAGTGTACGGGCAGCGATCTGACGTTGAATCTTAAAGAGAAAAACCCAAGAACTCTTGAGGAGGCAGCTGAGATGGCTGACCTTCGGATGTCACTGATTCGTGGGTGCGGGTCTGCACAACGGAACGATGCAGGTAACAAGGGGCGCAACACTCCACCCCCCCGAGTCAGTGATACACCATATAACCATTACAACAAGAGCAACGATACTAAGTCTGACCATCAACGTAATACCGTCCCGTTTAAGAAGGGTCAGGGCCCTTCCCCACCTCAAGGGAAGCCCAAGGGGGAGTTAGAGTGTTTTCATTGTCATGAGAAGGGGCATTTTGCAAGAGCCTGTCCAAGCAAGCTACCTAGTGCAGTTGTGTCTTTGGCTCGCAACGTTGGGGTGTCCCCGAAGTCGTCTGAGTTTGCCCGGGGTATAACGTCAGAGGGTGGGACACAGCCAGTGGAGAAGAATCCGGAAGGCTCGAACCCTGTCCGCGATGTCTTTTGTGACCATCGAGGGCATGGCTGCGTGAGGTGGGCTGGTAAGAAGCATGGAGTTGAGCTGTTGCGAGACACGGGTGCCTCTCAGACTTTGTTGAAGAACTTTACTGGAAGACCAATAAACGCGGCACGGGTGGCTGTGGTGCAAGGTATCAATGCTATCAGGTCATACCCGTTGGTCAGGATGGAGCTGGAGGTGGATGGTGTGACACGAGAGTTGGATGTGGGTATTGTGGAGAACTTGCCTGTTGGGGGCGTCGACCTCCTTCTCGGCAACGACTTTGCGGTGCCTACTTCTGAGGTTTCACCCTTAGTCGTTGCCGAGAAACCGGCCGACGTGAGTAGGGAGGAACAGGAGTGGGTAGAGAAGTGTCAAGTACAACCTATGGCGTGCGTTGTTACTGGACCTCTTGCATCCAAAGTGTCACAGCCTATTCCTCAGTCTTCTGATCAACGGAGGAACGGTTGGAAGAAGATGGCTAATGTTGGTAACAGTTTGAAGAGTTTAGTACCAGCAGCTCTTCTTGGCAACTCAGTATTGGCACCATTGTTGAAGTCTGGAGAAGCCCCAGGACCTGTCACAGCTAGTGAGGAGGTAGGGCAGGAAGAGACTCCGAGGCAGGAACGTTACACACGGAGAGAAAATAGGGTTGCTCAGTTTGATATTGGGGGAGGACTTGGGTTGCTTCGGAAGCATCTAGACAGGTTGGTTCCCTCAGATATTTGTAAACTGCAGTTGGAGGATCCGGAGGTTCAGAAGTGTGGTAATGGTGCTGTCGAGATCAAACACGAGGATGGGGAAACATGTCATGTGAACCTGTTGGAGGAGTTTGTGAGGCAACCACCTGAGCAGCCTGCTGTCCCTGCGTTGGTCTGCAGCGGCCAAGGTGGAGAAGGAGAGGGGGGCAGTAGAGTACAGGTGGAGGAGAGTAGGGATTATCATGTCTTGGTGGAGCAGTGGGCGGGGGACACGAGTCTGGTGGCTGTGGAAGCGCTAGAGCACCTGCCTGAGCAGCAGTGTGCAGCGCTCCAGCACCAGCTCGGTTCATACCCCACTGGTCGTGCCGAGCCCCTGAGCCTCACAACTCAGGCGGTGCAAGATGTTCAGCGGGCAGGTCACGTGAATGTTGGGAGACCATTAGCCTCGTTGTTTCGGTGGTTCAAGGTGAGCGACGAGGCTTTGGCATGGTTGCCAGGTCAGGGTCGACCCTTGGCTGCCAAGGGTGGTGGTCAAAAGGAGGACTTTGAGCAGATTGGTGAGGTTGGCTGTGGCATAGAAGTGCCCAGTCGTCGCATAGGCTCCCAATGCTGCTCTAGTCGATTGCAACAGCCCTACCATAGACCGACTGTATCTGGCCATGTCGCTAAAAGCGGTGATGCTGTGCAGGCAGATGTAGTCGTAAGGAATGCGGGGGTGTGCATGTACGGTATCGGCTGGGAAGCCTTAGCAATAAGGAACTATGGGAGTGACTGCACAGGTGGTACTGATTGTCCCTCTCATGACCTGGCTGTTCTAGGGACGAAGGTGGAGAAGGAGGGAGACTACAGGTTAGAAGCTGCGGTCTCGGCTGGGTTGTGGGAGGGCACTAGGCATGTTCTGCGAGATAAGTTGTTTACTAGGCTGTGGCAGTGCATCCGCATGTTTGTTGCTTCTCCAGGCCTGATGTACGGGGTAGAATCCGACATGGAGGCTGGAGACAGTGCGAGGCTCAGTTTAATTCCCTACCGTATAAATCCTGCTAAAAAGTCTGTCGTGAAAACAGAGCTAGACAACATGTGGAAAAAGTGTCTGGGGGATAAAGGATATTGTGAGTGGTCGTTGCCAGTGAGTTTGCAACCTGAATTGAGTGGAAAGATCAGTGTGTGTGCATTATCCCTGACAGACACCTATCCATTGCCCAAGGGTCTGAGGGATAAGGTATGTCATGAGTGGTCGTTGCCTGTAACTTGGCAACCTGTGTTAAGTGGCAAGATCAGTGAGTGTGTTGATTGCGAGAGTGTGTGTGCATTATCCCTGACAGACGCATATACCTTATCGAGAGTTGACGACACCATAGACCGCCTCGGGGCTGCATCACCTATCACGAAGGTAGAACTAGTGAAAGGTTATTGGCAGGCCCCGTTGCCGGAAAGAGCGAAGAGAAATACCAGTCTTGTGATGAACTGGGCAGTTTGTCAGTGTCAGGTGTTGTTGTGCTGCAGGAACACAAGTTGGATGTGTGGCATGCTAAGGGCACTGATAATGTTTTGGCTGATTGTTTGTCACGGGAGGGTTTGGTTGCAGGAGAACTCTCGCCGTTCAGTCAGTGTGTGTTGAGAGTGGAGTAAAATTGGCTTGCCCCTGTAAGTGCAGCCGCCAAAAACATATTAAAAATTAAAATTCTATAAAAACTCTTTCTTTAATAGTTAAATTGTTTAAGTATGTTATAGCTAAAGTTCTGAGTCGAACCTGTGCTTCTCTCAGAAGGCTGGGCTCTAGGAGCATAGTATGAATTGAGCTATTGTGTTGGGAGGGGTTATAAATTTTTTTTATGAGAACTGAGCTTTGCCTTCTTTGTTGCGAAGTGGTTAGGGGTGGCGAGTCTTATCGGGGTTCTGCTTGTCAGATATAGAGCTCATGGTTGAGCGTCTAATATCTTGGGTGGGGTGTGACGCCTGCAGCTCAGCAGAACGCCACATGGGCTCAGCCGCTCGCTTGGCCACTCGCTATCACTCGCCGGGGCAAGGTATTTGGCTACAGTCTGTCTACAATGTTGTTCTTTCTTTCATAGTGTTCGTGTTGTTACAGACAGTCCCGTGGAGGTCTTTGTTTTCGTCTGTGACAACGGGAAGCATTTTATATCATGAGTTGAACATAGGATGCATTGTATATTATTATGTTCCTTGCAACAACCAACTATACTCCTAAAATCGATTAATGAAATTTACAAACACATGTGGCAGTCCGTGGATTCGAATCCAGGATGCTCACACCGAAAATCAACACCTTATGCATCGCACCACGTAGACAGTTAAAGAATGGTGGACACTGCCTACGATTTATTATGCAACTTCGAATCCTGCATATCAATCTAAGCATGTACACACATCCCAACTGCAACTCACGTAGGCTATGCATATGTGAATGGAAAGAGCAATTAATGGGGCCTTAACCACTAGGGAAGTCCTCTCGATAAATTACCCCTGAACCAATATCAATTATTATGTTCCTTGCAACAACCAACTATACTCCTAAAATCGATTAATGAAATTTACAAACACATGTGGCAGTCCGTGGATTCGAATCCAGGATGCTCACACCGAAAATCAACACCCTATGCATCGCACCACGTAGACAGTTAAAGAATGGTGGACACTGCCTACGATTTATTATGCAACTTCGAATCCTGCATATCAATCTAAGCATGTACACACATCCCAACTGCAACTCACGTAGGCTATGCATATGTGAATGGAAAGAGCAATTAATGGGGCCTTAACCACTAGGGAAGTCCTCTCGATAAATTACCCCTGAACCAATATCAATTATTATAGTTAAGGAGAGAGAATAATATAGGCAGTGGGGTGGTAGTGTGTGCGTGCGTATACATGTGCTGCCTCCCCCCTCGCTTTGTAGGCTCGCGCACGTGCCGTCTCGCGCCTCTTGATTGGCTGGTGGTTCCTGGCGCCTTCTGCAGCCCTGCTGCCTGGTGACGTAGCGGCCTGTGATTGGCTGACCACCATGCCTTTGTGTGTGATCCTGGAGGGGTCCCGAGGAGTTCCTTCCTCAGAGCTTTCCTGACTAGCATACCCTTCACATGTCCCTTGCCCCCCTGTCTCCCGACTTCTACCTATAGAGCACTTTCTCTCTCTCTCTCTCAACTTCTTACCTTTCATTCTTCTACTCTATTTAATATCATAACTTCCCTTTGGTTCTGCACGATTTCATATATCGGCCATCGTATTATATGCTGAAGCTCTCAGATAACACATGTGTAGTTAGGCATTTTGGAAGGGTTACCATTTTTGTTGGTAGAGGTTTAACACACTCACGGTGTCTCCCTTCCTGTATCTTGGTGGTCTGCTGGGGGATTTAATGCTAGACTGAAATAAGGCTACTGGTGTTGTGATTTCCGATGTGTACTAGATTTTGTTGAACCTGTACAATCGCAACGGAGACGTGGGAAGCCTAAGTGGTCTTTCTGACTGTGTACCTTGTGATTTTAGCGCTGTGTTGCGAGCGAGGGCTTTTGACTCTGCCACCCAACACTGTGCTAACTCGGTTGCTTTGACTTTGAGAGGGTCGCCAGGAGAGAACCAGATACTAGCGATCTGGATCTCTCAAGAGAGCACCCCGTCAATTAACGTAATTTGGCTGCACAGCCTTAAGGACTTCGCTAGGCTACGAGCCGCTTGCTCAGCTGTTTCCTAGCCTACTACATCCCAGCTAGACTTTATTTGCCTCGCAGACACCAGATTTAGATTATAAACTCTTTCTGTTATGTATGCAGTATTATTCACGGCATTTATTAGTCTAGGTTGTTGTTGAGTTGCACAACCCTAGTAGCCTGTTTCGTTGATGAGGAAGTACTTCTTTTGCTGTTTGAGTTCCTACTATTGCGCAGTTATTATTCCCGTGCCAGTTAACCCTATATGTCCTTACAATTGTCATATCCTGTTCCTGCTTTATACTACAGTTCAAAATCCGATACGATCATCTTACCCCAGCATCCGACTTTCTTCAGAAGATTCCTGCTCGATGCTTTGGGACTTTCGTTCACTTTCTTTAGTATAGGAGTGACAGTTCATTATTGTTTAGAGTAACTTTAAATATACCTTCTTCTAGTTTGCATTAAATCATTGCAGTGATTTAATTAAGATCTCTATCTTTTCCTAGTATACCTTATTAACGTAATTGTATGTTGTTGTGATCAGGCTGTATCAGAGATCATCAGCCTGTAGTAGTAGTGCACCTATACTGAGTTATAGGATACCCCGTTATCGCAGATTTAACTCTGGAGGGTATAGGTGTTTTTGTGCGCCGGCATTATAAGTTCAGGGGTTGGATCTAGTGTTACCGTTGTGGCTGTGTGCTTTCCTAGTCCAATGATTAAGAGCCCTTGTTTTATACGAGCCCCGGTCGTAACAGCAGAGCTAGACGACATGTGGAAAAAGGGTCTGAGGGATAAAGGATATCGTGAGTGGTCGTTGCCAGTAACTTTGCAACCTGAATTAAGTGGCAAGATCCGTGTGTATGTTGATTGCAAGAGTGTGGAAGCATTATCCCTGACAGACGCCTATCCATTACCCAGAGTTGACGACACCGCTTCGGGGCTGCCTCGCTCATCACGAAGGTAGAACTAGTGAAAGGTTATTGGCAGGCCCCGTTGCCGGAAAGAGAGAAGAGAAGTGCCAGTCTTGTGATGAACTGGGCAGTTTATCAGTGCCAGGGGTTGTTTTGCTGCCGGAACACAAGTTGGATGTGTGGCATGTTAAGGGCACTGATAATGTTTTGGCTGATTGTTTGTCACGGGAGGGTATGTTTGCAGGAGAACCCTCGCCGTTCAGTCAGTGTATGTTTGAGAGTGGAGAAAAATTAGGCTTGGCACTGTAGTGCAAGCCGCCAAAAACACTATTAAAAATATAAAAACCTCACATAAAAACTCTTTCTTTTGATAGTATAAAAGTGCAGTATATCACAGCAATTATCTAAGACACTCTGAGTTGTTGTCTTAGTAGGCTAGGCTTGGTGAAGCTTGCTCGCTGAGTGTGATATAATTATTATGATGCTATTATTTTGAGGAAGTGTTGTGCAGATTTTTTTATAATGCAGTGTTTTATGTTTGTGATCGTGCCTTGTTTTCACAACTTGGAAGAGTGGCTAGGTGATGCGGGGTTGATGGGCATTCTGTCTGGTCAGATGTGGGGTTCGCCTGTGGCTGAAACGTCCCACATCTTGGGCGGGGTGTTACGCTGGCCAGCTTGCCAGAATGTGCTCGGGACTCGCTAGCGCTCGCCAGGGCAGTGATATGGGCTACAATAATCGTAGAATGATGTTCTTTCTTTCATAGAGTACATGTTGTCACAGACAGATCAGTGGTGATCTTTATTCTTGTCTGTGACACTTAGAAGTATTTTATATCATTGCTAGAATATAAGATGCATGGTGTGAAGTTAAGGAGAGAGAGAGCGGGGTAGGCAGCGTGGTGGTAGTTTGTGCGTGTGTATGTACGTTTGCCTCCCGCGCTCCGAGGAGTTTCCCACGCCCGTGATTGGCTGGCGGCCCTGTCGACATCATAGAACGCTTGCTCTTCATGACATAGTCTTCTGTGATTGGCGGCCGTGGTCCTGGGACGGTGGTGCGAGCTCCTGTCCTTGTGTCTCCTGCAGAGCTAAGCGGAGTGTGCTAGGTCCTACATGTCCCTTGCAACCTGTCTCCCATATAACCCTCTATACTACTATATCTCTCTCTGAACTTCTTCGGTTTCATACTTCTCTCTTTATTCAATTACTTATCCCTTCTGGTTCTGCATACGACTTCCATAGTCGGCCAGTCGTATCACCAGCACCAGCTCTCCATATATGTTTGCACTAGTTTTAGGGATTATTAGTCATAGTCAAATGGTACCATAGTGTTGGGGTGCTTCTAATTATTGAGCTGTTCTCTCTTATTATTTAATGCTAGACAGTGGAAGGTATCTTTGGTCATTGTCTGAGTTATGTATGTGGCAAGTCAGAGCCTGTACAACATCGACGAAGCTAGCTAGCCTGTAACCCTTGTGCATATTTTCCTTTGCGAGTGTAGCAGTATACAAGTGAAGGGCTCTTGCCTAATCTCACCTGCATACTTGCTACCTCATTTTGTTGACCTTTGTGGAGCGCCAGGGTAAGACCAGATACTTGAGATCTGGACTTACCAAGAGAGCCTCCAAGTCACTTAACGTAACATAAGGGAAATCTGTTCAAGGGGAGGCAGTAGTTTACGAGTGTGCTTGCGCTCTGCCTAGTTTCTTAGTACCTTTTATGCCACTGCTAGACTTTATTAGTGAGAAAGACAGCATTGTGTTTATTAACTTTAATTGTGTACGCTTTAGGAATTATTCACGCTTTATTTTAGCCAAGGTTGATGCATAGTGCACAACCCAGTTTGGCTATTACGTTGCCTACGGACGTACTGTTCCTGAGTGGTTATTATTAGTGCTGTCACAGAGTTGTTGCACTCCCTTGTTATATATATCTATCCTACTTATTGGTGTATTTAAGATACACGCTTTGGTGTCCTGCCCCTGCATTTATTTATGTTCTGTATTAACGAGTGTGTAATAGGGGAGAGCATAGGGTGAATCTAGATGTGAGGCTGGATGGGGAAATATTGGAACAAGTAGAGTGTTTTAAATATCTAGGAGGAACGATAAGCAGGAGTGGAGGTATGGAAGTGGAGGTAAAACAGAGAGTGTGTGAAGGAAGGAAGGTTTTCGGAGCAATGGGAAGTATGTGGAAGACGAGAAATCTCGGAGTGAAAGTAAAAAGTGTACTGTATCAAGGAATTGTTGTGCCAACAGTGATGTATGGGGCTGAGACATGGGCTCTGAAGAAAATGGAGAAAAGAGGGCTGGATGTGATGGAGATGAGCTGCTTGAGGAGTATGTGTGGAGTTACTCGTAGAGACAGATTGAGGAATGAAGAGATACGTAGGAGAGTGGGGCAGCAGGAACATTTGTCAGCCAGAGTGGACAGAAAGGTGCTGAGCTGGTATGGTCATGTTGAACGAATGGGAGCTGAAAGGCTTACAAAGAGAATATGTGAGTCAGGTACAAGGGGAGATAGAAGGGCAGGAAGACCCCCATTGAGATGGAGAGACTGTGTAAGAAAGGCTTTGGATGATAGAGGAATGACTATAGATCAGGCAGGGGAAGTGGTGGTGGACAGGAGTGAATGGAGAATGCTTGTGAATAGTTGAGTGAACACGTGGTCATTTGGAGTAAGGGGTCGGGCGCAAGTTCGACTAGATAATAGTCCATCAGGCGCCTGGCCCGGGGAGACGATTAATATGAAGGGTGTGCCTGGAAGTGTGGTGGGAGGGCTTGTGGCTTTGGCTCCGCTGCATGTCTGCCTGCCGAGATCGGAACCTCTCCGGGTGGTCAGGGGCCGGGGGAGTGCTGGAGCGACCTGGGTAACCCTGGTCTCTGGGTCTTCTCCTGGGTGACCTGGATGTGTGTGAGTTTGTGTTCTTTATCTGTGTTTATTTTTTGTTTTATGTTGTTTTTGTGTTTTCCCTGTTCTTGTTCTGTCTTGAGTCGGCTACCCCCAAAATGGGGATTGGGCCTGAGCATATAGATAGATAGATAGATAGATTAACGAGCATCTTAGAGCATTAGACCTTTTCAGAAGATTCCATATCTGATTGCTGTAGGACTAAACTTCCAGTGTTTTCATAGAGCATTGTAGAGTTTAGTGTTGAGTACAGACTCACACTAAAGTTAACGTAAGCATATAATTCTTTATTTAATCTTGTTATAGTTTATTCAAGCATTGTTATTACTTAAGAGCATTTTATTAACGTAAAGTACTCCTGTTGTGAGCAGGCTTTGCCGTCATCGGTAAGCCTTTGTAGAAGTGCACTAAAACCCAGTTAATTGATACCCCATTATCCAGGAGATTAACTCTGGAGGGTTTGAGTGTTTTGTTCGCCGGCGAAATAGTTCGAGGGTTTGGAATTAGCGTACCGTTGTTGCAGATATAGCCTATCATCTAGTCCAATATTGAGTGCCCTTGTTTATTTCGTAGTGCCGGTCGTAACAAATGTTACTGAAATAATTATTAACAGTGGTATAAAGGATTTTGTGGATCGTCTACACCGGACCGGTGATGTCATAGTGGCGTCACAGGAATATCCTCATCCTGGATTAGATGGTGGACTTACACTCCTATGATGTCACAGGTCCGGTGTAGACGATCCACAAAATCCTTTAGCCTATCAATCTATCTATCTATTTATCTATTGTCGGATGCCTTACTCCCCTTAATGAGGGTGGCCATACACAGAATGCCCCCAAGCCGACCTATTCCCTGTAGGGGAGGTGTGGCAGAGTGGTCTTGCTACTGGACTGGTAATCCAATGGACCGGGTTCGAATCCCAATATGTCAATGGGAAGATATAATTGGGATGGAATTTGTGCTGTACCTAGTATCAGTGCATTACCACAGCACACCGAAATGCCAAATAAATACCCTCATTGTTCCCTGATTAAATAGCATTGTATTAATATTCCCATATTCAAAAATATGCTACAGGGGGGCAATGCCTAGTGAGTTAATTGCTCAATAGGTGGCGTTCTGAGAGTGAGGGTCCGAGCCTGGGGGTAGAGACTGTGAAGCACAGAGGTGGAGCAGCTTCAGAGATGGAGTTGCTTCGAGCCGTGAAGCTTCGCATGTCTCACTCCCTAGACTGGAGCAAGACCTCACGGGCCTCACCGTGTTCAGCGGTGTAGTGTAAAGGCTATCTGCCTATGCCCGAGAGGGAGTAGTTGGAAAAAAAAAAGAAAAAAGAAAAGAGGGACAACCCGAGCCAGTTTACTGAAGGACTTCCAGGATCCACTCAATTTAGGATCCGTCCGACTCCGAGGCCCTCTGTGTATCTTTTTAGCACTATTTTTCTACAGTGGTGTTCAGCTAGTCCATCCACTAACCTGCTTTACCCTTAGGTAAGCAGTATGGATTTGTATCAGGTTTACTCCCCTAGAAAGGTTGCCGACCAAGGCTGACGAGTCCCATCCACCCGGATTTTTATAAGGTTGTCTCCCCTAGATGGGTTGCCGACCAAGGCTAACGAGTCCCATCCACCTGTACCATTATTAATTGTAAATAATATAATTATTTTGGTGCCATTGCATTTTGCAAGATAATTATGTGCAGGTTGGCAAATATTGTTCCATGATTATCTCACCCATGCACCACCACCTTTAAACAATTTGAATACACATGAGTGAGAGCGCCTATTAACCCTTGTCTAGCAGGGTGTTTTGGGCTATTTTAGGCATATTCAGGCCCTCCTCAATTATCAATCAAGTATCTGCATGAAAAGAAATGTATTCAGCAAAAAACTAGGCGCTAAAAGCTTCAAAATGAGACCAGAACAAGCTACGTAGCACTCGTGGTTCTCATGCAGTGGTGCCACCAACATGGGAGTTTAGCGTATAGCGGCATGTTTTTTCCCACTACGCTCACTAATGGTAACACTGCCGTCCTCTCGAGAACAGAGGGAGCGTGAGTCAGTGGGTGGCGGTAAGCCCTGGGTGTCGGACGTGTGGCCTGCTGTGCTCCCAGCCATTTGCACTCGATTTTAACCCTTTAAAAGCCTTAATAATGCTCCTAACTTGCTGCAAATTGGTGCATGACTTAAGTCGAGTGCCTCTCTTTAAGGGTTAAGGGGGGTCATCGGCTTTTTTTTATCTTTCTCTCTTTCCCTAGATTGTATCCATTCGGCCCCATTCATCCAATTCTTTTAAGACGTTTATCTCCATCCAGGTGTCGATTTCTTCCTGGCGAACAGTAGCGTGGAAGCCAGCATTGTATGGAGAAATCCGGCTTCGCCGGAGACATTTTTCTATCGAAAAATGTATAAATTTGGCTTACTGTCAAAACAAAAATATTATATGCTGGCTCGCTCCCGCTCGCCAGGAAAATATTGACACCTGGATGGGGGTAAACGTCTTAAAACAGTAGGCTGAATAGATACAAGCCAAAGAGAGATGGAGAGAAAGATAAAAAAAAGCGAGGTGGGCTCCCTTAATATCGGTAGAATATAATTACTGTATATTTATTACTACAGGTAGTGTCACAACTGTTTCTACAAAATTTAATTAGCCTACAAATTCATTGTTTGTTCAATGATTTGGGTCCGCTTAGTCTGTGTCTCCACCATCCTATTTTGTGATTCTACAAGTTGCATAAATATTTCCTCGTTTTTCTTATTATGTCGCTTTACTTCTTCATGTAACTTTTTCATTTCTTCTGTTTGACATCTTGTTTCCTGTTGTAGAGATTTTAAGAAGGATTCTACCACCTTTGCTCTAGAAGGTGGCCTATTTTTTTTAGTAGGAATCCTTCGCTTTTTAGCAGTGGGGATTTGAATCTCTGGAGTACATGACATGACATCTTCAGCATCTACCTCATCAATATAGATTGAGCCAGAATTACAGGCATTATTATTAGTGAGGGCAATCGGTACTAAATAGGACAAGAATTGCTCACAAGGTGATACAAGCATAAAACTTTCCACAATAGTTCACAAAGACCTATTTTACAATTTCAGGGCAGGAGCCACCGAGATTTCAGTGTTGCATAGCAACGGTTGCTAGGCAAATAATTGTCCTTAGCAACCGGCAGCAACAATGCAGTTTCTGGAAAACTGTGAGGTGCTATGGTTTTTTCTCAACTCCTTGTTCTAAAAAACATGTAGCATTGCATTTGGAGATCATATACAAGAATTATGTGGCATAAAATCCAATTTAGGGCAAGTCAGGCTAGAAAAATGCCACTCCTAAAGCTTCAGACACTGTTGTCACAGTCACTTTTGCATTTGCAGTAGGCTGTGCATTTTAGATGCGCATCAACACATTTGCAGTCTGTGCATCCTCCTCGGCAAGAACACTTCAGTAGTTCTGGGCAGGTTGCACTGGCTTCGGGCAAGTTAGACCACAGAGGCCTCCACTTTTCTGGGCAAGTCCATCCCCACTCACTTGGAGAGGGCAACTGTCGTTCTGGCACCGTGGTGCAGCCCCAGTGGTGCCCACCTTGTAGTACTGCCCTCTTCATGTGTTGCTGTAGAGCAGCCTTGGTTGGAGGTAGACATGATATCTGACGTCCTTTGTGGATGAACAGATTCTTTCTGACTTCATTGATGGAACGAGAAGTTGCTGTCCTGTCATAGAGTCGAATGGTGAAGTACTCCAGAGAAGCCTCAGTCGCTTCACCAATTTGTTCAGGTGCATTGTGCAGCTCATAGAATGTCGCAGTAAATTCATCATGTGCCTCCCACACTTTCCATGCAGTCTTCTTTCCCACCTGGACCAGATGGGACACGGTATCACAACCTGTATAAGCATGGAACACAGGCCAAGGATCTTTCTGTGCCAAGTGAAGCACATATTTCATGAGCTGGGATGTACCTAAAGTCCTTTCCACAACCAAAGGCAATCCAGAGTTCTATCTGCTGTCTCTGAGCCAGCTGCTGTACGACTGCCACTGCCAATACTACCACGTCAGTGTCCACAGTTCGAACAAGGATCTTGTGGAAGCCCTGCATAACAGCATCACTGACATGCACCATGATCCTCGAGTCTGCCTCCTCATGGTTGCAGGGAGCAATGTTGCTGGTGTCTCGTGTAGGTAAGCATAGCACATTGGCACCACCAGTAACAATGAGAGTCTGGTCTCCTGATGCATTTTCCAGCAGTTCCTTGTTCAGGAATGTAAACAGGTCTGTCTTGTTTTTGGCCAAGCGAAGGAACTGCTGCCAGTTCTTTGGTGTTGGGCTAGACGCCCCAACTCGTCTGCACTGAATAGGACCAGTGACACGTTGTTCTCTTGTCTGTGACTTGAGGCTGTTATCGAAGTACTGGTCCCAGACAACATCCACTCTCAGAGCCTGACTTTGAGCATTGTTTATGTATGGAAGAAAGACCTTGGCAGCATAGTCTCCAAATGTCTTGCAGCCCTCAGGTCTAAGAAAGTGAACAAGTGCCGCACCATCCATGATTCGCACTTCAGTCTCTGGTGTCACATCATTTGATGACCCTACTTTCTTTTCAAGACATTCTATGAGATCAGACTTCTTCCCTGGACGTAGCTGCCCATAGGCAGACAGAGATGGAGGAAATGGGAGGTTTTCATGATTGAAGAAATTGTTCAAGTCACCTTTCCTTGTCTGACATGCAACATACAGCCTTGCAAACAGCGAAGATTCACTTTTGAGGAGACTGACTTTGTCCCCTGATTTGTTTGATCGTTTGCCTTGGACATTGAACAGTACCACCTTGTTCCTGGTAATTGTTGCTGTGATTGGCTTAGTATTTGTTCTGAGCCGCTCTTCCACAAATGTTGCATACTGCTCCTGACCCTTTGATGCGAGAGTGGTTAGACACTCGACTGACTACTCATCCATGATGTCCTTTGTATGGAGTCTGAGGAGGTCCTGCCCTTCCTCCTCAAATGGGCTCCCCATGTCCTCCATTACACTAACTACCGCCTGAACCTGTCCAACAAACAACTTCTGGGTTGACCGGGTTTGTTCATGATGGTTTCTTTGCCCAGAACTTTGTTGTTTCCCTACCATGGTCGCTTCAAACTCAGAAATTACTCTGACAAGTTCTGGTCCTGCCACTGCCCATCTCAAGAGGGAGTTTGCATCCTGGGTAAGCCCGATGATTCCGCCTTCATCCTTCATTACTCCATTGTTTTGTTCATGGCAGTGATCGACAGCAATGAGGGAGAATTTTCTCTGGGATTTTGCCACAACAAACTTGCCTTGCTGAAATTCTTTGGCAACATCTGGATGAGTGTGAGATAGACTGCTCATGTCACGCACATGTACGGACATCCAACGTGCGTAGTGGGTGTGGTTGAGACTGAAGAACCAAGGTGTCAATTTCTTCTATGTATCCACATACAAATCAAAGTCACCAGTACGTAGTGATCGCACAAATGTGAACAAGAGAAGTTCCAGCTCTAGACTCGTATGCCAGTACATGAACTGAGGACTTTCAGATTTTCGCCGTTCACACCATGTGCTGAAAGTGTCTGTGGATTCTTCGGAATTGTTTGCAACATATCCATCATAAGCCTTCTTGAGAAGGATGTACAATGCACATGCAGTGACTTGGTGAGCATGACGGGTTCGAGTCACATGTGATGCCTTCAGGAAGGACTCAGCAATGCCTGGTGTGGCAACATCAGCTTCCTGGAGAACTTCCACCCAACCACTTCCATCAAGAGACTCTTTGGTGTCCAGTTGACAAAAAACACAGATAGTCCAATCAGTTGCTTGAACAGATGAAGATGAGGCACTGGCCATTTCTGTGAATATTCAGTACGTCTTGACTATCACTGTGCGCAGATCAAATATATCAAACTTGCTGAAACTGGAAACAAAATATGATTAAGGCCGAGGGTTTATCCTTTTACCACCTTTATCAAATACATCTGTTGCACACATTCCTTTATGGGATACAACTAGGTTCAGTTTCCCTACACCTAGCCCGATCGTTCATCCAGTGCCATTTAAGTCCCGTGCGATCTGTACACCTTCCGGGTAATTCTTAAGCCCCGTTACCCTTGGCTCGGCTCTCCCGCGCTGGCACATCCTGTCAATTCAGGCGCGGCTATCTAACTACATCTACCAACTACAAACTACAGTTTAGTAACTAGTGGATTTGGGGCTGTTAGATAACATTTGGGACACTGACCTAGATATATACTAGTACTTATTAAAGTACTAGTATATCTAGATCAGCTGGCACTGAACCCCATGCTGAGTTACACAGCAGTGATGTCACCAGTGTGCCCTGGTTGTGTGCTGACATTCACTCTATTATATAGATATATATGCTTTTATACATCTTTTGAACCATTTTAGGAGTGAATATAGGAAAATAAATAAAAGTACAAAGTCATAACACTTCATAGTAGTTCAGAAACTGCATCGTTGATGCCGGTTGCTAAGGAAAATGCTTTGCCTAGCAACCGTTGCTATGCAATACAGAAATCTCGGTGGCTCCTGCTCTGAAATTGTAAATTAGGTCCTTTCGAACATTTCCGGGAAGTTTCATGCTTGTATCACCTTGTGAGCAATTCTTGCACCCATTTCCTTGACTGCTTGTAGTAGCAACTGGGTGAGTCAAGGGTTGTTCTCCTAAAAAGGAGCACATTAGGTCATAAAATTGCGGCTCTTTTTTGAAAGAGGCACCAGTTTTTGTTTTGTTATCCTCATACCTGTTGTAGTAGGACTTTAAATGTTTCCATTTGTTTTCAACCTGTTCCCTCACTACTCCTGGCATCTGTCAAAACAATAATACAGTGTATTTAGCTATAGCCTAAAGACAACACAGTACAGTAATGCTGTAAACTATTAACCCTCCCCTATACAATTTTTGGACATGTGGAGAGGGTGGATGAACTAAGGTGGGTGAAAAGATGCAATTCGATAAATTTGGAGAGAGCTGCACCAAACGGCAGATCATTAATGACGTGAGATCATTAATGACGTGAGATCAGACCTTGCTGTCTGATCTTAAATCAGAGAACCTGGCAAGTTTGAAGCAATTTAAGTCATAGGATGAGGGAAAGATGTATTCAGGGAGAGTTCCAGAGCTCAGCTGTTGAATAGAAGAAAGATTGGGAACATCGTTTCACTCTTAGAGAGTAGGGTTGGCATTGTTTTGCAAGACGGGTGGTACGTACTCTACGTAGAGGAGGCGGTATTGTTACGACTGGGGTTCAAATATATCAGGGCTCTTATTCATTGGACTAGTAATGGCATAAATGCTACAACGGAAAGCGCTAGATCCAACCTCTGATGTATATTCCCAGTGAACAAAGAACACAAATACTCTACAGAGTTCTATATGCAATAATAGGCTATCAAACTCTCAATAAATGTGCGTCTACTCTAGGCTTAATGTTTTGTGAAAACAGCCTATTACTACCTTTAACCGAAGGTGCTTGGTTATAGTATGCAAAGTAAGGTGGTAAGAGAAGTAACAGCTTACGTTACTTTAATCAATAAATGTCAGGCACTCCTGCATGAAAGAAAATGCACTAAAGTCCTTAACACTAACAAGGAATCTTCTTTAAATGTTAGATGCTATAAAGATGCTCGTATCGGAAATGGAACCCCAAAAAGGCAGGCAGCGGAACAATGCTCGTGCAGGCTATGCACACAAAAAGGCAGAATATATAATGCCGTCGGAGCCAAGAATATCCTAAACACTACAACAATAATAATAATCGCCACGACAATGCAGTATTCCTATCAACAAAAAGAGCCTAAGTCGTTTGTGTCTCAATACATCAAACTAGGCTGCGAAATGCTTGTATAATCATAAACGGGTATACATAAAAAGAGTAATTGGTTTAATATACTTAATGTCTACTGTGACTGATAAAGTCTAGCTAGAGTCAATGATACGAGATACTGGTGCGCATGGCATGCCGCATAGCCTAGTGCAAATCTCAAGTCTGTGCGTCAAATATTACGTTATAATGAAGGGTAGCTCTCTTGAGAAACCTTAATACCGAAGTATTAAGCGTTCTCCTGGCGTACTCAAAGACAAACAACGAGCTTAGAACAGTGCAGAATGGTATAGGCAAAAAGCCCTCATTCGTGCATGCTCTACTCTCAATGGCACACAGACTAGAATTTACTCAATCAACTCCAGTTCTCAGGTATGTCGTGCCGCTTTTTCCTAAAGCCAGCACTCATAGGAAACAATACCTTATAATATCCGACCCCTAGTCTAGCATTATCTAATCCAGCAGAACACTAATAATTAAAGGAAGCGGTACTAAACAATATGAATGCCAACCAATGCTTCGTGATCCACTTATCTTAACAACTAAACATACATAGGTTATATCAGACCTTAACGCACAATACAACTGGCCAGCATGAAGCTGATTTTGCAGAGTTAACCAGAGGGGATATAATGTTAATAAAAGGTGGTGACAGATATGGAAAATGAGAGAGATAGGCAAAGGAAAAGATTCTCAGGTACAGAGCAGGGGACAGGTAGCAAGGGATGAGATAGATGCGTTCTAGAAACCAGATCTGAGGGAGAGAGTGGCGAGGAACTGTATATATACTCGCACTAGCTCGAGCCGCGTGGGAAAAAAGCGGTTACAAGTCCTCTAGCCACTAGCAAGGGAGCTAACCATGGGAAGGACCTCTCTCAACCAACCCCCACGAGGCAGCCAGCCGTGACGTCATCGAGCAGGACAAAAACACTACGCGCTCCCTCTCACTCTGTTCTACTCTCTCTCTCTCTCCCAGATCCCATCATTACTAGTTAATGATAAAACATATACTTTACAATTAAATATATAAAGCCTTGACATGGGTGAAAACAAAGAGCCTTTCTGGACTGCCCATGACACAAGCTTTCATATGAAATAAAGCACACTCTAATACATAAACTGTAGCCCCATCCACTGCCCTGGCGATCCTAGCGAGTCACTGTAGGACAAGCCATGCGGTTCTAACGGAGTGGTTAACGTCAAATCCCCCCCAAGATTTTTCTCAGAGGCCCCAAGGCTCACAAAAATATGATGGTTAGAACCCATGCTATATCTCCACTTCCCATCACCCAGCGGCAGTACAATATCTGGCACAGTTCTTCAACAAAACATTTTTCAAAATTATAACCCTCCCCAACACCATAGGTTAAATTATATGTAGTTATGCTCCTCAAGAGCGAGCTTCTCTAGCCCAGCATTCTGAGAGGAGTGCAACTCAGAATTACTGCTATAACATACTACAAAAAATCAACTATCAAAGAAAGTTTTTATTTGATTTTTATGTTTATAATTTGTTTATTTCGGCTGCACTATAGGGGCAAGCCTAGTTTTTTCTTCTATACCAAACGCTCAACTCCTGCTTTACGACCCAATACGCTGGGCTACAACCGCGAGCCAACAAGCACCAAGCGCAAAATACTATTCAAATTAAAGCAGGAGGCTACCCGTGTGTCAATCTACCCAGGATCATATACCCTTGAACGACCATCTGCAACCACGTTGTCACAACCGGCAATATGGCGTATGTCCAGGTTATATACCAATAACCTTAGTGACCACCTGGTCAGCCTCATATTCCGATTGTGAAACTGGTCCAAGAACTTGAGAGGGTGATGATCTGGGTAAACTACAACGACCGGACCATAGGCTGGAACATAGACCTCGAAATGCCCCAGCGCAAGCACAACCGCCAGCAGCTCCTCCTCGACAACAGAGCAGCTCCCCTGGGCCGAATTGTACTTCTCCGAGCAGAAACTAACAGGATGCTCCAGCCCATCATCGTCCTTTTCCACAAGGACGGCACCAGCCCCCACACCACTAGCCTCCGTTGCTAGTTGGAAAGGTAGGCTAAAGTCAGGGGCCCTGAGGATCGGGTGAGTGCACAACAGGTGTTTTACTTCTCTAAACACCTTCTCACACTCAGGCGCCCATTTGAACTTCTTATCCTTCCAGTTATCCTCCACCTGAGCTTGACTGTCCCGTTCTCCTTCTCCACCTTGACTGCTAAACGTCATCACAGGCACAGTGAGAGGCTCAGGGGGGTGCCTCCCATACTCCTTCATGGGATTAACATGACATAACTGATTGCGCTTCCGTCTGTCTGGAGTGGCTACCAAGTAATCCAGGTCTGATAGCTCCTCCACCACCCTATAAGGACCAGCGTACTTCGCGGATAAGGGGTGACCTACAAGGGGCAGTAGAATCAACACCTCCTGACCCACGTGAAACTCCCTGAGTTCAACCTTGAGGTCGTACCTGTCCTTCCTGAGGGCCTGAGAGCTAGTCAAATTACGGCCAGCCAACTCCAGACTGCGCAACATCCGTTCTCGACTGTTGAGGACACACTTGAGCATAGAACAAGGTTTTTCTGCTCCCTCCCATACTTCTTCAACCACATGGAGAGGCCCTCTGGCACGGTGTTCAAAGACGAGCTCATTAGGGCTGAATCCCAAACTCTCCCCAGGTACCTCCCACACAGCAAACAAAACACATGGCAGGCCAAGATCCCAATCCCTCCCACTCTCAAAGCAACAACAACGAAGCACAGATTTCAAGGCTGAGTGCCATCGCTCTAACACACCCTGGCTCTCCGGATGATACGCAGATGACACAACCCCAACAATCCCATGCTGCGGCATTGCTTGAACAAAGAGGCTAGAAGTGAAGTTGGGTCCCCGGACTGACTGAATCCCCTGCGGGTAACCATACCGGGAAAAATACACTAGCAAGCTTCGGACCACCGTCTTCGCCGACCCATTTCTCATAGGGTACGCGTCAGGGTACCTTGTTGCTACATCTCCCGACTGTGCATCACTGTCCTCCTTCAACTCTTTCGTCTTTTTAAGCCCATCCTCTGCCTTTTCCACAACAGTTACTGGGTCTTCTTCAGACTCGATATTTGGTCCTAATACTGAGTCCCCGAGAAGGTCCGTTGATACTAAACTCTCAACCGCATCAACTTTCAACCCCTTCTCGGTACCCTTCCTCCGCTGATCTAAAGATTGTTGACCAGAATGTGACTCCCTGGATGCAAGATCTCCGGTGACAACACACGCCATAGGCTGCACCGGACACTTCTCAACCCACTCCTGCTCCTCCCTACTCACGTCGGCCGGCTTCTCGACAACGACCAAGGGTGGAGCCTCAGAAGTAGGCCCCGCAAAGTCGTTGCCGAGAAGGAGGTCGACGCCCCCAACAGGTAACTTCTCCACAATTCCTACATCCAGGTCCCGAGTCACACCATCAACTTCCACCTTCATTCTTACAAGCGGGTATGACCTTGTCGCATTAACTCCCTGAACCACAACCACCCGCGCCGTATTGACAGGTTTACCAGTGAAATTTCTCAACAGTGTTTGCGATGCCCCAGTGTCACGCAAAATTCTCACCTCATGTCTTCTACCCCCCCACTCCACACAACCGAGTCCCCTGTGGTCACTAAAGGCATCACGGACAGGGAATAAGCCTTCCGGATCCTTCTGCACTGGCAGTGTATTTACCTCGGAAGAAATGCCTCTAACAAACTCCGATGTCCTCTTGAACACTCCAATGCCGTGAGCAAAAGACACGGCTGCCGGAGGAGGTCGACTAGGGCACTCATTTGCCTTATGACCCTCCTGGTGGCAACTAAAACACATAAATTTCGGTTTCGGCTTATACTGTGATGTAAAAGGCCCCTGACTTTTCACATACGGTGTGGTGGTAAGGTATGGATTCAGTTTTAGTTTCATGGCTCTTCTGTTTAAATGTGTCATTGTTACGGGGAGGGGGAGGATAACGGTCCATCCTTAGCACTTACATCGTACTTCTGTGAGGACCCGCAACCCCGAATCAACGACAGCCGTCGATCAGCCATTTCTGCTGCTTCGACTAGAGTTCTTGGGTTTTTCTCCTTTAAGTTCAAAGTTAGATCACCGCCCGTGCTCTTAAAGAACTGCTCCAACATCATCAACTGCTTAACTCCATCAAACGTTGTGACCTTCTCAGATCGGAGCCAGTTCCCCATAGCATCGGACAAGTCCCGGGCGTGTTCCAAAAAGGTGCTATCTCTTCCCTTAGTTACACCCCGGAACTTCAAACGGTACGTTTCTGGTTGCAGTTCGTAAGCCCTCAGGACAGCCTCCTTGAGATCCTCGTACACAATACATAACTCCAAAGGTAACGCATCGTAGGCTTTAAGACCCTTGCCTATTAATCTAGAGGATACAAGTGCTGCCCATTTATTCTCTGGCCACTGGTGTTCCTGGCACTTCTTCTCAAAGCGTGTGAAAAATTCTGTTACACCACTCTCATCAAACACCGGAACCAGTTTCAATAAGTGCGAGAGAGACTGCTCATGAACACGGTTACCAGCCCCAAGTCGCTGTCCCGTTGTCTCTACTCGCGACTTCTCTACGTCCATGTCGGCACAGTACCTAGTCGACTCTAAATCAGCTTGGATTTTTGCTAGCTCTATGTGCTGGTGACTTTTCTCTCTTCTATCTTGGCTCTCTCTTCTATCTTGGCTAATTCTATTTGCTGCTCACCTGCCCTGATAGCCTTTCTCTCTTCGATCTTAGCTAATTCGAGCTGAAGCAATAATTCTGGAGTTAACCCTTGAGGAGGTGAAGGTGCTACAATGTTTGAAATTACCGGTGGTCCCCCCAGGGGCAACCCACCCTGCCAGTCACCACCCAACTGCGGAAGCGTACCCGGGGTCGGCAAACTACTGGGATGGCTGGGAGTCGAGTGTAGGGGAAGCATGGCCGAAGGGCTCTGAGCACTCAACCCATCTCGCTCACCAGTCACCCTGCCCAGTACACACGTTATCAAGTTATCCCTGGTCATGCTGCTAGTAACCGCATGACCGATAGCTGTGGCCAGGCATTGAAGACCGTACCGATTCATACCCTCCAACCGCTCGGCAGTAACAGGCCATTGCAAAAATATCCTAGCATCCTCCTCACAGTTCACCTGATTAACCATTTCATCATGCTGCTGTTCCTCCGTTTCGACATGACGTACTGTCTCCATTCTCCTCTGATCCTGTATAAGACATGATGCTCTCAAAAAAATTTCCCACCTCAATATTCAGAAAAGAAGCACCCCAAACTCTTATACCTCAATATACACACACAAATTCTCGGAAATACTCAAGGGCTATACTATGTTGCAAAAAAAAATTATTCTTGCTGATCCCCGCAAAATATTCTCCAAAACAACAAATGTTCCCTGCTAATACATGTAGGTTCACCAAATCCTAGGTAAGGTCGCCATTTGTTACGACTGGGGTTCAAATATATCAGGGCTCTTATTCATTGGACTAGTAATGGCATAAATGCTACAACGGAAAGCGCTAGATCCAACCTCTGATGTATATTCCCAGTGAACAAAGAACACAAATACTCTACAGAGTTCTATATGCAATAATAGGCTATCAAACTCTCAATAAATGTGCGTCTACTCTAGGCTTAATGTTATGTGAAAACAGCCTATTACTACCTATAACCGAAGGTGCTTGGTTATGGTATGCAAAGTAAGGTGGTAAGAGAAGTTACAGCTTATGTTACTTTAATCAATAAATGTCAGGCACTCCTGCATGAAAGAAAGTGCACTAAAGTCCGTCAACACTAACAAGGAATCTTCTTTAAATGTTAGATGCTATAAAGATGCTCGTATCGGAAATGGAACCCAAAAAGGCAGGCAGCGGAACAATGCTCGTGCAGGCTATGCACACAAAAAGGCAGAATATATAATGCCGTCGGAGCCAAGAATATCCTAAACACTACAACAATAATAATAATCGCCACGACAATGCAGTATTCCTATCAACAAAAAGAGCCTAAGTCGTTTGTGTCTCAATACATCAAACTAGGCTGCGAAATGCTTGTGTAATCATAAACGGGTATACATAAAAAGAGTAATTGGTTTAATATACTTAATGTCTACTGTGACTGATAAAGTCTAGCTAGAGTCAATGATACGAGATACTGGTGCGCATGGCATGCCGCATAGCCTAGTGCAAATCTCAAGTCTGTGCGTCAAATATTACGTTATAATGAAGGGTAGCTCTCTTGAGAAACCTTAATACCGAAGTATTAAGCGTTCTCCTGGCGTACCTCAAAGACAAACAACGAGCTTAGAACAGTGCAGAATGGTATAGGCAAAAAGCCCTCATTCGTGCATGCTCTACTCTCAATGGCACACAGACTAGAATTTACTCAATCAACTCCAGTTCTCAGGTATGTCGTGCAGCTTTTTCCTAAAGCCAGCACTCATAGGAAACAATACCTTATAATATCCGACCCCTAGTCTAGCATTATCTAATCCAGCAGAACACTAATAATTATAGGAAGCGGTACTAAATAATATGAATGCCAACCAATGCTTCGTGATCCACTTATCTTAACAACTAAACATACATAGGTTATATCAGACCTTAACGCACAATACAACTGGCCAGCATGAAGCTGATTTTGCAGAGTTAACCAGAGGGGATATAATATTAATAAAAGGTGGTGAAAGATATGGAAAATGAGAGAGATAGGCAGAGGAAAAGATTCTCAGGTACAGAGCGGGGGACAGGTAGCAAGGGATATGAGATGGATGCGTTCTAGAAACCAGATCTGAGGGAGAGAGTGGCGAGGAACTGTATATACTCGCACTAGCTCGAGCCGCGTGGGAAAAAAGCGGTTACAAGTCCTCTAGCCACTAGCAAGGGAGCTAACAGCATGGTAAGGACCTCTCTCAACCAACCCCCACGAGGCAGCCAGCCGTGACGTCATCGAGCGGGACAAAAACACTGCGCGCTCCCTCTCACTCTGTTCTACTCTCTCTCTCTCTCTCCCAGATCCCATCATTACTAGTTAATGATAAAACATATACTTTACAATTAAATATATAAAGCCTTGACATGGGTGAAAACAAAGAGCCTTTCTGGACTGCCCATGACACGAGCTTTCATATGAAATAAAGCACACTCTAATACATAAACTGTAGCCCCATCCACTGCCCTGGCGATCCTAGCGAGTCACTGTAGGACAAGCCATGCGGTTCTAACGGAGTGGTTAACGTCACACCCCCCCAAGATTTTTCTCAGAGGCCCCAAGGCTCACAAAAATCTGATGGTTAGAACCCATGCTATATCTCCACTTCCCATCACCCAGCGGCAGTAAAATATCTGGCACAGTTCTTCAACAAAACATTTTTCAAAATTATAACCCTCCCCAACACCATAGGTTAAATTATATGTAGTTATGCTCCTCAAGAGCGAGCTTCTCTAGCCCAGCATTCTGAGAGGAGTGCAACTCAGAATTACTGCTATAACATACTACAAAAATTCAACTATCAAAGAAAGAGTTTTTATTTGATTTTTATGTTTATAATTTGTTTATTTCGGCTGCACTATAGGGGCAAGCCTAGTTTTTTCTTCTATACCAAACGCTCAACTCCTGCTTTACGACCCAATACGCTGGGCTACAACCGCGAGCCAACAAGCACCAAGCGCAAAATACTATTCAAACTAAAGCAGGAGGCTACCCGTGTGTCAATCTACCCAGGATCATATACCCTTGAACGACCATCTGCAACCACGTTGTCACAACCGGCAATATGGCGTATGTCCAGGTTATATACCAATAACCTTAGTGACCACCTGGTCAGCCTCATATTCCGATTGTGAAACTGGTCCAAGAACTTGAGAGGGTGATGATCTGGGTAAACTACAACGACCGGACCATAGGCTGGAACATAGACCTCGAAATGCCCCAGCGCAAGCACAACCGCCAGCAGCTCCTCCTCGACAACAGAGCAGCTCCCCTGGGCCGAATTGTACTTCTCCGAGCAGAAACTAACAGGATGCTCCAGCCCATCATCGTCCTTTTCCACAAGGACGGCACCAGCCCCCACACCACTAGCCTCCGTTGCTAGTTGGAAAGGTAGGCTAAAGTCAGGGGCCCTGAGGATCGGGTGAGTGCACAACAGGTGTTTTACTTCTCTAAACACCTTCTCACACTCAGGCGCCCATTTGAACTTCTTATCCTTCCAGTTATCCTCCACCTGAGCTTGACTGTCCCGTTCTCCTTCTCCACCTTGACTGCTAAACGTCATCACAGGCACAGTGAGAGGCTCAGGGGGGTGCCTCCCATACTCCTTCATGGGATTAACATGACATAACTGATTGCGCTTCCGTCTGTCTGGAGTGGCTACCAAGTAATCCAGGTCTGATAGCTCCTCCACCACCCTATAAGGACCAGCGTACTTCGCGGATAAGGGGTGACCTACAAGGGGCAGTAGAATCAACACCTCCTGACCCACGTGAAACTCCCTGAGTTCAACCTTGAGGTCGTACCTGTCCTTCCTGAGGGCCTGAGAGCTAGTCAAATTACGGCCAGCCAACTCCAGACTGCGCAACATCCGTTCTCGACTGTTGAGGACACACTTGAGCATAGAACAAGGTTTTTCTGCACCCTCCCATACTTCTTCAACCATATGGAGAGGCCCTCTGACACGGTGTTCAAAGACGAGCTCATTAGGGCTGAATCCCAAACTCTCCCCAGGTACCTCCCACACAGCAAACAAAACACATGGCAGGCCAAGATCCCAATCCCTCCCACTCTCAAAGCAACAACAACGAAGCACAGATTTCAAGGCTGAGTGCCATCGCTCTAACACACCCTGGCTCTCCGGATGATACGCAGATGACACAACCCCAACAATCCCATGCTGCGGCATTGCTTGAACAAAGAGGCTAGAAGTGAAGTTGGGTCCCCGGACTGACTGAATCCCCTGCGGGTAACCATACCGGGAAAAATACACTAGCAAGCTTCGGACCACCGTCTTCGCCGACCCATTTCTCATAGGGTACGCGTCAGGGTACCTTGTTGCTACATCTCCCGACTGTGCATCACTGTCCTCCTTCAACTCTTTCGTCTTTTTAAGCCCATCCTCTGCCTTTTCCACAACAGTTACTGGGTCTTCTTCAGACTCGATATTTGGTCCTAATACTGAGTCCCCGAGAAGGTCCGTTGATACTAAACTCTCAACCGCATCAACTTCCAACCCCTTCTCGGTACCCTTCCTCCGCTGATCTAAAGATTGTTGACCAGAATGTGACTCCCTGGATGCAGGATCTCCGGTGACAACACACGCCATAGGCTGCCCCGGACACTTCTCAACCCACTCCTGCTCCTCCCTACTCACGTCGGCCGGCTTCTCGGCAACGACCAAGGGTGGAGCCTCAGAAGTAGGTCCCGCAAAGTCGTTGCCGAGAAGGAGGTCGACGCCCCCAACAGGTAACTTCTCCACAATTCCTACATCCAGGTCACGAGTCACACCATCAACTTCCACCTTCATTCTTACAAGCGGGTATGACCTTGTCGCATTAACTCCCTGAACCACAACCACCCGCGCCGTATTGACAGGTTTACCAGTGAAATTTCTCAACAGTGTTTGCGATGCCCCAGTGTCACGCAAAATTCTCACCTCATGTCTTCTACCCCCCCACTCCACACAACCGAGTCCCCTGTGGTCACTAAAGGCATCACGGACAGGGAATAAGCCTTCCGGATCCTTCTGCACTGGCAGTGTATTTACCTCGGAAGAAATGCCTCTAACAAACTCCGATGTCCTCTTGAACACTCCAATGCCGTGAGCAAAAGACACGGCTGCCGGAGGAGGTCGACTAGGGCACTCATTTGCCTTATGACCCTCCTGGTGGCACCTAAAACACATAAATTTCGGTTTCGGCTTATACTGTGATGTAAAAGGCCCCTGACTTTTCACATACGGTGTGGTGTAAGGTTTGGATTCAGTTTTAGTTTCATTGGCTCTTCTGTTTAAATGTGTCATTGTTACGGGGAGGGGGAGGATAACGGTCCCTAGCACTTACATCGTACTTCTGTGAGGACCCGCAACCCCGAATCAACGACAGCCGTCGATCAGCCATTTCTGCTGCTTCGACTAGAGTTCTTGGGTTTTTCTCCTTTAAGTTCAAAGTTAGATCACCGCCCGTGCTCTTAAAGAACTGCTCCAACATCATTAACTGCTTAACTCCATCAAACGTTGTTACCTTCTCAGATCGGAGCCAGTTCCCCATAGCATCGGACAAGTCCCGGGCGTGTTCCAAAAAGGTGCTATCTCTTCCCTTAGTTACACCCCGGAACTTCAAACGGTACGTTTCTGGTTGCAGTTCGTAAGCCCTCAGGACAGCCTCCTTGAGATCCTCGTACACAATACATAACTCCAAAGGTAACGCATCGTAGGCTTTAAGACCCTTGCCTATTAATCTAGAGGATACAAGTGCTGCCCATTTATTCTCTGGCCACTGGTGTTCCTGGCACTTCTTCTCAAAGCGTGTGAAAAATTCTGTTACACCACTCTCATCAAACACCGGAACCAGTTTCAATAAGTGCGAGAGAGACTGCTCATGAACACGGTTACCAGCCCCAAGTCGCTGTCCCGTTGCCTCTACTCGCGACTTCTCTACGTCCATGTCGGCACAGTACCTAGTCGACTCTAAATCAGCTTGGATTTTTGCTAGCTCTATGTGCTGGTGACTTTTTCTCTCTTCTATCTTGGCTCTCTTCTATCTTGGCTAATTCTATTTGCTGCTGGATCTGAAGCTCAGATACCCTGATAGCCTTTCTCTCTTCGATCTTAGCTAATTCGAGCTGAAGCAATAATTCTGGAGTTAACCCTTGAGGAGGTGAAGGTGCTACAATGTTTGAAATTACCGGTGGTCCCCCCAGGGGCAACCCACCCTGCCAGTCACCACCCAACTGCGGAAGCGTACCCGGGGTCGGCAAACTACTGGGATGGCTGGGAGTCGAGTGTAGGGGAAGCATGGCCGAAGGGCTCTGAGCACTCAACCCATCTCGCTCACCAGTCACCCTGCCCAGTACACACGTTATCAAGTTATCCCTGGTCATGCTGCTAGTAACCGCATGACCGATAGCTGTGGCCAGGCATTGAAGACCGTACCGATTCATACCCTCCAACCGCTCGGCAGTAACAGGCCATTGCAAAAATATCCTAGCATCCTCCTCACAGTTCACCTGATTAACCATATCATCATGCTGCTGTTCCTCCGTTTCGACATTACGTACTGTGTCTCCATTCTCCTCTGATCCGGTATAAGACATGATGCTCACAAAAATTTCCCACCTCAATATTCAGAAAAGAAGCACCCCAAACTCTTATACCTCAATATACACACACAAATTCTCGGAAATACTCAAGGGCTATACTATGTTGCAAAAAAAAATATTCTTGCTGATCCCCGCAAAATATTCTCCAAAACAACAAATGTTCCCTGCTAATAAATGTAGGTTCACCAAATCCTAGGTAAGGTCGCCATTTGTTACGACTGGGGTTCAAATATATCAGGGCTCTTATTCATTGGACTAGTAATGGCATAAATGCTACAACGGAAAGCGCTAGATCCAACCTCTGATGTATATTCCCAGTGAACAAAGAACACAAATACTCTACAGAGTTCTATATGCAATAATAGGCTATCAAACTCTCAATAAATGTGTGTCTACTCTAGGCTTAATGTTATGTGAAAACAGCCTATTACTACCTATAACCGAAGGTGCTTGGTTATGGTATGCAAAGTAAGGTGGTAAGAGAAGTTACAGCTTACGTTACTTTAATCAATAAATGTCAGGCACTCCTGCATGAAAGAAAGTGCACTAAAGTCCTTCAACACTAACAAGGAATCTTCTTTAAATGTTAGATGCTATAAAGATGCTCGTATCGGAAATGGAACCCAAAAAAGGCAGGCAGCGGAACAATGCTCGTGCAGGCTATGCACACAAAAAGGCAGAATATATAATGCCGTCGGAGCCAAGAATATCCTAAACACTACAACAATAATAATAATCGCCACGACAATGCAGTATTCCTATCAACAAAAAGAGCCTAAGTCGTTTGTGTCTCAATACATCAAACTAGGCTGCGAAATGCTTGTGTAATCATAAATGGGTATACATAAAAAGAGTAATTGGTTTAATATACTTAATGTCTACTGTGATTGATAAAGTCTAGCTAGAGTCAATGATACGAGATACTGGTGCGCATGGCATGCCGCATAGCCTAGTGCAAATCTCAAGTCTGTGCGTCAAATATTACGTTATAATGAAGGGTAGCTCTCTTGAGAAACCTTAATACCGAAGTATTAAGCGTTCTCCTGGCGTACCTCAAAGACAAACAACGAGCTTAGAACAGTGCAGAATGGTATAGGCAAAAAGCCCTCATTCGTGCATACTCTACTTTCAATGGCACACAGACTAGAATTTACTCAATCAACTCCAGTTCTCAGGTATGTCGTGCCGCTTTTTCCTAAAGCCAGCACTCATAGGAAACAATACCTTATAATATCCGACCCCTAGTCTAGCATTATCTAATCCAGCAGAACACTAATAATTAAAGGAAGCGGTACTAAATAATATGAATGCCAACCAATGCTTCGTGATCCACTTATCTTAACAACTAAACATACATAGGTTATATCAGACCTTAATGCACAATACAACTGGCCAGCATGAAGCTGATTTTGCAGAGTTAACCAGAGGGGATATAATGTTAATAAAAGGTGGTGAAAGATATGGAAAATGAGAGAGATAGGCAGAGGAAAAGATTCTCAGGTACAGAGCAGGGGACAGGTAGCAAGGGATGAGATAGATGCGTTCTAGAAACCAGATCTGAGGGAGAGAGTGGCGAGGAACTGTATATATACTCGCACTAGCTCGAGCCGCGTGGGAAAAAAGCGGTTACAAGTCCTCTAGCCACTAGCAAGGGAGCTACAGAATGGGAAGGACCTCTCTCAACCAACCCCCACGAGGCAGCCAGCCGTGACGTCATCGAGCGGGACAAAAACACTACGCGCTCCCTCTCACTCTGTTCTACTCTCTCTCTCTCTCTCCCAGATCCCATCATTACTAGTTAATGATAAAACATATACTTTACAATTAAATATATAAAGCCTTGACATGGGTGAAAACAAAGAGCCTTTCTGGACTGCCCATGACACGAGCTTTCATATGAAATAAAGCACTCTAATACATAAACTGTAGCCCCATCCACTGCCCTGGCGATCCTAGCGAGTCACTGTAGGACAAGCCATGCGGTTCTAACGGAGTGGTTAACGTCACAGTATACACTGAGAGAGCTCTGAGGAACACTGATTATTGTAATAGCGAGAGAGATGCAACATTGAGGCAATGAGAGAGAGATCGCAAAGAGTCGGTGAGTGGCCGTGAGTTAATGATACAAAAGGCTTTATTTTCCACTTAGTCACACATGCGAACAATATTCAATACATGGACGCACTGTGCAGAGCAAGAAGCAGTGCGGGGGTAAAGAACCCCGGGAGGCATTTGAGCACACCCAGCTTATGGGAAGCGGTTTTAGCAAGGGTGGTAATATTGTTACGCTGGCCAGCTTGCCAGAATGCACTCGTAACTCGCTAGCGCTCGCCAGGGTAGTGATATGGGCTACAATAATCGTAGAATGATGTTCTTTCTTTCATAGAGTTCATGTTGTCACAGACAGATCAGTGGTGATCTTTATTCTTGTCTGTGACACTTGGAAGTATTTTATATCATTGATAAAATATAAGATGCATTGTGTAAAGTTAAGGAGAAAGAGCGAGGTAGGCAGCGAGGTGGTAGTATGTGCATGTGTATGTGCATGTGCCTCCCTCGCTCGGAGGAGTTTCCCACGCTTGTGAGTGGTCGGCGGGCCTGACGCGTCATGTGACGCTTGCTCCTCATGACGTAGTCGTCTGTGATTGGGCGCCGCGGCCTTTGTTAGTGCTGGGGGGGCTCTTGCCCGCGTTTCTCCTGCAGAACTTGGCACGGCGTGCTTGGTCCTACATGTCCTTTGCAATCTGTCCCCCATAGAACCCCCTATACTGCTTTCTCTCTCTCTGAACTTCTTCGTTTTCATACTTCTCTCTTTATTCAATTATTTATCCCTTCTGGTTCTGCATACGACTTCCATAGTTGGCCAGTCATATTACCAGCACTAGCTCTCCATATATATTTTGTGACGTCTACCAGCGTTGGCAGAATCGCCTCTCGTTAGCCACTAGCACTCGCCAGGGACATCGAAATGGGCTACAGTTATCAGAGAATGTTGTTCTTTCTTTCCTAGTAATCGCATTGTCACAGACAGTCCAGTAGTGGTTTTTGTTTCCGTCTGTGACAACGTGAAGTATTTTATATCATTGATAGAATATAAGATGCATTTTGGGAAGTTGTAAGGAGTGTTACGACCTGGCACTCGGGTACACAAGGGCTCTCAATCAGGACTCGAATACGGCTCGCTGCCACAACGGAAACACACGATCCCAACCCCAGAGTACTGCCAGCCGAACAAAAACACCAATACCCTCCAGAGTTCAATCTGCTATAACGGGGTATACAAGAACTTGGTACTAGTGTTCAACAACAGACTAATAAAGAGACAGGAATTATCTAGTCTGGTCAACAATCAAACAAAGAAGTAAGAAACAACAACACCAAAGAATAGTGTTGGTTGAAGCCGAAGTAATCCACCCTTGACTAAGAACTTAAGAAGTCCTCCACCCTCTACTTCGGATCGGCACTATTACGTTACGTTAATTAATAGTCCTTAAACATCGAGCAAGGAATCTTCTGAAAAAGTTAGATGCTTCTCGGATGCTCGTAAGAAGTACGTATCGGATTTTGAACAGTAATTCAATAAGCAAAACACTGGCAATTAAATACTATTAAAGGTTTAAATTGGCATAAGAATAATTAAGAGAATATGCAATAGTAAATGGCAAACATTAAAAAGAAGTACTCCGCAAATGCAATGGCAATAGCCTACTCGGATTGTGCTCGTGGGCCACTAATCACTAAAGTAGCCAAGCTTGCAACACATGAAATCAATAGTGCATAAACAATATCATACATAAGGAAAGCTTCAATACTATTCTGTATCTACTAATCGAGTAAAGTCTAGCTGGGGTACTGTGGGCAAAAGGTAGCAGTGACTGAGCAAAAACGGCTCGTAGCCTAGCGAAGTCCTCACAACTGTTTAAAGTATTACGTTAACACTAACAAGTGCACTTTGAGAAATCCAGATCCCTTGTATCTGGTTTTCTCCCGGCTCCTTGACAAAGTAAAAACAAACTGTTAATAAAATACAGGGTGGTTAGGCTCTTGCCCTCACGCACTGTAAATTATTAACTCAACACAGTCAGCCGCGAAGACAACCTAGGCTTCACTGAACCGAAACGAGTATGCAGGTTTATCGCTTAACCACTGCATCAAACAACAACTCGTAACACAGAAAAGCCTTACCCCAGTCTAGCATTACCTAGACTAGCAGAAAACAGGAATAATAATAATAACATACAGGGAAATGCATATACAAGTGCAACAAACATAAATCAATCCTATTCTAAGTTAACCCTTCCAAAATAGGCTATCTAATAGGCATGTATCTCGTGAGAACTCAAGCGATAATACGTTGGCTGACTAGCTCTGCACCAACGGGACCATGGAAGTTAAAAAGGGTAGGGAAAAGAGGAGATAAGAATGTAAGGTAGTAGAGAAAGTTCACATCAGTCAGAAGAATATATATAGTTAGCAAGGGAAATGAGAAGTCGCTCTGCCTAATGAGTTCTGATCAAAAAATGGCTAGACTTCCCTTTTATACTCGGCCCTCTAGTGAGCCCAACGTGAACTACTAAGGACCGCCCACTGACAATCATTACGTAATTTCTCTCTCTCCTCTGGGATAGACAAAGGCTTTCCTAGCACTGAGGGGAGGGGGGAGGGGGGGGGAGTGCTAGTGAGTTAGGCCCACCTCCCGCATGGCGCACCCACTGACCCCCAACTGTGGCTGCCTCTCCCATCATTACAAATAAGTTTTACACACAATACTTATAACTAATGATATAAAATAGAACTCGTTGACTCAGATGAAAACAAAATACATATTCATAATACTTATAGTACAACGGCTCACATGAACTAAGTTAGGAAACTCTACATAGACTACAGCCAAAGTTCCTGCCCTGACGATCCTAGCGAGAGTGGGGCATGACTAGGCGTTCTGTACAGCATGCTCACACTGGACATGCGTCACACCTCCCCCAAGATTTTACTTGCTCAACCCTGAGCTAAAATCTGACAAACACAGAACCCCATCAAGCCCCTCACACCCAGCGACCGCATGGCACTAAAACAAAGCTGAGTTTATCACCAAAACACATTTTATTATTAAAAACAAAAAATCACATTTTATAACTCCTCCCAACAATAGCAAAAAGACACAATATCATGCTCCCAGAGCGAGCTTACAGCAGCTCAGCCGTTTGATAGTTCGTGGACTACTCAAACTCTATAGGCTATGACAAACTTATACGATTACCTATATCAAAAGAAAGAATTTTTATATGATTTTTATATTTTAATATGTTTTTCCCGGCTGCACTATAAGGGCAGCCTATTTTCCTCCACTCAAACCCACACACCTGTGATAGCCTACGACTGATCATCCACCCTTTGATAAACAATCCGCGATCACATTGTCACATCCAGCAATATGACGGATGTCCAGGTTATACTCCTGCAACATCAAAGACCACCTGGTCAGTCTCATATTGCGATTGTGAAATTGATTCAGGAATCTCAAAGGGTGATGATCAGTGTAGATAACCACGACTGGGCCATAGGCTGGAACATACACCTCGAAGTGCCTGAGCGACAGCACAATCGCCAGTAATTCATTTTCTATTGTAGAATAGTTCTTTTGTGCAGCATTGAACTTCTTAGAAAAGAAACTTACTGGGTGTTCCACACCTTCATTGTCTGTCTGTAGCAAGACGGCACCAGCCCCTACACCACTAGCATCTGTTGCCAGCTGAAAAGGCCTGTTAAAGTCTGGGGCCCTGAGTATCGGGTGAGTACATAGCAAATGTTTCACCAAAGTGAAAGCCTTTTCACACTCAGGTGCCCACAAAAACTTTTTGTCTTTAGATAACAAATCTGTGAGAGGTGCCAACACCGTTGAGTAACCTTTTATGAAGCGTCTGTAGTAGCCTATCATACCCAAGAATCTCATAATCTGCTTCTTGGTTGTTGGGTGCGGAAATTTATTGATAGCCTGTACCTTGTTCTGAGGAGGGCACACCTGTCCCCTTCCCACTACAAACCCAAGGTACTGCACAGTGGCTTTTACGAAGTCACACTTTGCCAAATTTACTACCAGACCTGCTTCACTAAGTTTCCGGAACAAGGTCTCAAGGTGCTCACAATGGCTCTCAAAGTCATCATCATAAATGACTACATCGTCCAAATATACGGTGCAATTTGGAATGTCCTTTACAATTTCATTCATCAGGTTCTGAAACGTTGCTGGTGCATTCTTAAGTCCGTAAGGCATAACATTACACCGGTAGGTACTCCCGTCCACAACAAAACCACATACCTCTTTAGCACGCTCGGACAAAGGTACTTGCCAGTAACCTTTTACTAAATCTACTTTAGACAAAAAACGAGCATTACCAATTTTGTCAACACTATCATCAACCCGAGGAAGAGGATATGGGTTAGTTGGAGTCAAACCGTTTAACCTACGGAAATCAATACAAAAGCGTACCTTGCCATCTGGCTTAGGCTGCAGTGTTACGGGGGAAGTCCACTTAACTGTGCCTTTCTCTATCAACCCTCTACCGAGCATATACTCCAACTCATCCCTCAGAGCTGGTAGTTTTATGGGGGGCACACGGTACGGGATTGACTTAAAGGGTAGATGGTCCCCCACGTCAACATCATGCATAGCCTGAGTAGTGAGGCCTGGGTGTTCAGCAAATACAGTGGGGTATGAACCGAACAACTGACGGATAGCATCAAACTGCGGCTCAGGCAAATGAGCTATAGCCTCGTCAGCCCTTAGGCTCGAGTTCCCCGCCCACTGATCTGCTGAAACATATTGATCCCAGCTACCCTCCTCTGAAGCTTGACTGTCCCCCTCTCCTTCTCCACCACGGCCGCAACAAGCCAACACAGAGACAGTGAGAGGCTCAGAGGGGCGCCTCACATACTCTTTAACAAGGTTCACGTGACACAACTGGTTCTCCTTCCTCCTCTTTGGAGTGGCAACAAGGCAATCTAAGTCTGACATTTTTTCTACAATTCCACAAGGTCCAGTGTACTTCGCAGAGAGGGGGTTACCAACCAAAGGCAACAAAATCAATACCTCTTGTCCTACAGTGAACTTCCGGAGCCTCACCCTGCGATCACACCTGTCCCTCATCAAAGCCTGTGACTCTGTCAAACTTCCACCCGCCATCTCCAGACTCCCAAGCATGCGCTCACGGCCCTCAAGCACATACTCCAATAATGGACAAGGCTGCACAGTCCCCTCCCAAACCTCCTTCAGCATGTTAAGGGGGCCCCCGACACGGTGTCCAAAAATCAGCTCGCCTGGACCAAATCCCAGGCTCTCACCAGGCACCTCCCGAGCAGCAAACAGCACACAAGGCAATCCAAGATCCCAACCCATACCGCTGTCAGCACAACAACACCTGAGCATGCTTTCAAGGGTAGCATGCCACCGCTCAAGCACCCCTTGATGTCCTGCCAGTGGTATGTCATGCGCCAACCTCAGTAGGCTATCCCTGCTCTCCCGTGGCACCACCAACTGGTCCACTACTCCGGACCCCTTTTGCCAACAACGTTTAGGGTCTTGAAACTCCTATACAGGATGCCTCCTAAATCCAAACAATCTCCTTGCTGTGCATCGCCATCCTCGTCGAGCTCTACAGCTCCATTAGCACACGTTTGGAGCTCAGGGTCCTCTAGTTGCAACCGACGTATATCTGAGGGTGCCAAGCGATCTAACTGCTCCCGAGCAATGCATGACCTTCCCGATGGCTGCTCTGTCTCTCTCGATGTACATAACGTTGCTGTCGTGGACTCATGCCCAGCCTCGTCACTCTCGATGACAGGCCCAGGGCTACTCCAGAATTAAGTAATGGTGCTAATACCCAGGAGAGCCGCCGAGTCAAACACTCTTAAAACAACTCCAGCTTTAGCCTCCTCCTGTTGATCGTTCCTCCGCTGGTCTGAAGACGGAAGACTAGGCTGTGACACTTTAGCTGCCCGAGCTCGGGGAACCACGCCATGGTTGTGTCTGGCACCGCTCGACCCACTCTTGCTCTTCCCTACTCACGTCGGCCGGCCTCTCGGCAACGACTAAGGGTAGAACCTCAGAAGCGGCATTGCAAAGTCGTTGCCGAGAAGAAGGTCGACGCCCTCCACTGGCAGTTTCTCCACAATCCCGACATCCAATTCACGTGCCACACCATCCATCTCCAAATCCAACCGCACCAGCGGGTATGACCGAGTTGCATTAATACCCTGCACCACTACCACCCGAGCCGCGTTTATAGGGTAGCCAGTCAAGTTTTTCATCAGAGTCTGGGAAGCACCTGTATCACGCAAGACCTCTACTCCATGCTTGCGCCCCGCCCACATCACGCAACCCCGCCCTCTATGGTCGCAAAAAACATCCTGAGCAGGGTTCGAGCCTCCCAGGTGCTTCTGCATTGGCTGTGCCTCAGCCTCTGACGAACTGCCCCGGGCAAACTCAGATGACTTCGGAGACACACCAATGTTGCAGGCCAAAGACACAGCTGCTGTAGGTGGTTTGCTAGGACAGACTCTTGCAAAGTGCCCCTTTTTATGACATTGATAACACTCCAACTCCCCTTTGGGCTTCCCTTGGTACTGGGAATGGCCCGGCCCCTTCTTAAATGGGACGGTGCTAGTCTTGTGGTCAGTCTTGGTATCATGGCTCTTGTACTTGTTTGCATAAGGTATATCACTAACTCGGGGGGGTGGGGCGTCACGCCCCTTGTTACCTGCCTCACTACGCTGGGCAGACCCGCACCCACGAATTAGTGATAGCCGGAGGTCAGCCATCTCGGCTGCCTCCTGCAGAGTTTTTGGGTTCTTTTCTTTAATAGTTAAAGTCATTTCTGCACCAGTACACTTATAAAACTGCTCGAGCAGAAACAGCTCAGTCAAATGTTCTGCCGTCTCAGCTTTCTCAGAACGTGTCCAGTTTTTAAGTGCATCTTTTAAGTCCCGGGCATGTTCAAGAAAGGTCGCCTCCCTAGTCTTTGTAACACCCCGAAACTTCAATCGATATGTTTCCGGTTGCAACTCGTATGCCCGTAGGACAGCTCTCTTCAATTCTGGGTAGTCAATGCAAGACTCTAAAGGCAGTGCATCATAAGCCTTCAGACCCTTACCCGTAAGTCTTGAGGAGACTAGAGCTGCCCACTTCTCTTCAGGCCAATTATGCTCCCTACACTTCTTCTCAAAACGATTAAAAAATTCTGTGACTTCAGTTTCACTAAATACCGGCACCAATTTGACTAATTGGGCCAAGGACTGTTCTCTTACTTGGCCCTCACGGCCCATCCGAGTCCCTGTCGACTCTGCACGAGTCTTATCTAAATCTAATTTAGCACAATATTTCTCTGAGTCATACCTAAGCTCAGCCTCATGCCCTCCTGCCTCCTGGTCTCATCCTCCTGCCTCCTAACCTCATCTCATGCCTCCTAGTCTCATTCTCCTGCTTCCTAGCCTCAATCTTAGCAAGCTCAAGTCTAAATACCATATCTGGAGACAGGCAGGAAGAGGGAGCTGCCACTACTGAAGGAGGGGGGGCAAAAACTGGGGAACGACCATGTGCACCACCCGAGGGCGCTCCAATCTGCCAATTCTCATCCCTCTGTGGGAGAGTGCTAACCTCCGGTAACTGAGTGGACGGCATTGTGGGAGTCGAGTGAGAGGGGATCTGGGGAGGAACCCCCCCAAATGCCCTCTCCTCCGAAATCCCATGTCGCCCACGCAACACCCAGGAAATCAGCTCCCCCTTGGACATCCCTACTACATTGGAAATGCCCAAAACCTTGGCTATCAGGTGCAAGCCACAAACATCCACCCCAGTCAGCCTCTCCTCCGTCACGTGGTACCGCTTACTCACAAAAACTCTAGCATCCTCCTCACTGGTTACTAACGGCACACCTTCAAGTGACATCTCTCGCTCATCGTCAGTGCTAATGCACGACATACTGAAGTCCACAAAAAAATTCTCGAGACAAAAGTGTTATACTTCCTATGCAAGCACTAATTACTAAATTAACTGGAGTCTCTTAAATGCTTTACTAATTGCCATACAAAAAAAATATTCTTCAATATGCACGCTAAAATACAAACAAACAAATGTTGTACAACTCTGCAAAAATTTATACTGTTTCACAAAATCCTAAGCAAGGTCGCCATTTGTTACGACCTGGCACTCGGGTACACAAGGGCTCTCAATCAGGACTCGAATACGGCTCGCTGCCACAACGGAAACACACGATCCCAACCCCTGAGTTACTGCCAGCCGAACAAAAAACACCAATACCCTCCAGAGTTCAATCTGCTATAACGGGGTATACAAGAACTCGGTACTAGTGTTCAACAACAGACTAATAAAGAGACAGGAATTATCTAGTCTGGTCAACAATCAACAAATGAAGTAAGAAACAACAACACCAAAGAATAGTGTTGGCCGAGCCGAAGTAATCCACCCTTGACTAAGAACTTAAGAAGTCCTCCACCCTCTACTTCGGATCGGCACTATTACGTTACGTTAATGAATAGTCCTTAAGCATCGAGCAAGGAATCTTCTGAAAAAAGTTAGATGCTTCTCGGATGCTCGTAAGAAGTACGTATCGGATTTTTGAAC
Source organism: Paralithodes platypus (assembly GCA_032716605.1). Lineage (NCBI taxonomy): Eukaryota > Metazoa > Arthropoda > Malacostraca > Decapoda > Lithodidae > Paralithodes > Paralithodes platypus. The sequence goes on from CM064525.1 coordinate 29,679,611, forward strand.
AGTAATTCAATAAAGCAACACTGGCAATTAAATACTATTAAAGGTTTAAATTGGCATAAGAATAATTAAGAGAATATGCAATAGTAATGGCAACATTAAAAAA